>JAHDVE020008159.1:0-16606 GCA_022606495.2 Halesus radiatus
ATTTCACGCTATTTTTATCTTTGTATGAAGTTTTATGGACAACTGTAATATCTTCTTGACGCACAGACTCAACAGTCAATATTGCAGCCACAAGTTCAGAAAACATTGTGTTAATTGTATGTCATAGACGGAATCTGTAATAAAGTATGTGCCATAGGAACTCAACAGCCTAAATTTGAGGATAATTTTTGTTGTTTTAATTTATAGTTTCTTCATTCTAATTAATTAGACTTTAGCGTCTGAAAAAGTAATTATTTAATTATGTTAAACTACTTTTGTATTGTCTTCAAATGAAAACGAAATTAATAATTATAAAAAAGTAGTTTTTTAGAATTTTAAACCATAATGGGAACAGAGGTGAAATGTTTGAAAAACTGTTACTATTTGCGATATTATTGAAATATTAACGTCAGTAAAGACGTTGGTTTTCAGTGCGCGTTATGTTGTTACTTAATCAATAACCGAGAAAAATTATAATTTAGGTGCTATAAAATTACAAAAGATTTTTTTATCAGCGAAATCAAAATGGATTGATGAAATGAAAGGATTAACAAAATTCTCAAAAACTTCAAAATCATTTTTCTCAAAACTACTCAAAAGGCGTATAAGTCTCTCTGGTTCTCAGAGCCTCAAATGCAAGAGACGGATGTACTCTTGCGGCAATAGCAAAAGTCAAGCTAACAACTTATTTTTCATTATATTTTTAACACATGTTAAAATATTGTTTTATGTATTATAATATTTAAAACGATAGATGTGTATTAATAATAAATATTAAGAAGTCCATGTTAATTTAACATTAAACGTTTTTACTTGGATCATTTCTTTGTCTATAAAAGTGGGCGGGCACCCTTAGGATGATCGACGATAAAAATAATTGCTTGGTAACAGGCGAGCAAAGCGTTGCTCGACAAAACGCTTGGCTGATCGGTGCCACAGATTGATCATTGGAAAGGTTGGAAAGAACGGCCGTAAGCTTCACTTCTGGAATTTGTGGACTAATCCCAAGCTACGTGGAATTTTCTTCGACAGCATAGCATTGTACTACCAAAACGTAGTTACTGGGATTCCTGTGCATACACGAGGCCTATTCCAACAGAGACCCGATACCTCTGCCCGGTGAAGATAATGACGGTCTAGGACTGAGCCCACGAATGCTGGACATTGATTATTATTGCATGTTGTGAGTATCAATTACTTGAATGGTGAAGCCACGAAATTCCCAATGACTAATCAGTAATCAGTGCGAGCATTGCGGAGGAGAAAGCGAATTCCTGTTGACTTAACCATTGACGCAGTGCAATATGCACAATGGAATAAAGTAGGCATTGTTTGCATGTATTGTTGCTGGTAGGAGTGCAATATACAAGGTGTATTGAATTGTATTCGTTTGTTCCATGAGTTATGGATCAAACGAAGTGGGGTGCTGGGGGAGGTTATTTGACCAAATATGCGGTGATCCAATTCATAATCCTTTCAAAGTTATATAAATTTTAACGTTTTTTTTAAACCCAGCATAATTAGAAAAAAATTATAATTAAAAATACTGCACTTCTTTTGATAATTATTTTTTCAGATGGCTTTTTGAGTATTTAAAAAGTGCTAAAATTTACTAAGGACCAAGGTTTCGTCAAAGACCATTCTACACTAGATTTTCTATAATTTAAAATCAAAATAGTTTGTGGCTGAGTTACTGGACCAATCATACTTTGAGCTTTGGGAAGAATTTTAATTAGAATTCTCAATTTGGAAGGTGGGCATGGGTACCGCTGCCTCGGGAACCATTCATTGTATAAATAATATGCCCCGACATTCATAGGTCACGCTAAGTGGTTTGCTACGTTCGGTGACTTAGCAGGGGTGTCCGGGTTCATGGGGTGAGGTTTGTTCAAGTTTGGCGGCGGATGCGTCTGCCCACCACCTGCGTGGTGAGTCGGATCGGGAGAGGCCGGTTGAGGGAGACCCTAGGAGAGACTTCTCAAGGCGGACTTTTTCAAACCATCGTCTTGAACCGCAGTGGAAGGGATCAATTAATACTTTTCTGTCACTTCTGGACAGTAGCAATGGTTGCAGTCGGAACACGTAAATAGTTTTTTCAGCGTGAGAATTTTTTTGTTTAAATAATACTATTGTGTATACATGGTTTTTCCGCTGTGCGTCCGAATGTGTCTTTGCAAACAAAACTTTTTGGGCATTAATAGCTGCAGTCAGAATACGAGATACGATTTTTGTAAATATTAAAGTCAGAACACGAGAAAGGTTTTTCTCCGATGTGAATACGTTTTTCTTTTCTTTTTTATATTGCTTCTCATTTTGAAACTATCAATTCACGGTGGAATTCCGTTTTAATATGATTTCTTTATAATTAAAAAACCATATTAAAATGTACAATATTTATATACGTAGATTTAGTTATAATAGTACCAGTCTGAAGATGCCCGTGGTAGAGTGAAACAAGTCCGGCCGAAAATAAACAAGTGGAAGAAAGTTACAAAGGTTTTTAATAAAAAAATTATATTTTTAATCTTCAACAAATATTTAAATGCTGTTTGCTGTGTCTCATTAGGAGATTCCAGTGTCGAGGAAGACATAGAATTTTGAAAAATTGTTCCTATTTGAGAAAGATAATAAACTGATAAGTATAGTCAGAAGTTCTTGCTGTGCATGTATATTTATCAAATGAAAAAATAATGTACAATTTGTCTGACTATCCAAATTTTTGTAAGATATTTTCACTTTAGGTGTGTCACGAAATTCTGGGAATAATTTCGGTGTGTCATGAGTGAGAAAACGTTGCGGAGCACTGGTCTATGAGATCGGTTGTGTATTGCCTGTGGTTTACCCATTAGTGATCGTTCGTCTCGCGTCAATTCTGGTATAAGGTTGCGATACGGAACCAAGTAACCAACGTAAGCACGGTGGTGCGAGGAACAGCGAGCGGGCTTGTCCACGATCATATGGAAATTGCAATCACACGATTATACAAACGTTCGCGTCGCCTGAAAGTGTAGAACAGTAGAGCAGGCATAGGAATATCAGGTTTAGCAGCAAGTTTAGTAGATGTGTATAATATACGATAAATGTGTGAATATTGGTTGTCGTTACCTTCTCAGTAGCAGCGGTGGCCGTGGTCTGTGTGTGACTGGTGGCGGAGATCCGGTACTGCATCTCGGACACGGTGCAGTAGCCCGTGTGGGTGGAGTACACCCCTGTGATGGTGACGTCCGCCTCCTGGTTCACGATCACCGCCATCTTATTGGTTGCCGCCGTCACTTCAGTCACACCAGACGTAAAATCCTTCCGCGAAGTGGAACACTCTGCCCTGTCGGCCAGGTAGCTCCTGGACTTCTTGGCGAGCCTCTCCTCTTCGCTACTGGTCTGCGAGTCGGACGTTGTCCCCTCCTTGCTGGACTTGGGAGATCTCTTCTCGTAGCTAGCGTGCAGCATGGCCGTTGCATTGAGACTGGCCATCCTTTTTTTGACGACCATATCTCGAAGATCCATCACTACCTCGGCCCGGACGCGCTTCTTTTTCGGCGGCGGAGAAGGTTTCGGCTTCTTTACTTTTAGCACATCGCTTGACTCAGTCGTCTTTTCAGATTTTACCACCACCTTTGGTTTTATGGTGTACTTTTTCTTTTCGGGAGCTTGTCTTCTGTGCTCCGCTTCGCTCTCCTCGCTCGAAGACAGCTTCATTTCCCAATACTTGCCCGACCCAGTCGGTTGGTACCGTAAAGTTCTGGTCGGTGCGTTAGATTCGTCTTCAGAACTCGTGTTTTCAGATTTTACTTTCTTTTCATATTCTGATTCTGAAGACGTGGAATTTCTCTTCTCCGTTTTGATAGGCTTTTTCTTGACCGCTTCCTTCCACTTGGGAGGAACTCTGTCAATAGTCCTCATGAGACCCAGTTCTAAATGAGTTCTGCTCTCATTTTCATAAAGGCATTGCACTTTGGCTTGAGCATTCAACGATGCTTCTCGATGCTTCTTGGGCCCGGTCCAAAAACCTAACAATCTCATCCTACGTTTAGTATCATCAGTTGGAATAGAAATGAATTTTTTAACTGGTTTGGGAAATGACTTGAAAATCTTTTTCTTTTGTCCGGGAGGTGTACAAGTGACGCTTTTATTTTTAATTTCTTTTTTGATTTTTGGAAATGCGAATCGTTCCTCGTCTTCCGAATTATCGTCCGTTGATCCGTAAGATTCGCGTGTCTTTTCTGGAATACTTTTCTTTGATACTTCGGTTTGAACATCTTGTACGGGAAGGATTGGACATTCAGTTAATGAAGCGTCAACAGTCGTATCCGTGGCGGCTATCGTGGTAGCGATTTCAACCGCAATCTCCAGAGGTCCCGTGGAGATGCTCGGCGGAGGTGCGGGAGTATCGTCCGTAATGTTCATTTTAGCAGTGTTCTCATCCTCGAATTTGGAGACAGGAATGAGCTTTAAGTCGTCTATAGTCATCTTTTCTAAAACTTCAATTGATTTCAAATCCGTAGTCTCAGAAATAATTTTTATTTCGTTGGGACAAGGGTCCGCAGACTTATTAGATTTGTTTAATGCTTTATCAGGTTTTTTACTACTCTTAACTAATTGTATTTTCTTTGGCAGACTTTTAACTAATTTTGGCTTTTTCAATATTGCACTTTTACTTTCGAGGCTTGGTGTTTTATCACTGTTCTCAGTTTCAGTCGATTCAATTGCGCTCTCCGGAAAACTATACGTCACTTCATCGCTGCTTGAAGCACTGTCTTTAATAGATTCAACCTTCTTATCCACACTTTGCGACACCTTTAAAAGTTTCTTAGCTAATTTTACACCTTTCACCATTGGTAGATTTTTTGTTTTCTTCACAATTGGGCGTCCTTTTACTAAAGATATTTTTGGTCTCCTTTTCATTAGCTTTGAAGGGTTTTTAGTTTTAAGTTTCGGCATGATTTTATGCGAAGCAATATTTTCAGAAATCAACGAATTTTCTGGAATTATACTTTTACCGCAGGCAGATTCTTTTGGCTTTCCAACTTCTAATTTTCTAAGACACTTTACAGCTTTAGATGGATCTATACTTTTTTTCGAATCTTCGATTGGTTTTGAAGGGAATGCTGCACATTTCTTTTTATCGTATTCATTCTTTAACTTATCCGATGTTTCGGCTTCGGGAATAGCTAGAATACTTTCTGCTGCATTCAGAATCTCGGTGGGATCAGTTGTAACTTTTTTCTCCATATCCGGTTTCTTACTTTCAATAACCGTGCCCTTGACTCTGGCAATGGGTTTTACTTTTCCAATAAGTTTTTTTCGACCCAAAGGAGCGACCAGCTGACTATCCAGGAACGGCATTTTAATAAGGATTCCTGTTTCTTTTTCATTCATTGTACACTTTTGATTATCCGGCCAAACTGAAGGATTGACAGTTTGTACATTGGAAGGCTCTTTGATTGGCGGGTGGTCTTCCGTAGGCTTCGCAATCGTTGGATCAATATCCTTTGTTTTATTACATTTGCTTGTGTCCAACAATTTACTTCCTTTCTTCGCTACGCCTACTTTTTTAGGATTGTTTTGTTGGGCAATATTTTCAGTTGACAACTTGGAGGCTCGAGCGACACTACCAATTTTAGATTGCTCTTCATCAGTCCCTGTTTTGGTGTTTTCACTAGTAGGTATAGGAGCTGAAGAACTTCTAAGAGGACAAAGTCTTTTTCTCTTTTGAGGAGACCTTGCTCTATCTTTGTTTGTTTTCGACTGGTGGTTTGCATCTGTCTTATCGCCCGCATTTTTGGGAAGGTTAGCTTGTTGCACTTCAGAAGACTTTCCACTGGTAGAGGCTTCAGCAGACGCATCTTTTAAGCGGTTTTCAACAAAGGGATTTTCCTTAAATATTTTCTTTTTATGACTTATCTTACTTCCCGCCATATGGTCCGGATTTTTGCTATCGATTTTATTCGCATTCAGTTTTACTGATTTCAGAGGATTTTTCTTAGTCTTCTTTTCAGTGGGTGTTTGGTCTGATCCATCCTTAAGATTTTCAGACTTTGTGACAGTTATTTTTTTTACCACGGAAGTCGTGGGAGTCTTAATCTTTTTGGTTTCCGATTCCTTTTTCCTATCAAGGGAAGTGGATTTCCGAATATCCGAAATATCTTTTTTCTTTTCTACGGTTGCCACTTTTCCATCTGCTTGTTTTATGACTACCTTCTTTTCTGGAGAGGTTGATTTGGTTTCCGAACGCTTTGGTTCTTTTTTACGTTCTGGAGAAGAAGCCTTGACTGTTTCGGTTGGCTTTTGGGAAACTCGCGGTGAAGCTGTCTTGCTGACATTTTTGACAGTCGGGTTCAGATTTGGAAGTTTCTTAGGAGTTTTCACTGTTGCTGACTTGCCTGGCACAACACTTTTCACTAACTTCTTGACAAGCTTTCTTGTCCGGGACTGCGTGGTGATTGCCTTGGCCTTGCTGAGACCCCTGCGTGCGGGAGTCCCAGGGCCCTCCTTGCGCCTCTGCCTGGTGAGGACGTGTGGCCCCATGGTCTGCTGCTATTCTTGACTACTCCCCTCTAAGTCTTCGCACATGCCGCAAAGGAAACGGGATACAGATTGACCTCTGAAAAGAAGAAAAAAAAAATAAGAATATGTACAAATTGAAGACGATAATTTAGTAAATCACGGTGTATACCGTATACGTTGCAATACATAATCTTTTATTACATTGTACTCTGTATCAATAAAACATCCAGGAACGGTTACGCACACCACAAATGACTGGTTCCACAGAATCAATAATAAGCCAAACGAACTAGCGAGGCGAAACATCTTGAAGGGAATGATCAGGTGTGTTCAACACACATTATGCGTGGTTATTTCAATTCATAAGCAACGTATATTCTTTTCAAACCGAATTTATCTACAAATTCGGTGAATTGCTCGCTAATTTGAATTTGGGAAAAGTGATTGCCGTAATTGCAGTTGTATAAATTGACGAGTGTATAAATTCCGTCACCGAACCGCTTTTCAATTGTGCTGTTTTATTTTTATCAACTATATATCAAAAGGTAATTACCACAACTGGGTAACTCGGAAATCAGCATTTTTGAGGTACACACACACACAAGACCGTAAGTTTATTTATTCGCCCACGTATGCCTCAACACATATTATGTGTTTGCGGCATACATGGGCGAAGAAACAAATGTAAGGTTTTTGTATGTAACTCGAATACGCTGATTCGGAGTTATCTAGTTGTAGTAATTACCCCGCTATATTATAGATATTGAAAAGCTCTGCAAGCAACCTCGTGCCACGGATCCACCTGCCGTAGTGGCAGGCCTCCCCACGGGGCTGGGGTGGAGGTGGCAAGGGGTAGCAGAGGGGAACTGCTGACCGCAGACGAAAGAAAAGATATACGGTTCACATGTCGCGGGGGAAACGAGCTGCGCGAGGGTGTTCTTCAAAATCGCCAGCATCTGCAGTGGCTTCGTGCAAGCGTTAGGATAATAATGGATAACATTCTGTATTGTTAAAATTCAAATTTAAGATGTCGAAAATTTGGGGATGATCGAAAGTAACTATCAAATAAACAATAAATTAATTTAAAATTATTTTGTATTGACCACTTAAAATATAATTTAACACATTGCAACAAATAACGGTTATAGTACTAAATTAATAGAGAATATATATTAAACAAAGGGTTTATGAACAAAATTATTAAATCTTACCTATATCCACAAATAACTGATATTAGTAAACAGTGGAGAAAAACAATGTTTTTAAATAATAATAATAAAACACCCCAAATACTATCCAACCAGCTTTTTATACTACTACATATATTTTTTTAAATAACAAAGATAAAGATGATATTTAAAATAAATCAGAGGGATATAAATTAATTTGTAACGATTGCAACTATTTTTACATAGGAAAGACTTGTAGAAATGTCAGTATTAGAGTTAAGGAAAACTTAACGTGTTTAAATAATAACAATTATTCTGAATTTGAAAATCACATTTTATAAATCAATCATTTTTTTGATATAAATAAAGGTTTAAAAAAATTATATACAAATACAACCGGTTTACAATTAGACAAATTTGAAATTTTAGAAATCAGAAAAAGCGTTAATGGTGAATTGAATTTAATTAATAATCAAATATTTTTCTAAAATAGCTATCTCTTGATTTTATTTTCATATTAATATTAAAAATAATAAACTTTTTTTAAAATTTCTAATACAAATTTGTTATTCAATGTTTTATAATATTTTTTTATTAACATTTTTGATTAATTTTACCTTTCCCACCTTAATCAATTTTGGTTTATGCTTATAATTTGTCTATTCTTACATTATCGTGTTTTATATTTATATCTATACTTGAAATTACTATTTTTTTAAGAAAGCATCGCTTACGAAACATGTAGATAGATATGTGTATATTAATAAAGTCGTTAATGCAAAGTAATTTTTAATTCATTTATTAATGACAAATAAATTATTTAAAATATACAAATTGGAACAAAGAACTTTAATTTGTATAGTGTACTTACAACTGCTTTTAGTCGTACATAAAATTTATAGATATTGGGAAAGCGATTATAATTAACACCTGAAATAAATATTTATAAAAAAGGGCATTACTGAAAAAAAGGAAACATCCATCGAACTGTTATGATACTACAACAACTTATAATCATTATCAAATAGCATTCAGAAAATAAAACACGATATCTGTAAGTTCAACGATTAAAACTACAAGTTGGTGATTAGTCATTTTGATTAATCGCTTTGTTTACTCAAATATCCGAAACTGTGTAAATTACTTTGTTTGTTTCGATAAATGAAACCCTAATTTTTTGATTTTTTCTTATTAGTTTCTATGTAAAGGTCGTACATGTGTGACTTTACTAATACATTATAAGTATGGAGCATACTATATAGAGAGTATGTAAGTATAATGCATATTACAACAACACAAGTATAAAGTCACAGTGTACACAGTCCTCCTCACTAGGGAATAGGGAGAACTGTTCTGAATATACATTTGTTTAAATTGTCTTTATATAGTTTGCAAGTTCATAATCACTCTGTTCTCTCAGCCATATCCTCATCAGAGTATTCAGACATATTTTTAAAAAGTTTAAAGAGGCATTTTTTATATAGAAAACTTCGTATAATATAAAATATTTCGTCCGACGCCGTTCTGGGACTATGTTGAACCGTCTGTGTGAGTGCCCGAGGCAGGTCCCCAATCACTTAACCCATACTCTGTTCGTGATTGACACAAAGCATAATAAACTTTTTTTAATATCGTTTGTGTTGAGGATATTACGGATGTTTCTAAATAAGTACATGTACTTGGTGAGTTATTTTGTAATGACGTCGGTGTGAATTCCATCTAAGATGTTCATCAATTTCAATACCAAGATATTTAATGCTTTTAGAGTGCGCTATAGTGCATATAATAATGTACCTATTGTATCTGCATCCTGGTCTATTCCTAACCACACCCCATTTATATTCCTATACTCTACCATGTTATTGTTAACAATATTCCTTATCTAATTATATAAATACCATCCCTTACATGCTTCTGGGCTGTTAGTTTTACGGCCAATCTCCCCAACTTTTCGAATGATCAATCTGAGGCACCGATCAGCCAAGTATTTTGTTATCGATGAACTTCTTAAATGGTCTATGAAGGTTCCCCCGCCCACTTTCATAGACAATAAAATGACTTCAAATGCCGCGAAAGTACATTATTCGTTTCATACATTTGATATTTGACGTTTCTCCTCCGTGAAAAACAACAAAAAACGTAGCTTATGATAAATAAATTGTCATTCAATATTTGATTCGCATGAAATAGATCGCAAAGTAATTTTGAGATTTCGGTGCCATCTGTTCACTCTGTTGACACTTTTTACAACTATTCCTCCTTTTAGGAACTTGATCCACAAAAATCTATATCCTAAATTGAACGTAAATTTGATCGAGAATTTCATTGGGAAGAGCGTATTTGAGCATTTGAACAGTGTTGAGGCAAAATTTCGGTTCAACAGTGCTCAGTAGGGTTGGGAAGAAGGGGCCGTTAGTTGTAGAATATACAATATACAGTGATAATAAGTTAGAAATAGCAAACTTCAAAATGTCATAAACCGAGGGCCTTAATGTACCAACTAACAAAAATGGAAAAAACCCACCTCACTCCACCATAAAGGTAGCACAACAGATGTATCCGCGTGCTCCCATCAAGGGCACGGCGGTCTAATAAGGGCCCCAAAACACCCAAATAATCTCTTTCATTATAATTATTCTATAAGATGGCGAAATAGGGGTCCCGGCTGGAAAGACATCACCTGCCATCTGCCGACAGATTGAGATAAACAACACACACAAACACATTCACACACAAAGCATACACTCACGTGGACAGACAGGTCGTGACGCCGACTTGATGTGGGTATAGTAAAGCGATATGGCCGGACTAATTAATCGGAATGACTCAATCAACAGTAAGGATTAATAAACGCAGGATCTGATCGACCGTTTTTGAAAACAAATTAAGGAATCGAACAATCGACTTGACTTATAAGGTGACGACGGTCGGAGGGCCGGGCCTTGCGACGCGGTGACTTCAGCTAGCACAGGGCAAGATAGTCGTGTGGAGGCACTAAACTTATCATTGAAATTAATGTTAGCTCATACCCCCATAAAGCTAGCTTTACACGATACTTATTTTGATATTTTTGAAATATCTGTCACAAAATGACAAAAATTTACGCGAAATTCACAATTTCGAACAGAAACACGCGTTCATAATCAGTAATAAATACAGCCTATTGTACTTATAATATTTTTAAATACGAGTATATTCCGAAATAAACACGCAACATTTCCGCATAATACATAAAATAAATAGTGACGTAAAACAACGACAGCTGTCAAATATTGCATGTCAAAGTCCTATTTTCCATACAGAATCCATGTGGAAAGACGACCTGTACGGAATCTGTAGGAAAAGAGTATCGTGTAAAACGCCGGTGACGGTTAGCTTCTTTGGTTTCAGTAAATGCGCGTTGAAGGGATGAGATTTAAAATGATTCAATTTAATCTAATGGTACCGGGTACCTCAAGGTATGGTGCCAGAGCTAGATAATTAGAAATTGTAAACTGAAAGAAGGGGGAAATATTGAAGATGTCCTAATTAAAATAGGCGAATTTATAAAAGTGAACTGGAAGGATAGGTAAATATCGACTATTCTCCAGCTCAAATAGACGTAATTATTATGGTGAACACGAATAGTAGGGAATAGGGAAGGATATCCTGGTTTAAAAAGACGAATTTATAAAGGCGAATTGAAAAGATAGAATTTTTTTCATGTACGTGGTAGGACAAGAGAGTACTTTTTAATGTCACAATTCAACTTCAGCGTCGCAATATTATTGCCCTATTCGACGAATTCATCTAGGGAACAAATAATTCGATGTTGTTGACATACGAGGTGTGTTCAAAAGAAAAGGTGATTTTGAATTTTCGCGGACTGTGTACATTCGATTATCGATTTTTTTTTGTTATGTTGGTACACACATGTTTATCATGTTAGCATTATCAGCCATTTTGGATTAGTGGTTTGTTTTTGACAACTGGAAAGGTTAGTCACGTTTTTGTGTGTTCTTCGATTTTTTAGTTTTGAAAAAAATGGATCAAAGAATATATGTAAAAAATTTGCGTTAAAAATGGAATAAAGTGCTCCAACGCACTTAAAATGTTGACTGCGGCATTCGGCGAGTCTACTTTGTCCCAAAAAAGTGTTTATAAGTGGTACAAGCGCTTTACAGAAGGCCGAGAAGATGTTAATGACGATGAGTGTAAAAAAATAGTGCGAATGTGAATGAAGCAAAATGTGTATGCCAAGATAGAGTTTGTTTCGCTGTTTAGCTTTACTTAAGTAGCATCATTCTGATTGAATATCCGAAACGGAAATGCGCAAGTAATTAGTATCGCTCAGGAGTTGTTGAATGACGTGAACGACGATCCAGATTTGCTCAAAAGGGTCATAACTGGCGATGAAACGTGGTTATATGGTTATGATGTCGAAACCAAGGCCCAATCATCCCAATGGAAGCGGCCAGAAGAGCCAAGACCGAAAAAAGTACGCCAAGTTCGATCAAAAGGTTTTGCTCACTGTTTTCTTCGATTACAATGGCGTGGTGCATCATGAGTTCTTGCCAACAGGTCGTACGGTTAATGAGGAATACTACAAGGAAGTTATGCAACGTTTCCGTGAAGCAATACTGCTCAAACGATCGGAATTGTGGAAAAACAAATGATGGATTTTGCATCACGATAATGCACCAGCTCACACATCAATTCTTGTTCGTGATTATTTGGCCAAAAACAACATCGTAATCATGCCTCAACCACCGTATTCACCAGATTTGGCGCCCTGCGACTTTTTCCTATTTCCGAAACTGAAGAGACCAATGAAAGGAAAGCGATTTGCCACAATTGATGAGATAAAGTCAGAATCGAAGAACGAGCTGATGGCCACACCGAAAAGCGCATTATATCTGAGGGGGATACTTTGAAGGGGAGAAAATGGATATTGATGAATAAATAAATACTTTTCGAAAAAATTCGAAATTCACCTTTTCTTTTGAACACACCTCGTATTTGGCAAATCAATGGAACAGTATAAGTACGGTTTTTTCATCGAGTAGAGGTAGGTTATTTGAAACTAACTCTGGATAAAAGCGTCAAATTATATTGTTTCTTTTTATTTTATCTATCATAATGCGTATGTACCTTTCAAGGTTATTTGTGAACGTCCATGCCTGTAATGGGCGTAAATAAATAAATAAAAATTTTAATTTAAAAAATATATATATATTGATGCTTATAATAGACGTAATTATGATGGTGAACCGTGTAGGATATACTTTTTTATATCTAAAAAAAATTTCAAAAGGTATAAAATATGAAATACAAAGAAAATACAAACTCCACCGGTAATAAATAATTCATTACAAACTCAACTAATAACGGACCATAACGATCGCGTCGCAATAATTCAACGACAGAGTAGGCATGTAAATCTATTATGCTAGGTATAAGAGTACAATTAAAAAAAAATTACGACTCAGTTGTTCAGTATTTCTGTCAATGGGACAAAATCTTCAAGAGGCATTAAAACAAAAATCCTGAAATAATATATATATACTTAAATAAAGGTTTGAAAATTTTACATACGAATACAACTAGTTTACAATTAGATAAATTTGAATATAGAAATTAGAAAAAGTGTCAACTAAAAATTATAATTTTTTTTTTTTTAATTGCTATCTGTAAAATTTATTTTCACATTAATAACAATATTTAGAATGTTAATAATATAAATTTCAATAACAATAACTATTATTATATGTTTTTGCACCTAATTTCTTGATTTTATTTAAATTAGTAATTAAAAAAAAACATTTTACAAATTTCCAATAAAAAATTATTATTTAATATCTTAAATTATTTTTTTAATTTTTCAACAATTTTCTAGATTTTTAATTAATTACTAACCTACTTTCATCACCTACCGTTAATTTTTATATAGGTTTGTAATTTGTCTATTTGTTTACCATTTGTCTATACTTGTCAATATTTTCAGTATGCTATTTTGTTCATCCTGATGGGGAAAGTTTTTCTTTCGAAAGATGTTGATATTTATATATTAAAAAAAATGGTGCAAACAAAGTATTTCTTAGTAATAAATGAATTAAAAATTCCTTTGAAATCACCACTTTATTGATATATACATATCAACATGTTTCAAGATCTCTCGAACTTATTTTCATATTAATATTAAAATTTTCTAATATAAATTTGTTATTCAATGTTTCATAATAATTTTTTTATTAACATTTTATATTTATGTTTATAATTTGTCTATTATTACATTATTGTGGTCTATGTTTATCATTTGTCTATACTTGACAATATTATTTTTTAGTATTATGTATATTCCTGATGAAGAAAGCTTCGCTATCGAAGTATGTTGATATGCATATATTAAAAAAAGTGGTGAATATAAAGGATTTTTTAATTCATATATTAAAGTTATTCTTATTAATTTATACGGGTACATAACATTTACATATTTGAGATCTTTCATCTCGTTACCACGCGAAAACTTTTTCCCAGAGACTGACTGAAAAACCTGAAATATAATTCCTTTGACTTACTTTCTGTATACCTAGCATGACAGAAATATTATACCATGAGTTTGGGCTCTCTACCGCATATATGTATGAACTATAATATTATTATTATAGTAGGTGCGGTAGATGTTACGATATCGATGGTTACAAGACTTTATCCAGTCTCCCAGCTGTTAATGCCGGCTAAATGGGTTTACTAATTGGGGTATATATCACCTGTAACGTACGTATCCGTACGGATATGGAAGGGTTGATTAAGGCAGGAGACCAGGGGGTAGGAGGGTGGGAGGACTAAATGCAGCTCTAGGAGAGGGGGCATGATGCAGAACGAAGGGGAAATGCAAAATAAGGCTTCGAATGGAGCACATTGAATATTAAGATCGGGATGATTGCAGTATTATTATGAATGTATTTAAGTAGGTCAATCTTCCCAATAAGCCCTCCATTGATGTGCTTGGTGAAACCCAATGTGACCAACTCAGGTACGGGGGCTCCATCGAAGCCGGAGGAAAGTTAGTCTCTCAGAAGCTGGGCGTACTGTACAGAGCACGCAGATACTTTAATAGTACACAGCTGCTGACCCTGTACAAATCGCAAGTGTGCCCTATTGTAAAAGTTGGCAACCACCTCTGGCCGGGAGTCCCAAAATATCTGAAAAATCCTTGACTGTGGAAAAATGGAGGGTTCCTTTGATAGATTCACTTATCTTAACAAACGGATTGCAATCTTTGGAGCACAGACGTCAGGTGGGAATGCTGTCCGTGTTCTACCGGTATTATAATGGAAGATGTTCTGAGGAACTAACGCAATCCATCCCGTCGGCACCGGTGCACAGTTGGGAAACACGCCAAACGCGCGTTCAACATTTGTATACGGTTCATATTTGTCATGATGTTTCCTACCTCCTACGATAGGTTCACTCATTCCTATCTTCTAAAACACTCCACATAGCATCCCCAAAGATGACATAGGCCCTGTGTGGAGATGCTGTAAAAAAGGGTAATAACGGTGATACAAGTATATATACATACATACGGGTGCAGTACGTCCCAACTATTATAGTGAAGCAGAGGATCTCCTGTAAATTTTGACTCAGTGAGCTTTGGCGTCATGGTGTGATCTTTTCCGTCTTTAATTTCTAATCCTACGTAACTATCATAATAATTTATGAAACTTTAAGATATCCAAATAACCGTTAAAAAAAACAAGATGGCATATTGCCTTTTCTCTTACACAGCAGACTAGCAACTTTTATAGTATTGGCTAGTTTTATTGTCTAGTAAAATATGCCTATTTTGATGTATGTTAACTAACTAACTAACCATCACGCCGTTTTACTGCAGGGGTAGGCAGAGAGGACGGACTGCCAAACAACTCGATTTTGGCATACACTTGTTGCTTCATTCACATTCATACAATGTCTCATACATTCTCTTGTTATTCTGACATGGCCCGACTAGAGTTTTTTTTAAATGAACACCTCCCTATTTGAGAAATTCTCGTGTTTAGAGTACTAATATGGTTTGGTATTAATGTAATTGATTTCAAGAATACTACCGTGAACATGATATTCTGGTATACAGTGAGGAAAGATTCAAAAGGGAAATTCTATTGATTCTTGAAAGAATCTCTTCTCATTGACGCGATCTTCACCACTGCCTGAATTTATTTAAATATCTCTGAATTTATTTATTTTTTTATTTTTAGTATATTTCTTCATTGTTTTACATATATTAAATAAATACCTGTAATTTCTCTTACGTATTAAATATAACATGTTTGTAATTGTATTAGAAATTAAATAAAAACATTATTATTATTATTATTATTATTATTACACTAATGTCATAAAAAAAATAAAAGAAAATGTTTAGAAATAAAACATATGTATAAAATGTATGTATTGTATATAAACATATACACATTTATTGTGTATATACGTGACCTTATAATATACACCTATAAAACATTATTATTATTATTCTTTAGTCGTTTCAAGTGTACTCATGTGGTGGCAATATTTTGCCAACACCGCAAAACTCTTAGGCCGATTTGTTATGGAATAATACGAGTAAATATATTACAAGACCTCGCATCGAAGAGCCCAAGATGAAACGGTCTTCCTTTTGTTCGGGCAAATTCAGATGGAAAAAATAATACTAACATTACAGATGAAATACACACACAAGCACAGGCCTAGTGAGATACTGTTAACACCGACACACGCGCGCAGCCGCCAGCTGGCGGATGAATTTCTTTAGAATTATGTTATTATGGTTCACCTTCATTTCCTACCTGGTTTATCCCGGCTCGTGCCAAAGGGACTTACCTCACATGATCAGGGATGTTAAACTGAGAATAATAATTGGATGATTTGTATAGTGCCGTTTTTGTGAAAAA
>JAHDVE020008160.1:0-25000 GCA_022606495.2 Halesus radiatus
CCATCCGAGCGACCATTAATTTCTTTTGAACTAGACTCACTTCTTTCAGAAAACGTCCCAACTATAATAGCTGGGGATTTGAATGCAAAACATGGCTCATGGCACAGCCGTTATAATAATAAAAAAGGCAGAGATCTCGCAAATTACGCTCTATCTAAACAAATAGTCATCGATGCTCCAGACAACACAACATAACATCATCACGCTGGTATGCCCGATGTTATTGATATCGTCATTCTGAAAGATACAAAACATCTACACTCCTTCAGAGCACTCAACGATTTAGCATCCGATCATAATCCGGTTCTTTTAACTTTAACAGGAGGATCGAATCTTCTGGTCCCTGATAAGCCAACAAGGACTAAAATAAAATGGCATAAACTTAAAGAAATATTAAATAACAAAATAACAGTGTGATTTTCAATACCCGACGAAACGTGTCTTAAAACCGCCACATCAAATCTAATCAAAACAATAAAATCCTGCATCAACGAGGCATCCGTTGATATTCACAATGGCACAAGTCGTCACGGAATCCCCGAAGAGATCAATGATCTTATTAGGGAGAAGAATCTTATTCGTAAAGAATGGCAAAAGGACTGCAATCCTATTGTTAAAATGCACTATAATATATTATCACGCCAAGTGAGAGATGCTCTAAGTGAATTCCGCAACGATCGTTGGCACGAGTTCATTTCTTCTCTAGAAAATGACAGAGCAGCTTTTTAGAAACTATCCAAATCGCTCAGACGACCAAACACTGGGATATTACTCCTTCAGGGCCCCAACGGAGTAGTATACTCTTCTGTCGATAAGGCCGAAGCCTTCGCTGACAGCCTTGAAGCCCAATTCACGCCTAATACAGAACACGACGATCCGTCCGAATCCAATGAATCAACCATCAGATTCACATCTCCTAATGAAATTAATAAAATAATAAAATCATTAAAAATTAAAAAAGCTGCCGGTCCTTATAAAGTTTCGGCATTTCTAATAAAGTTCTCAAAAGTATTCCTTTAAAGGGCATCTGCGCCTTAACTGCTATCTGCAATGCATTCCTTAGGCTTCACCGCTTTCCTAAAGAGTTTAAACAAGGAAATGTAATTTTAATTCCTAAACCAGGCAAAGACCCTATTCTAACAGAGAACCATCGTCCAATTGCACTCCTTACTTGCTTAAGTAAAGTTCTAGAGAAAATCATACTCACAAGATTACATATATTTGTTCATGATAAAATTTTTTTACCAGATTTCCAACATGGCTTTCGAGCGGGCCATTCGATCTATCACCAATTACTCCGTGTGTTTAAACATATCACGGACGGTTTCAATATTAACAAAAAAACGGTGCTTCTTTCGCTCGACGCAAGCAAAGCTTTCGATAAAGTGTGGCATAATGGCCTACTTTATAAGATGTACATCCTAGGTTTTCCCATTAAAATCATTCAAATAGTTTACAGTTACCTCACGGATCGAAATTTCAAAGTTAAAATAGATGAAATATTCACATCAATACGCATTCTTTTAGCAGCAGTACCTCAAGGTGGGCAAATATCCCTCACCTTATACGATATATATTCATGTGACATTCCAAAACCATTAGATCACAACACTAAAATAACACAATTTGCAGACGATAAAAATATAATGTCGAGTTCTACTGTCGAGGCCACTGCTACACGTCGCGATCAGATTCAAGCCACACTAGTTGTGAACTGGTCTAAAACATGGTCAATTAACCCCACAAAAAGCGTGGCTACCGTCTTCTCACGAAGAATAGCTTAACGTCCCCCTAACATAATACTGTTTGGAGAAGAGGTCCCATGGGAAAAATCAGTCAAATTCCTAGTATTAATACTAGATTCTAAATAAACGTGGGAAAAACATATAAATGTCAAAATAAAATCGGCTAATAAGGCAAAAGCCTTTCTCTACCCCATGCAAGGTAGAAATAGTCGATTATCAGCAGACAATAAATTACTCCTTTACAAGACAACTATAAAGACGGCTTTACTTACGCTGCTCCCATTTGGGGATACGCAGCTCACAAACACATTAACAAACTACAAACCCTGCAAAACAAAGCCATTCGATTAGCATTGAATGTGCCTAAGTTGATCAGGGTTAACACTCTACAAAAAGACACAAACATTCCTCTGATAAAGGATCTTATAGTAACTCATTCTGAAAAGTTTTATGCCGGTCTAGCCGGTCATGAAAACCCATCAATAAACACTCTCGCCAAATGCAGCGAGAACGAAATATAAATAAGTACAAAAAACCAAAATCAATCCTTCGTAAGGAGTGAAATCCTGCCCCTAAATTTACAGTATAGTTATTAAGTTTCAAGTCATCCACTTACCACCAACAAAAATTCAAAGTAAAGAAATATTAGATAATCATTTTTAATAATCCTAGAGTCAGAAAACTTTTAGTTTAGGAACTCTGTATATCAATCATATGAAAATCAAAATCAAATGGGAAACCACTCTTGTTTGAAATCTCGCCCCGCACTCACCACTTTCACGACTCTACGCTCTGACTCACAGTTTCCTGCCTGCTATACTTCGAATATTGTTTTACTTGCTACTCCCTGGACCATTCGCATCTTCCCGCGCTTGGATATCTGACCTAGCAGAGTTCACCAACTGACGAAAGTAGTCCGCACAGAATATATCCTACTTACAACGGGACTGCATTCCGGCGGCTACCTGAACCGGGCTCCTGAACTACTGAAGCTGCAGACGTGTAGCGGCTACGACTTGACCGGCCCCTATTTTCACAGTCTATGTCGATGTAACACTAACTAACCTAACGTAATTTAATTATAAAATAACGCATATATTACATAGCATATCTGTTATTATAGTATATATATCCAAATTACAACTAAAACATAAAATACTCACGAGCAGCAGGCTCACTTACATGCACAATTTAGGGTAAACTAGGGTATAAATAATCAAATAAAGTACAGATAGCAAAATAGTAAGAAAATCACTTAACATAATATAATTATAAAATAATGTATATATTAAATTAAAACCACAATTTACAATATTCAGGAGTAGCAGATTCGCTTAGATGAACATTTTAGCTATTATACTATAACAATTTAGAAACTAAGGATGTAAATAATCAAATATAAAGTAGGTACAAATAACAACAGAGCAAGAATATATTATATACATGGTTTTTCACTGGATACTAAGGGCATTGAATAACATGGAGGGGAAAACCGCAACTAAATAAGCTATGAAAGATCAGAAGAAAAAAAAAAGATTTTATTTTATTTAATTACGATCCCACAAAAGCTACTATAGCATCTGTTCCGATTCTGTAGTTATAATTTTACAAATTAGAGTACAAACACACATTCTAGCTCACGAGTTAATTAATTAATATTACAGTAGTAAAATTGGATAATGTCCTGGATTTGTATTTCACCGGACTAAAAGTTGAACATAGAGTGAACAGTCTAGCCATAAAATAGTTTTCTCCCAATAAGCATTATCCATATCAAACTTGGCACATATTGTTTATTATTAAATACAGAAAATATTTTACTCTTGAATGACTTTCCAGCCAAAACGTTCTCGTTTTAGGAGAGCCAAATTGACAAGCTTAGTTCATATTACATAATATACAAGAAAAAAGGACCACAATGCAAAATTAAACTTAAACTCTATTATTTGAAAGAATACCTGAAGGATTAATGGTGTGATGTGTCTCTGTAATAAGTATAACTTTATAATGTACCAGTGATGTGTTTACTCATAATAAGTGTCTGTACACTTATATTATAATGTACCAGTGATATGTCTTTATTACTAATGCTAATTATGTGTACCTGTTTTTTTAAATTTATTTTATTGCATGGCTTTCACCCATTAGGGGCGATCATTTAATCAGTTAGACTTTAATAGAACAGATTGTTCTTAAAATTAGTTACTTTTAAACAAGATATAATATTTGGTCAAATAAAATTGAAGCAGATAAGTTAAATAAGTTAAACAGTGTAAATGTATGTGTATTGAATCCCCAATGACTTAAATTTTAATGCCATTTTTATAAATGTATTTTGTTAATCAATATTTAATTTGTGGGGAGTTGAGACTTAGACGGCGGGGAATACTGGTCGGGAGATCAATTTTAAATTTTACCAATTCATGCATAAAGTTTGGAAATTGGTCATTGATAGGACACTCGAAGAAATTATGGTCCAGAGTGTCCTCTGACCCACAATCACACCAAGGCGAGCTGACTATGTGGAATCTGGCGAGATGACTAAGACAAGAAGTGTGACCTAATCTCATTCGAGTTATGGAGGAAATATATTTTTTTGGCATGCAAGTGTATTTATAAATCCTGGGCTTGACAGTAATAAACGGTCGTATTAGTGAGTACCGATGACCTTTTGTTAGAGAAGCTATTTTCCATTCAGAGAACCATTGGTGTTTGTATTTACTTTGTAGAATAGGGAAATAGTCTCTAACTGGAGCAGGAAGATCATTTAACGGACCGTGAACAGTGGCTTCCTTAGCAATGGAATCCGCTATTTCGTTTCCAGTAATACCTAGGTGTCCTGGAATCCAAG
This sequence comes from Halesus radiatus, assembly GCA_022606495.2. Taxonomy (NCBI): domain Eukaryota; kingdom Metazoa; phylum Arthropoda; class Insecta; order Trichoptera; family Limnephilidae; genus Halesus; species Halesus radiatus. Next base: position 4,597 of record JAHDVE020008160.1, read on the forward strand.
CCAGGGCCACTGACGCATTTGATAGTGAAATGGAATACAGGAGGTCTCTGATAGAGCAGATTAGGTAATCGCTATTAGATTGAGTTGAAATTAACATATTTTTTGTAGTGAGCTAAGCGAATCTGAAAGAATGAGGACATTTCTAATATTGTGCGATTTGACAAGATGCAGTGCTTCTATGATAGCTATGCATTCAGCCGAGAAAATAGAGCATTCTTTGGGAAGTTTGTATGGGAGACTCGTGTGAAATGATTTGTTGAAAATGCTGTTAATACACTGTGAATGTTAATTACGTATCTTAAATATTAAGTATGTTTGTTTCTTAGAACTGCCCTGCTGGGTCTTCGTGTGATCCCACAGTGTGTTTCTTAACTCTTGGGAATACAGTACATAATGAATTGTATACTTTTAATGAAAAAAAAATTAAATACCTAATTTTAAAAGGCTTAAAAATTGTAGGATTCATTCTCAAATCATGTAAAAATTCAGTCACCTTAAAACAATGAAAATCCTTTACTTTGCTCATGTCCGCAGTTATAATACGCGTCACAAATACGGGAACCCACAATATAAAACATATGTGCACAACCTGGAATGTGTTCATAATGATTCTCAAAAATGTATATAGTAAGTCACCAAGAGTCGGCCGAGTTTTTAATATGTTGTCGTTGGAAGATCGACGAATATCGGCTGACGTACTCTTTCTGCAGGAAATTGCTAGACCACCGCAGATTGCTCGGAATTCCTACAACGAATCCAACTACGATTTCCCAATACTCGAAACTAATAGCAACAATAAAATATTTAGAATATATTACATAATTAATGCCAAAGAAATATAACTATAGTTTCCTGAATAAGGAGAAGAAAAATGTATCGATATATTATATATATTATGAATTCATTATTTATTAATTTTTAATGCCCCGATGGGATGTTTCATATTTAAAAATTTAAATGATTGTATGTACAGAAAAAAAAGGTTTTAACTAACAAAAAAGAATATGATACATAGTAGGTAAATAAGTGTAACATATTTATGATATATATGTATGCTTAATAATGTATAAGTGCATGACAGAGATTTTATAAAAGGGAAAAGTTTTTAATTGTAGATAATACTTTGTAAATACAAACAGTAACAGCATGATCAACATGATACACTAAATACAAGTGCACACTATGATATAATATGAGTGCAATATATTGTGAAAAAAAATCAACCTGTTTGTATATTTCGGATGACGTAAACATTTGAATGCTAAAGTTATCTGGTATACACTATTGTTTTTTTTCTGTACTAATCTTCACATCTCTTTATACTTAATTATTATACTTTTTTCTAGATATATCATATTACCATAGTATGTCAGTGAGGCATGGAATTGGCAGAAGAAGGATGCAAGTAAACTGAATGCCGTAGAAATTAGATCTCTGAGACGAATGTGCGGTAAAACCATGTATGATCGTGTGAAAAATATTGAAATTCGTAAAGAATGCAAGGCTGATGTAAGCGTAATGAGTAAGATTATGAAAGGGATGCTTAGATGGTTTGGACATGTGGAGCGAATGAACGAAGAGAGGAGTGTAAGAAGAATGTATGACGCGAATGTGAATGGAAAAAGAAGCCGAGGACGCTCGAGGAAGACATGGCACGATCAAGTGAATCAAATACTTGAGTCGGGCCATGTCAGAAGTCGGAATAATAGAAGAGAATGTATGAGACGATGTATGAATGTGAATGAAGCAAGAAGTGTATGCCAAGATCGAGTTGTTTGGCGGCCCGTCCTCTCTGCCTACCCCTGCGGGGAAACGGCGTGATGGTTAGTTAGTTAGTTAGTTAGTCAATACTAGCTTTTTCCCTTCTATGTTTGCATAATGGCGCTTAATATGAACTAAACTTGTCAATTTGGCTGTCCTAAAACAGAATCTGTTCCCAGTTGGGCAGTCGAAGCTTTCTTAAATGTTGATGTTAAATAAAGTGTGTTTCAAGTAAATAAATATTATTATTATTACATAACAGTTAATTTGATGTCTGAAATTACATAGGAATACATATGTAAAAAATGTACTAAATATTTGATATTCCAATACGGAAACATTCGAGCATTTCAAGTGCCACATGTACTTTCATATTATATTATAGACCCCCTGGAATAACAAGGTTCCATATGACACGGTAATGTCATGCGATAATGAGTCTTAAAGTTACCTTCTATAGAGCACATTATCGCATAGCATTGCTGTGTCAGATGGAACCTTGTTATTCCAAGGGGTCGTTATGTTTAATATAACTTTCAATACAAAACTTTTTACTATGAACTGTCCTTTTACCATAACGTGATCAACCAACCCGTAATATTATCATGTTAACTTATTCAAGTAGCATTGTTCTAGTTAAACTTTCGGAAAACATTGTAACATTGAACATCTAACCGCAATATGAACACTTCGTTTCTCTACGAAAGCAATGCTTAAAAGCGTATTGTAATTTGAATTCATTAAAGGTGGTGTTTGTTATTAAGTAAAGTTGAGAAAATGTAAGGATCTCATAAGTATTCTGTGTAATTGTAAGAGTACATTCGTCCATAGATAAAAAAAATTAAAAAATGACTGCTTCAAATTGAATTTCACGGAAGAAATAGTTTAAGTACGATGTGATTGCCGATAGGTTCCTACCCAAACACGTTCGCTCTCGAAATTAATAATAATTTTGGCGGACTTCATGTGCAGTGTTGAAAGCTTCCCGATCCAGTCCAGTTTGGTGGCCTAAATCACTGCAATAATATGAAGTGCATTCGCTGCATCATACAACGTGCAAGTAACGTTAACAACGAAACAAAACGTTGCTACTTTAACTGGAAAGTTGGCTTCTGCTGAAATGTAAAATACTCGCAGGACGGGGAGGTTCATTATTTTTTATTGTTATTGAATATTTAGTGTTAAAAATCGCGAGATATTTGCCAACTATCACGTCTCACTGCAGATGGAGCTGGGAAGGTTCGATGAGCGGCGACGGAGGTTCTGGGACTGGCCAAGATAATAATACTACTTGTTTGCTAATCCAGATTTGAACGCGGGGGTGTTACTTTTACAACATTTCCGACCTATAAGTAACGTAGGGTGGGATTGTTTTGGAAGTATCGAGTCTGATGAATTAGCAACAGATATACCTCGGGCTCAACGGATCATCCGTCTTCATTAGGAGAAAGATTGCGTCAGCAATTATACGGATTAATTAGCATGGCGCCTGCTCTGCCACCCCCACAGGTCGCCCTCCACCGCGTAATTAGGATAATGAAAGTAAACAATCATAATCAGTTCTTTCCAACTTCCTTCCTCGTACGCTCTCTCCGGCTGTTTATCTCCTATTACAAATACCACTGAGTCCTATCGTGGCAACCTACGCTTGGCTAAATCTTTAAAAACGGTAATTATGGTATTTAACCTATACTGCCCAATCAAATTAATATCCGGAATAAGAAACCCCACTCTATTTTCTTTTAAATATATCAATAATGACGTTCAAACTTAAATACCAGGGTATTCCGTATTTTTTCTAAAGTTAGTTTTCATAGTTAAAATAAAGTTCAAAGTTTCAATTTTTCAAAGTCATCCAAACCGCTCCAAATCTATCTAAGGTCGGTTTTGATCAGTTTTAAGGTTAGAATGTCAAATGTCAAAACAAGGATAAGCTTTACCGAATACAATTTTATATTCTATTCCATAGTAAATAATAAATAAACATAAGTAATAAAATTATGTACCTTTTGAGAAACTAAGCACTAACATTATCATAATATCCGTATTGACAATTGGTTTGCTCGTGAATACTCTAATTTTGTTCATTAATAATAGTTTGTTATATTGAACAACAACTTAAATTCACCCAAATAAAGAATGAGTTTCGCCAAAACTAAAAAAAAACACATGTTGAAAATACAAAACAAAATCAAAAAATAAAAATTTCCATACTAATCCAAAAAAAGAATGCACATGTGACGTCAGATATTCGAAATCCAATGGTATCAACATAACAAGGTGTTTTGATGTGACGATTTTTTAAAAATTAAATTAAATAATGATTTATAAATTCTGCTTATAATAAAAGTTATATACTCGTATTCAGAATAGGGGTTTTCTGATCTATATGAAGATGTACAATACAATATTTTTAAAGCCATTGTATTTTTCACAGAAGTTCCGTATTGATACTAAAAACGTAAAACCGTAGAAGAAATTATAAGGATTTCTGTTTTGAATTTCCTTCACACTTCGAATGCGTGATAAAATAGGTACCTACCGCGCGGGCTTACCAACCTTCTAGGCAAAGAAAGCCGTGAATTGACTATATCCTTTTTTACTTTATAAGTAAGCCGCTTGTATCTTTTTCATGCGTTGCTTTGGTATTTCCTTACTTCTGTAGGATCCCCCCGCCGTAATCCTATTTATACCCCAATCCTCGCTACGGATCCGCATAGCGCACCGCGCGCAGTGTGCGGCACGCGACACGCGGCACACGGCAGATTTGTTCAGCCCGTAACACAGCTTGTGTGCAAAAACTTTTTTTATTTTTTTATTTGGAAAACCAAAAGTTTACAATAATTACAATGTATGGTATATATATATTTAAATGAGAGCTTTTCACTTAAGTATTAGAATTAGTCAGTTAAAAAAGAAAAGTTACAATGTTAACCTAGGAGGATAGGATGATGGGAGGGAGGGGAAGGGAAATGATCTAGTCCGTGTACAGTATTGTATGAATGTTATTTATTTATTTTAGTTTCTTCTATTTTTTCGGCATTCACTATATATAGCAATTTCTAGAAATTTTGTTTGGAAGTTTTATTTACTATGTACTTTTGCTATTTTTGATTTATTAAATTCGCTACCGGTTGCGACACAACCGTCCCATTCACTAGCGTTCTAAAACGCTAGTGAATGGCACGAATTTAAAATATTTATTTTAGGTTTGAAATTATAAGAGGCTGAGTTGAATAAGTCGAACTCACTGTATGCAGTGTTAAAAATGTGAGAAGCGTGGTGAATAAAAGTGTTTTGTTTTGAGGTAGTGTTGCATTGAGGTAAGTTTAATGTGTGATTTTGTCTGGTCAGTCAGTTAGGCACTCTCAACTGAATTTGCTCAAGTAATTCAGGGCAATCTATCACAGAGGTGGCTATTTTTTGTCAAAACAGTACGTCTGCGGAATTTCTCCGGCTGTTGTGAGGGAAGCCACCCGATACAAGAACGGTGAGCGATTTAAACGAAAACCTACCCTATGGTATTTATCTTCTATTTCATATACTAACCCCGTCGACAATAAATAATTGTACGGAACTATATTATTGTTCCACATTTTAACTACTGCTCAACGATACCTTTCTTGTGTAACGACATACAACAGAACCAATTAAAAATCTCCAAAATTGAGCAATGAAAATAATACTAAAGCCTAATAGATTGTTAAGAAAGGACGAAAAGCCCCACGCGAGGGCGACCAATGTTAAGAAAGGGGGAGAAGGACTAGATAACATCCATGTTGGCCGCCAGTGATAAGAAAGGAAGACAGTTCGACTCATCTCGAGGCCAGAAGCAGGGCTGATCTCAGGTTCTACCATGGTTAGCTCAGCTGGTAAAGGCATCTCATCTCTTATCTCAAAGTCGTATGGCCGGCCGCAGCCTTATATCGGGGAAGGTAACTAACTACTTGAATGGTAAATGCGTGCTTTCTAGTCAGGGTTTATTTGCAGGACAACATTTACAGGTAATTACATACGGGGTTTCGAATATAGGGGCTGATCCTAATCTTATCTGATTCCTAATAATCTCTCTCTGATGAATCTCAAACCAGACATGTTATTCGGAGGGAAAGTTATTACAGCTCATAAAAGAGAAGGAAAACAATTCTGCTTACGTGAGGTGGTCAGCGACAGGAGTCACGATCCCTTCAGTGTAAAAGGTGTGAGGTATAGGGACTCTATTCTCACACGTAAAACGTCAGGCAGGATACAGCGAATTGATGCACTGGTCACTGGCTTTAATATTTAGGTTCAGTGCCAAGATAACAAGACAAGTTACAATGTAATTAGCGAGCGGCCACGTGCCCAAGGCACGCCGCACGCACCTTTTAATTAATCTCCATCTCCAACATTCTATTTAGGATCTTTTTACTGTGTCTCAGCGAAATTCCACAGTTAATCAAGAAGTCAAGATTAAGAAAAAAGATAAGGAATCTTCCTTAAAAATAACGGGAATAGGCCTCCAGGGCATTCGCAATGTATTTAGCTGTGTAATAAACTCATGCGTAGTGAAATATTTCACATTCATCTTTCGCTTTAGTATCATGCGGTCGCGGTCGGTCCAAGAGGACGGGTCCGCGCTCGGACCGCTCAGTCGAAGGTAGTCGGGTATTCTTGGTCCCTTCCGCAGACAATTCGATGTCACAGCATGAATTTTTGGGAAGAATTAGTTTGTTTACCACATACTTTTAGAGCCCGGAGTAAGGCACCGTGAATCGGCATATATCGCCAGCACAGCACATGAACTGGCAAATAAGGTTGTCACTTAATATATGTTGACCAAAAGCAAAATTGGAAAAATCACTATCGCCACTTAAATTAGCAGATAAATAATTTGTCCATTACCTGAGTAATCGGGCTTAAATATAAGATTGCTCTCAACAAGTGCCGCTAGCACATGTAACACACTTTACAATTCTTTTAAAAAAAAACCCTACAGTAGCAATAGGCAGCCCGCTCACTGGGTAGAGAATATTATCTCCACATTTATCCACCCCTAACCACAGTTCTCGCAGGTAGAGGGAGAAATGTTCCCTGGTACTGTATACAAAAAAAAAATGGTACATACTTTATTATGTATAGCCGCGCAACTTCCCCTTTGTTACTTTATTAGTGTGATCCTTTCTTACAGTATTTGTGATTTCTTTCGCAAAGGAGTTCTCTGATGAGAATCAACTTGTTCGATTCTCTCTTTTATCCAATACGAGGTTTACGGTTTTTCACGTGAAGACTGGTTACAGCTCATTCGGATCTTGAAACTTTTAAATACGATATGTACTACATCTAAGTATTTAAAATACTATGGACCACATTAGAGAATTTCAATAGAAAATATTAACTTTTTATACATAAAGAAGTGAAAATAAAAGAAGAACAAAATTTCAGCATTAATTTCTATTGCTACTAATAAATTCGAATTTAATATATATCGTAAATATACTATATATAAATCGTTAAACAAAATACTTTTAATCATCCTTTGGCTCAAAAAATATCAGCTTTTAATTCCATGCTTAGTGGATTAGTTAATGCACCTCTATCTAAAAATAATTTTAACAAAGAATTAAATATAATTGAACAGATTGCAATAAATAACAGTTATAGTACTAAATTAATAGATAATATATTAAACAAAAAGTTTAAGAAAAAAATATTAAATGTTATGTACGAGTATATCCACAAATAAGTGAACCTAGTAAACAGTGGACGAAATATTGTTTTCAAATAATGATACCTCAAATTTAATAATTAAAAACATCACAAATACTATCCAACCAGCTCCTTATACCAAAAAATAATAAATTAAAAAATATGAATTTTAATTAAGGGTCCAGTATAAGGCCGCGTATTCACCGCCGTTAAGAATTTTAGGCCTCAAACTTAAAACCACGGACCACCGCGATCCGGCAGCAGGATTGGGGAAATGTGGATAATGTAGACCACGGCGGATTAAAAAAAATGTTCGGCGTATTGATGCAATACGAAACAAAAAACATTTGCTCTATATTTTTTTCGTTTATTCGCTGTATAAAAATAAATAAATAGAAGCTTGAGAGACTTAACTTAGCATCTGTTGGTAATAGGATAGGGTAACTGATGAGAATATGTTTTTTTCAATTTATATATAATATATTAATTATTGTCAGTAGCCATACAAAGTGCCTCCCTTTTACAAAAGATTTGTTTTGTTACTATTTACATATTTATTTCTTCACAGCATAATCTTTTTTTTTAGCTTCGGAAATATTATAGAAATGGGTAACGTGGACCAACTGCTCAGAAATACTTATAAGCACAGCTTTTTGACACAGGGAATTATTTTCATGGATTTTGAATCAAGGAATCTGTTTTCCGATTGTCCACTAGGGGATTCAAGGTGGTTGAAATGAATTGGATGCTTTTTATATAGCTATTCTATTAGTGGCTTTGGTTTTTATTAATGGTTAAGTAATTCTACTATTACATTTGAATTGGGAACCAAGATGGAGGATGTGAATTAGATCCCGTTTATTAATCGGGAATAAGAATTATTTGTCTTTTGATAATTTTTGGGATTTAGAAACGCCCTTCAATATTGTATACTAAACAGCAGTCAAAATATAACATAGGTAGATAACGATGATTTACAACCCACTCCAGACGCACACAATAAGCTTGAATACAATTCACCAAGTCAATGAAGGCAATAAGAAAAACTGATATTTTGCCGGTGAATAATACCTATAACAGGGAGTATTTTCACAAAAGTCTCCTATCTTCCCTTGCCCCTCCCCCAAGCAAAGTAGACCAAATATGCTATAATTTGAAATCAAATACGTTTCTAACGACTTAATAATGTCCGAGATACAGCGGTTCTAAATTATTCAAATTTTTTGTAAGTTGTCATTCTTCGCTATTTTTTAGTGTTTTGGTCAATTTTGACAGTGAAGGAGTAATTTTTCGGTAAAGGTTAATCTATTGTTTTTAAAGTAGACTAAAGATGGTACAATTTGAAAACAAATTGGTCTCCAAGGACCTAATATCGTCCGAAATACAGGTGTTCTAAATAAAGAAAAACATTCTATGTTATTATGTTAACATGGAATATTTTTCTTCATTTCAAATTGTAGAATCTTTAGCCTACTTTAAAAAATATTAATTAACCTTCACCGAAAAATTACCCCTTCGCTGTCAAAATTGGTTAAACACTAAAAAAAATAGCGAGAAATAAAAAAAACAAACTTCGCTATTTTTTTAAAAATTATTAATTAAGGGGTAATTTTTCGGTGAAGGTTAATTAATATTTTTTAAAGTAGGATAAAGATTCTACAATTTGAAATGAAGAAAAACATTCTTTGTTATCATTCTTCGCATTTGATTTCAGTTCACTTCCAAACACTTTAATTCCGATTTTGAACCAAATCGGTAGAGAACTCAAAATTAAAAATGACCATCGAAATTACTCAGGTTGACATTAAATTTGACTTCAGCACCCCCCTAACATGACTTACGCCGCTTTCTAACCAAATCGGTGTGAATATCTAGAAATTCAAAATAGCCGCTAAAACTATGGATTTTGATAGGCACAGATCGGCATACTTATATATGCAGTCAGGGGCGTCAAGATTGTAAATTATATGGGCACAAAAAATGTTAAGATTTTAAAAATAATTAGTTCATTCATTAGTTTTGCTGTTGACCGCCTGCAAAGATCTAATCTTGTAGATTTGTACCACGTCCGTCAGTTTTTTTCCAGTGCGCAGGTCTTTTATATTGTGCCGTATAATAAATTAATTACTTTTTGGACCATCTTAAAGAACGTTGCAAAGAAATGTGATTATAACAAAAAAAATCGAAAATACGTAATTCCTACATTCCGGTGGCAGTTTAACACCTCTCTTCCCAGCTATTCGTCATAAAACAGACAGAAATATCGAATTTCAAATCGACGTCCGCTCGCTCTGAAGGACTTCTCACAACTGATTTACTCTGGCGAAATAAATCGTTTTATCAACAATCGCGCGGGCCAGAAATTGTCATACGTTTTTTGTATGACGGAACTGAATTTAAAAATTCCTGAACTTTGAGGGAATTACAGTGAAAATCTAGATTTACTGAATTATTTTTAATAAACGCTTTTGGTTCTTGATCTTATTTACTCTGAGATTGTGGAAGGATTTTGATTAAATATGTTTGTAATGGGTGCAGTTAACATAACGGCGAAGGCACTGTCGAGCGTTTTACTTAAAATTACTGTAGGTATTTCATATATAATATAAAAGGTTACAGTTTAAGAATTTACGTCACTGAAAACCTTAGACACTTTCGTAACTTTCTGTTAAGAATTTGCAGATAAATTATGTGTTGTATTGCTTACGTTAGCATACTGCGAAGTGACGTTTAGCGCCTTATTTGAGTCTTCCCTCTTAAGAAAACTAAAGATAATATTTTAAATAAATCGGGGTACATAAATTATTTTTTACATAGGAAAAACTTCTAATAGATTCATCTCCTGAATTTATTTTTATATTAATATTGATAATAATTTCTTTTTTAATTTCTAATAAAAAATTGTTATTCTTATTATTATATGTTTTATAAAAACTTTTGATTAATTACATACCTACTTTAATCAATTTTTGTTTATGTTTAGAATTTAATTTTAGAAATCAGAAAAAGTGTTAATAGTCAATCAAATATAATTAATTAGCAAATATTGTTTTAAAATAGCTTCGAGTGAGTCCCACGTATACCCAACGAATCTCTAGAATTTAATTTTAGAAATCAGAAAAGTGTTAATAGTCAATCAAATATAATTAATTAGCAAATATTGTTTTAAAATAGCTACGAGTGAGTCCCGCGTATACCCAACGAATCTCTAGAATTTAATTTTAGAAATCAGAAGAAGGTTTTTTTGAAAGACCTACTTGAAAACTTTATCATTTAGATATATTTTGAAAAAATAAACGTTTGGAATTTATTTATTTATTTATAAAATACATGATATTTAATGGAAACATTTACATGGAGTAGATACATTAGATCACCATACTAGGCGGCTGCCTGTTTCATGGTAACCAATGGAGTATAATTACTTTGTATGAAGTCTAGTGTAAACATATGGATTTATTATATTAATTACGGCAATTGGAAAAATTATAAAGAAAGTAGAAGATAGAAAGGAGAAAAAGACATACGTAAGGATTAGATCACAAAAATATACTTTTTTTAATATGTGAAAGCATGCACACATGTGCACATAGGTGCACACATACATACACACGCAATACGCATATATACACATATGTACACACACATACACACATCCTTATGTATGTATACATATACACACACATACACTTAAACGTACAAATGAACATACACATATATACCCACACACCTAAACAACATATATAGCTCTATCTGAATTCGAGAAATAGGCTACTAACACTATCACAATCACCCATTAATAAGTCCCCAAGCGCCTTCTTAAAGGTATTTAGTTATTGCATTTATTTCAACTGTTAAATTATTGAAGATTTTAGGAGCAAGGAAATTAAACTGTGACTGTGCCATTGATGTTTTTGTTGCTGGAATAAAATAATTGGATTGGTTGGGATATCTAGTATTGTAGTTTGATTCGACAATATTTAATTTCATATATTTTATAATAGGAGGATATGCGTTTGATATATAAGGATGTTATATTAAGTACTTTGAAGTTTTTGAATAAGTCCTTCGTGGGGTGTATATAGTGTACTTTGTAAATAGTACGCATTACCAATTTTTGAGCCTTTATTAATGGATTTAATAAGGTTTAAAGCATCCTCCCCAGACTATTATACCATAAGACATAATTGATTGACATAGAGAAAAGTGTACTGTTTTTAATGTATTTTTATCCAAGTTTTGTATAGTATTGAGATAAATGTATTAAGTGTTGTCAGTAAACCTTGAATGAAAATTTAACTGGAAATGTTGTTGCCGGTGGGGTATATTTGTGTTAATAAAAGGGGTGTTATTTGTACATGTGATGAGAATATACAATAGTAAAGCATGAAATTGCACATTGTTACAGTAATCATGTTAAAACCAGAGGAATCTGTTAAAGAAAGTATGAACCGATTATTTTTACTGCATATATTGTTAATAGTAGTGTGACCCATATAAAAAATATTTTAGTAAAATAGTATTTACGAAATGATCTACTTTTTTCTTAAAGAATATTAAAAAAGCTTGAATTTGGACCAAATAAGGTTAAGAATGGTAAGAAAATTTTACAGTGAGGTTAAAGTTTTGTAGCCCAGTAAAAGTTTACATACCTTTTATCGTCAGTCACAGTAATAAACTTTTAGTCGATCAAGATCAAGGACCTTGTTTATTTGAATAATTTTGGAGGTGTCCGTTTCCTTAGTACGAGGTGTGTTTAGTAAAAAATCGAAAAACATCGATTTTTTTAATTTTTTGAAGAAATGCTTATAAGCACATAGAAAATAAAGCAAATCTAAAATTTCACTTCAATCGGACTGATTATGCCTCAGAAAACGAACCTAAGGTAAACAATATCGAAGAACACACAAAAACGTGACTAACCTTTCCAGATGTCAAAAACAAACCACTGATACAAAATGGCTGATAATGCAAATGAAAAACATATGTATACCAACATAACAAAAAAAACGATAATCGAATGTACACAGCCCACGAAAATTCAAAATTCACCTTTTCCTTTGAACACACCTCGTAGAATTTGTCCTGATGTCGTTCAAGGGTGTTTATAGAAGATATCTCTGGCATTTTTTTTCGTTTGAGATATTAGAAATTTTCCCTTTTGTGTTAAGTGTTCGGATACGTAAATACGTTTGGCGTCTTGCGATAATCCTAGGTCCGTTGTATTTAACTTATTTGGTTGATGGTACTGGATTTCTTGTAAGGTTTAATTTTGTATAGGAAGTCATCACGAGATTTAATTTTGTTGAACGTCGCTATTATGGATCTGGGATTTTTCTCTGAAATTTTCGGTTCCAGTCTGTAGATTTTCGTTATTTCAGACTGCAAAGGTACAGCGGTATTTCATAGTAAATTATTTTTGATATATTTTTTTAGTACTTCTACATTATTTTCAATGCTTGACTCAGGAACACCCCTTATATCGATGTTGCATATTTGGCTTAAATATTCTAGTCTATTAATTTTGTCGTCTTGTTGGGAAATAGTATTTCGTAGACAGTCTTATGGTTTTTTAGTTCAATTATATCAGTGTTGGCTTTTTCGTGTGAAGTTTCAATATCATTTATGCGATTTTTTGGTTCTTCATGTTGTTCCGATATAAATAGAATCGATTTTATAATTTAATTGTTTTGCGAGATGATTGATTCATATTTTTGTGCATATGAGTTGAATTTGGCTTCTACAAATTCCATTATAGATGTTTTGAAATTAGCCAATTCCTCAATAAATAACTCTGAAGTTAAGAGGCCTAGATTATCGCCATCTGCCGTTGTAGTTGATGATTTTTTTGTGGTGTTTTGTGACTGTTTAGCTTGTTTGACGATAGATGGCTCTTCATGTTCATTTAATAATAACATGTCACTATTTTGTTTGGTATTGTTATTTTTAAAAATTTTGATGCACTTTTTACATTTCCACTGTATATTTCTAGTACCACGGCGTGAGGTTTCCACAAATTCTGCACAAGTAAGATTATAGTTATTTACACAAACACTACACGATATAAAGTCAGAAGGAGTATCAATACTCTTTTCACATACGATGCACTGTGTATTCATTGTAAATGTTTATTATCTGCGAGCTTTATATAAAAGGTGATTTCGAGATGGTTAATTTGATGCTAATAATGATAGTTTCACAAGTTTCTTTAAAGGAGCCACTTTTTGTATTTTATGACAGCCGACGCGTTTCAGAAGAGATTGACAATTTGTGACAGTTTTGTAATGAAGACAAAAACACTGAAAAAAGCCACTTCGCCAGATAAAAATCCACTGGTTTGACGAGTGGTCTCCGATTTATAATAGTTGAGTACTTTAAGCTTACGTCAATATCGGTTTTTAATGATATTTTACTAATTTAATGCAGACATAGAAATAAGTCAACACGATACAGTAGGTAGATTGTTGTGGAATGCAATAAAATATTCAAATGAATGTTTCTTTATTTGGAGATAGTTACTTCCGCTGTTAAATCAATTATGGCACCCTACTGACAAGCAAGAATTCACAACTTCATAAATTTATTCCAAAAATAAAATCTCGAGCAAGGCTGGGTACACATCAGCTAGTTTAGTATAAATATGTATTTCATATAAGTATTTAAAATACTATGGAACGTATTTTGAGAATTTCAATAGAAAATACAAACTTTCATACATGAAGAAGCGAAAATTAAAAAAAACAGCATCAATGTTATTACTCAATTTGATTTACATTAAATTTAAAAAAAAAAAATTAAATGGAGTTGTAGAATTAAATACAAAAACAATTAATAATTAATAAAATGTAAGCAAATATTTAGTCTAGCATTAGGGACTAGAACGCGCGCCACACGAAATGGTGCCGGGACCCACTTGAGGTGTAATATGTCGGTCCATTAGTTATTCAGTTACGAAAGTTTATCGTTTCTACTTGGCCAGCAATAATCGCTGAAAACTCGTTAACGATTATACAGCGGCAATGTTCAGCAGAGTTTGGAGTAATCGTAAGTGAACCACCTTGTTTTCGGGTACCCCGATCATTAAAGGGGCGGAGAGGTGGCGAGGTGGCGAGGTGGCGAGGTGGCGAGGTGGCGAGGTGGCGAGGCGACGAAGCGGCACCGGGTACCAAACTCTGATACAACACAACACAACACGACACCGGGGCGGGCACACTAAAGTAGTGCCCTCGCGCCAGCTTGTTCAATAAGTCGGCGTAGGTCTTGTTCACTAAATCTTACGGTATACTAGTCTAACTGAAATAATAAATAATGACAAGAATCCTCAATGGCAGTGATGTATTCACATCAGTTTAACGTGTGAAATATGTTTGTTCGGAACAGTTAACGCATTTCCCTTGCAGCCGGTAACACTGGCCAATGCACTGTGAAAAGCTTCCGCGACTTTACGAGCCAACATGAGAAATGATTATTACAGAAGTTACCAACAAGCAGTAGGTTCCCATTACTTTTCCTTCTGGCGGCTCATATTACTCGCCAGTTTTCCGGATTATACCGACAGCCCTGGATACACTGCATCGTCATCGTGGCAAAATGTCGGAACATGGACTCGTTTGGTTAGGACCTGTGGATTAAAATGACTGGCAAATAGGATTATACGTCAGAGTGGGCACGGAGCAAAGGGATCAGCAAATACGTTCAATACACACGGCGGGCAGGTAATTGATCGTGGACAGGCGCACAGGTTGACATGTCGCAATTTCGTTATTCGAGAAGTCGCTTCGCATGAAAAAACTCTTCATTTAATTTACTCACATTGAAATGTAACCACTTTGTAAACTCTACCTTTATTCTCCACGAGGTTCTCCACGAGGAGCAGTAGTCGGCAGTGACAGGGTTTATTTTTCAATCTGGCATTTTCCAGATCAATATGTCTATCGTCTAACTCATTATTATTCGTTTCTTATCGTTGGTCTTACGCCCGGCTTAAGGCCGTTTTAAGTATACTTTAAAATAGCCAAGTTTTTCACCATTCCAACCTTACTCGCCGCGTAGCATATTATTTATACCGCGATTATAATTAGGGAGGTACTAGTATATATTTTTTTTAAATCAAGAGGTAATTTATTAAACGACACAATTATTGCTTTTAAATTTAAATGTACCAATACTACGAAATTTTATCAAAAATTTACCCTTTCCCACAAATCACAAAATTAGTAGAACAAAAAAAACAGTTATACGTCAAATTTTTATTAATTTTACCAAAAAATTAGATGGAAAAGCCCGAACTATTAAATCTTCAGATTGTTAATAATGCATTAAACAACAATGCCTCAAAATATCAGAAAAAAATCCGACTGTGCAGAAACGGACGGTCCGTTTGATAGATTTGCCGATCTTAACAAACGGATTGCATTCTTTGGAGCACAAACGTCATGTGGGAATACTATCCCTATTTTAATGGAAGATGCTCTGAGGAACTAGCGTCATTGATTCCTTCACCACCGGTGCATAGTTGGGAAACACGCCAAACGCGTGTGCACTTTTTCCTATTCTCTAAAAGATCTTCCACATAGCATCCTCAAAGATGACATAGGCCTTGAGGGAAATTATTTCCCTCAGAGCCTCTTGTGTGGAGTTTCTGTAAAAAAATATGCCATAATACACTTATGTCGATCTTTAACGTCGTCTAGATGTATTTTACAAACGACTAGAATCTCCTATTAAATTGTAGCGGTCTTTGTTACATAAAAACACTTTAACAACTCCTTAGTTTTAGGAAAAAAATGCATTATTATTGATCTAATCTGTTTTTTTTTTACTTCATTGATAATCATAATGAAAAGAGTTTATTTGTATAACGCAGTTTTGTGAAGGTTCACCTAAAGTGCGTTTTATATTAACTAACCTAATATAATTGTAAAATAACAGATATACTACATAGTACATATATGCAAATTAAAACTATGACATAAAATACTCATTAGCAGCAGGCTCAATTACATGCACAATTTAGAATAAAGTCGTGGTATAAATAATCAAATGTAAAGTACAAATAGCAAAAGAGCAAGAAAATCTACACAAAATAAGCTAACCTAATATAATTAGAAAATAACATGTCTTCATTATAAAACTGTCACAAATCGTCAATCTCCTCTGAAACGAGTCGGCTATCAAAATACAAAAAGTGCCTCCTTTAAAGAAACTTGACGAAAGTGAACTATCATTATTAACATCAAATTAACCATCTCGAAATCACCTTTTATATAAAGCTCGCAGATAATAAACATTTACAATGAATACACAGTGCATCGTATGTGAATAGAGTATTGATACTCCATCTGACTTTATATCCTGTAGTGTAAATGAACATGAAGAGCCATCTATCGTCACACAAGCTAAACAGTCAATTCAACCATCAAAATGTGTACACGTCCAGTCAAACTCCACACAAAAATCATACAACGGCAGATGGCGATAATCAAGGCCTCTTAACTTCATAGTTATTTATTACGGAATTGGTTAATTTCAAAACATCTATAATGGAATTTGTAGAAGCCAAATTCAACTCGTATGCACAAAAATATGAATCAATCATCTCGCAAAACAATGAAATTATAAAATGGATTCAATTTATATCGGAACAACATGAAGAAGTAAAAAATCGCATAAATGATATTGAAACATCACATGAAAAAGCCAACACTGATATAATTGAACTAAAAAACAACAATACTGTCCTATGAAATACTATTTCCCAACAAGACGACAAAATTGATAGACTAGAGTATTTAAGCCAAATATGCAACATCGATATAAGGGATGTTCCTGAGTCAAGCATTGAAAATAATGTAGAAGTACTAAAAAATATATCAACAATAATAAACTATGAAGGTACCGCTATACCTTTGCAGTCTGAAATAACAAACATTCAGAGAAAAATCTATAATAGCGACGTTTAACAACATTAAATCTCGTGATGACTTCATATACAAAATCAAAGCTTACAAGAAATCCACTACCATCAACAGAAATAAGTTCAATACAACGGACCTAGGATTATCGCAAGACGCCAAACGCATTTGCGTATCCGAACATTTAACACAAAAGGGAAAATTTCTACTATCTCAAATGAAAAAATTTGCAAGGGTTAACAACTATCTACTCTTGGATGACCTCAGGACAAATTCTACTAAGGGAAACAGACACCTCCAAAGTTATTAAGATAAACAAGGTCCTTGATCTTGATCGACTAAAACGTCTATTACTGATTGACGATAAAAGATATGTCAACTTTTACTGGGCCAAAACACTGTAAAATTTTCTTACCATTCTTTACCTTATTTGGTCCAAATTCAAGCTTTTTTTATTATTCTTTAAGAAAAAAGTAAATTATTCCATAAATTCTATTTTACTAAAATATTTTTATGTGGGTCACACTACTATTAACAGTATATGTACTAAAAATAATGTGTTCATACTTTCTTTAACAGATTCCTCTGGTTTTAACATGATTACTGTAAAAATATTCAATTTCATGTTTTACTATTCTATATTCTCATCATATGTACAAATAACACCCCTTTTATTAACACAAATATACCCCACCGGCAACAACATTTGCATTTATATTTTCATTCAAGGTTTACTGGCCACACTTAATACATTTATCTCAATACTATATAAAACTTGGAAAGAAATTGATTGAAAATGCTCAAGCTCCGTTTTAATGATATCTTTGTACATTTCACATATCATTATAACTGTTTATTTTATTTTAACAAACATTATTCAGAAAAAATTTTTTTTTTTAGTTATAATAAGTGATTGAAATTAATTTACAAATAGAAAACCATGGTAACATAATGACTCCTGAAACCAATGATCCCTTAAAGTGTGTAGATATACTAAAACATTATACACGATTAAAAATATTTTCAACAAATATTGATCATATATTTCTAAGAACAAAAAAAATGTCCAGGAACTGTATATCAATCAATCATAACAGACCATAACTCAATAGTAATTGGCCTTATGCATAAAAAACCCATTACCGGAACATCACGTTGTAATGTAAAAAAAATAAATTATTTTAGAAACTGACTTCTATAATTAACTAGGAAAATTGGCACTCCACTCTAAATTCAACCGACGTAAACGTTGCTTTTAATCCCTTTTCTGAAACCCTTTTGCAACATATTGAAGATATCACCGAAAAAATTCAAAAAATAAAAAACTGAAACCATGGACCACAGATGGCGTAATTTTTTGTATTAAAAAACGGGACAAGCTTCACGAAAATTTACTTAATAATCCAGACACTCAAGCCCAAATATTTAAAAAAAATACAGAAATATATATAATATTCTCATTAAGAATACAAAATAAAACTACTATAAAGAGAAACTGTCCAGAGCCGGTAATAATAACAAAAAAATCTGGCATATTATCAAAGAAATATCTAACACTGATCACCACCAATCAATAAATTAAATTTCAACGGCATATACATCTCCCTAATAGACCATCCAAACACTGACCAACCATATAAATGAATATTTTTGTAATATCGGTAAGAACCTAGCATCACAAATTTTAGATAAGACATCAACGGATGAAAATGCTCTTGCCGATGTAATCAATCAATTTACAAGTGGAATAAATGATATACTCACATTAGACTCTACTAACTCCGCTGAAATTTCATAAACCATTAAACAATTAAAGCCCTCTCACCGTGCAATCACAACAAAATATTCCCCAAATATACTGAAAATAATTAAACCTTTTATAAACCAACCACTAGTACACATCATTAACCTCATTCTCAATAAAGGTGTTTTCAAAAACAAACTCAAACTCGCTTTAGTTCAACCAATTTTAAAGACCGGAACTCCTACTAATATAGTAAACTACAGACTCATTTCCATCTTATCATAGCTATCAAAAATTATAGAAAAAATAATTTTAAAAAGACTCATTGGCCATCCTACTAAATACAACATTCTCTCGTCAAACCAGTATGGCTTCAGAGAAGGACTAAACACAGATTCAGCTATTTTAGAATTAACGTCACATATAACACAACCCCTAAACAAAGGTGATAAATGTTTGGCAATATTTCTGGATTTAGCTAAGGCATTTGACCCAGTTTCTCGCCCAATCCTTCTAGCTAAGCTCCAAAAAATCGGAATAAAGAATAAGGCGTTTGAATCAAATCATACCTAACAGACAGAAAGCAGTGTGTTAAGCTAACATCACGTAAATCAACTTATCCAACCAGCATCAATTTTGGTGTATCACAGGGCAGTGTACTCGGTCCCACACTTTTTTTCATTTACATTAATGATTTATGTAGACTACCGATTGATGGCAACATAATCACATTCGCCGATGATACTGCACTAGTACTAAAAAGTAAGACATGGGAAGAAACGTTTCATAGAGCGGAACTAATATTGAAAAATATTAAATAATGGTTGGATGACAATCTACTTACGTTAAATATAACTAAAACGAAATATCTAACACTTAGTCTTAACATTTCAAGTTAGCCTTCAATCAATCATGTACTAAAAATACATTCTTGTGTGTATCTCTCAAATTGCCTATGCAACTCACTGGAACGAGTAGATTCTATTAGATACTTGGGTGTAATAATTGATAATAAACTTCGATGGGAAGAACACGTAATTAATGTCACAAACCGTATACGAAAACGGTCATATATCTTCAGATCATTACGAAATATATTAAATAAAAATACATTAAAAACAGTATACGTTTCTCCATGTCAATCAATTATATCTTATGGTATAATAGTCTGGGGAGGATGCTATAAAACTATATTAAATCCTTTAATTAAAGCTCAAAAATTGATAATCTTACTATTTACAAAGTACATTATATTCACCCTACGAAGGACTTATTCAAGGACTTCAAAGTACTCAAT
>JAHDVE020008160.1:30000-145669 GCA_022606495.2 Halesus radiatus
CAAATAACAACAGAGGAAGGAAGGACCAAAAGAAAAAAAAATTGCTTGAAATTCTATTTCTACGTACATGAAGTAATGTTTTATATTGTACATGCTTTTTTGAACAATTTGGTTTATTGATGTATTATAATATTCTTTAATCGCTCAGACATGTTTTACCTTACATTTTGTGTTTGTATTTCGTAAACAGCACGACACAGAAACCTTTCGGCGATGTTCCCCGCAGATAAGAAAATGGCCGTCGCCAGCGGAACCAGAGAGCTTGGAGCAGCTACTTGAGCGGAATGTACACGGGCTGTGAACTGTAAAATACGTTTGGTAATTACTAAATGGATCCTTTGCCCCCATTAGCTTAGAAGCCGGCACTGTGACACAGGCTGCCGGCTGCCCGCTGCCGGGTCCGACCGACGTAAGCCTTCGTTTACCGTTTACTACGTTATCTGATTATATATTGTTAAGTTAGTCAAAAGGTTTGTAACTGTACCAACCAATCCATATAGTCGTCATTATTCATATATGGTTCATACCGACATTTCGTTTTGTAATTGGTCCAGTAAAACAATACTTTACAGCTGAGAACAAATTTTGTGATGTGAAAAATCTGAAACAAACATTTAACATATGGTTTTTTCTCTCAACAAAAAAATTATTAAAATAAACAACAAAGTTTTTGTATTTCATTTAACTGGTTTTCTTTTACGGTCTTCCTGATATTATACAGATGTTATTTTGAAGTGGAAACTCGTTTAATTTGTGAACTTGTAAAGATATCGATAGGGAATATAGATGTGTATGTGGGTGAATGTATATAAATAGATATAAAAAAATTTTAAAACCTTGAAAAAATAAACTTTTTTTTTTTACTGCCACAAACTGATACCACGGATACTCACGCACTGACCTTGGATATGTGGGATTTTTTGCTGTATATATACAGTACATGTGTTCAGATGTATATAAAATCGAATATGCCTCTTTTTATAACACACAATGAAAACAATTTGGTTTGTTTAAATAATAATCTATATTTTCACAGGCGTGCAGTGGTCTAATTAATTATTTAAAGTTATGATTAAATAAAAGACACTTTTTAACTCTATTTCACTTTTATTTTTGAGCGTGACCGGTTTCAGCCTGTGACGGCTATCTTCAGACTGGCACAATTGATTCTTATACTATGGGTTATATATAATTTTGGTTATCAGGGGTAACAAACAATGATTTTGCATAGATTGTATTTGTCAGTATTGATATAACATGTTTTTATGGCACTTGACTTATTTGATACTTTTGAATTTATTCATAATATTACTTCATATATTAATCTGGTTTTAAAAATCAGTACGATGGGTTACAGTTGTTTTTATTGTAAAGATGATTTTATGTTATTTATATAATAAAAGGTTGGTGAACACTGATCGATAATGAGTTTATTCTAGGATTTTCCCATCTTAGTTGTAATAACAAGGTTAACAAGAGGGTTGTCAATAATGGGTTGCCACCAGTCCAGCATTGTGATATATTAGTAGTGGTTTCGTATCAATTAAGCTTTGTGTGCCCTTCTGGAAAATAATTATATATTTTTATTGTTATGATATATTTTAAATAAACACTATGGTAAAACTTACATCGTATTGTTGTTATGGTTATTTAATGTTTAAATTTACTGATCCTACAATTTCCATCCATCAAGATCCATCAAGATGGATTCTAGATTAGGTAAATACATATTTATATTGCAGTAGGTGAAACGTGTTAACAATAACCATACTGAAAAATATAATCTAAGTAAAAGCATGGTTTATTACTCCTGATACCCAAAATTTTGTAAGACCAATAGCTTAGGAATTAACTGTACCATTATAATGGAATTCCACCATGTATTAACAGTGGAAAAATATTAACCACTGTTTAGAGATCGATACTTTCGATGTCACCCAAACGACATGTAAGAATTTACAATTTTATAACTTTATTAAAAAAAAATCCCGAGCAAGGCCGGGTATACATCAGCTAGTTAATTATATTTATAAATAACCCAAACACGCAAATAAAATTTAAGTTTTCGTTTCATGGTTCAGCGTAAATAGTTCTCAGACAAGTTAAATAAATATATTTATTTTAAAAAAAGGAATAAAATATTTTGATAATCATCTCAAAAATGTCAATATTTACATCTATCAATGCTACCCAATTTCTAGTACTTAATATTCAATATATAGCCTTGATTATTATGTTCAACTAGGTTTAAACTAAGCCATCGACTTATTCTTTAAAAGGGAAATGGAGACCTTTACATCTATCAATGCTACCCAATTTCTAGTACTTAATATTCAATATATAGCCTTGATTATTATGTTCAACTAGGTTTAAACTAAGCCATCGACTTATTCTTTAAAAGGGAAATGGAGACCTTTACATCTATCAATGCTACCCAATTTCTAGTACTTAATATTCAATATATAGCCTTGATTATTATGTTCAACTAGGTATTAAAATAAGCCATTGACTTATTCTTTAAAAGGGAAATGGAGACCTTTACATCTATCAATGCTACCCAATTTCTAGTACTTAATATTCAATATATAGCCTTGATTATTATGTTCAACTAGGTATTAAAATAAGCCATTGACTTATTCTTTAAAAGGGAAATGGAGACCTTTACATCTATCAATGCTACCCAATTTCTAGTACTTAATATTCAATATATAGCCTTGATTATTATGTTCAACTAGGTATTAAAATAAGCCATTGACTTATTCTTTAAAAGGGAAATGGAGACCTTTACATCTATCAATGCTACCCAATTTCTAGTACTTAATATTCAATATATAGCCTTGATTATTATGTTCAACTAGGTATTAAAATAAGCCATTGACTTATTCTTTAAAAGGAAATGGAGACCTTTACATCTATCAATGCTACCCAATTTCTAGTACTTAATATTCAATATATAGCCTTGATTATTATGTTCAACTAGGTATTAAAATAAGCCATTGACTTATTCTTTAAAAGGGAAATGGAGACCTTTACATCTATCAATGCTACCCAATTTCTAGTACTTAATATTCAATATATAGCCTTGATTTGTTCAACTAGGTTTAAACTAAGCCATTGACTTATTCTTTAAAAGGGAAATGGAGACCACATCTATCAATGCTACCCAATTTCTAGTTTAATATTCAATATATAGCCTTGATTATTATGTTCAACTAGGTATTAAAATAATCCATTGACTTATTCTTTAAAAGGGAAATGGAGACCTTTACATCTATCAATGCTACCCAATTTCTAGTACTTAATATTCAATATATAGCCTTGATTATTATGTTCAACTAGGTATTAAACTAAGCCATCGACTTATTCCTTAAAAGGGAAATGGAGACCTTTATTTTCTGTTTTATTTTAAAACTTCCACTTAAACCTCAAATTGTAGAAATGAGATAATTAAACCCGCGCAGAGGCAGCGCCTTCGAGGGATTTTTTGTTTACATATTCAACATATATCAAAAACTTTCAGCAATTTTCGTAAAGATTCAGCACTACTATCTACTGATTTACACCGTTAAACGAATGCTTTAGTACACATGTATATTATTCGCCATACGGATGTTCTCAGTTTGGGAACTTTCACTTGATTTGGACTACTTCTTGATTTCTCAATGTAGTAGAAATCAAGTTAATAACACACGTCCTAAAAAAATAACATGTTCGTATCTCTCTGAAAACAAACTTTCCATGTTTGTATGAGATATGTGAATCACTTCCTAAAAACCAGAAGGGACATATATATTTACAGTTTCTTCAAAATATTGGTATTCACTGGCGCGGCGTCATTATTAACAATTACTTTGTATTCACCACTTTATTAATATACACATATCAACATGTTTCTAAATATTGGTATTCACTGGCGTGGCGTCATTATTAACAATTACTTTGTATTCACCACTTTATTAATATACACATATCAACATGTTTCAAAAGTAAATGCACAAATATATTCTCTTTTTTTCTAACTTTTTGAGGACGAGTATAACTCCCTAAATAATAGAATAAGATGCAAATGCTACGAGGTATAAGGGAGCAAAGTTGTTTCGCATTAGACAAGAGACAATACTTATCGTGAAGGTGAAGGCAGCCTGTAGTGCTTGACTGGCTGACTGGCTGTACAGACATATAACACCCACCCCGGCTGTGTTCAGTACCCTGTTGCTGTTTGCCGCGTCAGCTAGCAACACTATCACTACTCGTCCTCATTCTCGGCTTGCTCCATATCTCCCACCCCCACCACAAACTAACTCTGCACCAAGTTACCTTCAGTTTGCTTCAATAGTAGTATATAATACGACAATAAATAACACTCATCGTACAAATGTAGCGCAATAGTAGAACAATACGGGTGAATGCATTTTGTGGTCAATGTACGCAAGTTGGAAAAAATAATATTTTAAATATTTGGAAACAGCGTAACAAGAATCCAATTTCGTAGTATCGATTTAAATAATATTATAAAAATATCCGCAAGTATTAAAGGATTGTTAAATAAAATATATAATAATAAAATAAATAAGTATTACAGTTTTGTTACGATGAGGATAGACTTAATATAATAGTAACACTTAAATTCTTTTTTATTGTATGGAAAATACATATTTTTTAAATTTGCAGATTCAATCGTAAGTACACAACAAACATATTAAAAAGAGAAATAATGATTTTCAACGAATACAATTTTAGGCAATATTTGCAATATTGTGTAGCAGTATTTTGGGACGATTGTGAATGGCGATTACTCATGGAAATCTAGTTG
The DNA here is from genome assembly GCA_022606495.2 of Halesus radiatus. Lineage (NCBI taxonomy): Eukaryota > Metazoa > Arthropoda > Insecta > Trichoptera > Limnephilidae > Halesus > Halesus radiatus. The sequence continues at coordinate 34,814 of JAHDVE020008160.1, forward strand.
ACTGTTCTCAGTGACGGCAGTGTTAAGGAAATCTCTCGTTTTTTTAAATATAACGGCTGTCCGTTCTTTTATCATACGCCGCAGTGTACGTGTAAGTGTAGTGTACGAACACTGGCACAACAGAGGACACATTGTTCGCTTAGAAGCTGCGGGGAGCTTGGCGTTCTTAGACAAAGAATACCCCATTGTGCTCCCGGGCCGCATTGTGCGCGATGCTCCCGAGCTAATTTCCGATTTCACTAGTGTACCTTCGTCTTTTCCAGCTGCGGGTGGACGTGGCTCCCTGTCCGCTAGTGGCGGGGCGCAGGTAGCGGCCAATCATCCTTTTCACTTTACACTTATTCACAGGAATGTGTCACTTTTCCGATGAACAGAGCAAACGTACCGCCGATGTATTATAACGTAGCGATGCTCATTTCGCCATAGCCGCGTGTCTATTATTTGAAAGTGATTATTGAAAAACAGTTTACCTTAGAAATGGGATTAAAATAAAGAAAAGCGCCCCGGAAAATATGAAGGCGCAGCTGGCAGCCGGTCCGGGACGTCTTGTCTCGAGACCTGTTCGGTCACCTACCCTCCGGCGGTGGACGGGACTGTGTGCGGTATTGTGCCTACCTTATGGAGGAGAATCCCGTGCTGGAAAAATCAGGTTCCAATTTCAAAAGGAATCCAAGATACATTATTATCTATTTAAATTATAAGGCGAAGCTTAGGGCTTTGTTGAAATTCTGCCTCTTGTTTTTCAAGGAATGGTTTTATCCGCATAACGGGAACTCCGGCAAGTATAAACATCTTGTTTTGTTTTGGGGCAGGAAGGAACGGCTTTATTTTTCCCCTCCTCGAACCTTAACCAATTATTGCCAACTTTCTTTGTTTTCAATTTCAATATCAAAATAATATATCGTATTGGAATAGGTGGGTATTTCAAGTAGGAGGAAGGTTTTCCCACTTCACAGGAGTTCCAACTACCCAAAATCAGCGAACTGTAAAATTCCAAATGTAGGGTATGTTTTGAGGTGTGAGATGAGAAAAAGGATGGTTGGGAAGTGCCTGGCTATTCAGATCGGGCCAATAAATCTTTTTAGAATACTTCGTATACGGGCCATAACAGCGCTGTAAATATTATTGTTTTAATTATGTTAACGCCCAAAAGCTATGTATATATAGGTTACCCATTTACATATAATCTATAAAAGAGTTTAATATTTACTTTGTAATCACCACTTTATTAATATACCCATATCAACATGTTTCGAAAGCGAAGCGTTCCTCATCAGTAATGTACAGAATACTAAAATTATTATTTAAGACAAACGATAGATATAGAAAACAATAACGCAAGAATAGATAAATTATAAACATGAACAAAAAGTGATTAAAGTAGGTAAGTAATATAAAAAAATGTCATTAAATAACAAATTTACATTAGAAATTAAAAAATAAATTATTTTTATCGTTAAAATTAATATGAAAATAAATAAAAATACTATTTAAAAAAAACGATTTGTAGAAAATTCAATGAATGTCTCATATAAAGAAAAATCAGATAGGCATATCCGAGAAATAATCTAGTTTGCAATTGTGTCCGGCAAGAACTTTGTAATCATCATGAACAATCCTACATGAAACACTAAACCGAAAAAAGCCATCGAAAATACAAAGATAGCAGCCAATAATATGGGATTTAAAAGTATTGAATTTCAGGTATAATATGAACTGGTCTCGTTAGTTCAGTCGGTATAGCGATTGTCCCGGTAAGACAAAGATCCTGGGTTCGATTCCCAGATGCGACTGATACATTTTATTTTCTGTGTTTTTTTTTCATTTTAGTATTTCATTTATGGTTTGTTAATATTATCTTCTTCAATAACCAGATCCTATAGCCCTAACGGATTTAGCGTCTCTACCAATTGAGCTATTGAGACCTAATTACCTAATTGGAGTATGCCTCTCAAGTGCGAAAATGCTTTCTACGAAATCTAGCCTGTCGGGGCGGGGCTATCGTCCCCATCTGACTTACGAGTCATTCGTGTTTTTGGGGATTTCGTCAATAGAAAGCCATAGAAATTCGGCAAACATACTATTTTTACCAAGAAGTTGTCAGCTCTGAGATAGATTGCCCTGAACTACTTGGAGGAATTTAATTTAGAGTGTCCATCAGACAAACCAGATAAAAGCTTACGCTTAGCCACCCTCAGTCTAACCAATACCAGCCAAAACATGTATTCACCGCACTTCACACATTTTTAACACTTCATATAGTGAGTTCGACTTATTCAACTCAATTTATTTTTTATTTACGTCAACAATGTCCAATTACACAAAATACATAACACGAAATGAAATAAATAAGAGCTACAGAAAAATAACAGCACATACATAATACAAGAATGAAGCAATTACTAAAATATACATTTGAGAGAACATTCAAGTCAAAGCCTGAACATAGTTTTAATAGAGTCCATGATTTTAGTGTTTTTTGAGGACAATTGTTTGTGTGTTTGTTTAACGACAAGGAATGTTGAACTTCATGTGTCGAATGAAAGTGAGTTAATAAAACAATTCATTATTTTAAAAGTCCAAATAAAATCAAAATCTTTCCTACGCTTTTCTAATGTCATTTTTTATTGTTGTAGTTTTTATGGTTTGTTCAATTTCAAGATAGGAGTAATCGCCTCTTTCTCGTCCTAATCTCCGTGCAATTTCACGTAAGAACCAATGTTGTACAGATTCAATATGATGAATATGAACAGCATAGAAAAGAGAACAAATGACACGGGCATATTCAATATGAGGGCGAACTAGTGAGCAGTAGAGATTTTTTAGGGTATTTATATTCTTAAAGTTACAGGCAATTCTATTGAAGAAACCAAAAAGTTTTAGTGATTTATTAGTGACATTATTAAAGTGGTCACGAAAAGAAAGCTTCCAGTGTAAAGTGATACCAAGGTCCTTAATGGATCTGACGGTAGATGGGAGACACTATTTAACTTATATTATTTGGCGTATAAAATGACATTATTTTACTTTTATCAATATTTAGTTGTAGGCAGTTAGTCTTGCACCAATCAGTACCATAAACAGTCATATGGTACACTTCTCAACTTCAAACCTAAAATTAATAAATAAAATTCACAAAATATATATTAATCTACAAATATTAGATCCCTTCCCTCCCCGTCCCCTCCGACGTACGAGTATATTACCCAACTAACCATCACGCCGTTTCCCCGCAGGAGTAGGCAGAGAGGACGGACCGCCAAACAACTCGATCTTGGCATACACTTCTTGCTTCATTCACTTTCATACATCGTCTCATACATTCTCTTCTGTTATTACGACTTCTGACATGGCCCGAATCAAGTATTTGATTCACTTGGTCGTGCCACGTCTTCCTCGGACGTCCCCGGCTTCTTCTTCCATTCACATTCGCGTCATATACTCGTATTCTCTTTACACTCCTCTCTTCGTTCATTCCCTCTAAATGCCCAAACCATCTAAGCATCCCTTTCTTAATCTTGCTCACTACGCTTATATCAGCCTTGCATTCTTTACGATTCTCAACATTTTTCACACGATCATACATGGTTTTACCACACATTTGTCTCAGAGATCTCATTTGTACAGCATTCAGTCTACTTTGATCCTTCCTCTGCCAGTTCCATGCCTCACTGCCATACACAGCACTCCATTGTGGACTGCTAGCTTCGTTTCTTTGGACAACTTTTTGTTTGCGCCAACCGCGTTCAGTCCTCCGTTAATGTAGTTTCCTCCATTCATCCCAATGTTCTAAACTATTGATTCTCCAAATAAAATAAAATAAAAATCAGAACAGAATCCAAATTTTCTACTTCTCTAAATTTAGTCCTCGTCGTATCGAATTCGTATCCTTTAACTAACCGTTGCCAGCTGTGACGACGAGCTGTTCTCTATCGGGAGATAACCCGTCCTCTTTCCCATTCTGAATAAGGAACTCCAGTGAAAAAATATTGTGACTTTAGAAATATATATTCATATAGATCATCAAACACCGATTCTGAAAACATAACTTTTATTATATACTCGTATACCAGGGGTGTTAGTTGAAGTTTGCCGGTTTTTTCAATAAAAAAACGCTTAATTCTCAGGGGAATCTCATTTTTTTTTATTCAAAGTATTGACCATCAGATTCTATACATTTTGCCCGTCTTTGAGGCAAATCATGGATACCATTCCAAAAAAAAAAATTCTCGAGCCAGCCATTTTTCGACTTTTTCAAAATTGGCGAAGCGCTGCTCTGCGAGTGAGTGTCCCATCGATGCGAAAAGGTGATAGTCGGACGGGGCAAGGTCTGGAGAGTACGGCGGGTGCCATAATATTTCCCAATTCAATGCTTTGAGAGTGTTCTTCACTACTTTAGCTGTATGAGGCGGTTTGGCGGTTTTTTCGATTTCTCTCTCGTTCATTTGCTGTGGTACCCATTTTCCATACTTTTGGTTCTTTCCCATGCCTTTTAAACGTTGGCAAATTGCTCCTCGGATCACATTAAGTGTTTGGGCCAATTGTTGTTGCGATTGGGTTGGGTCTTCATCCAATAACGCCTGCAATTCCTCGTCTTCGAACTTTTTCGTTGCACCCGGATGTTCATTGTCTGTTAAATCGAAATCTCCACTTTTTAATTGACAAAACCATGTCTCGCATGTTATAATCACTGGAGCATGTTCACCATAAGTTTCTACCAGCAACTGATGAGCTTCAACTGCTTTCTTCTTTTGATGAAATAAGAAAAGAAACGAATGCCGCAAATGCGATTTACTTGGAACGAAACTCGACATATTCACTGAGGTAACCAACTATGACACTATTATTTTGGCAGAATGTAACTTGTTTATTTTTGAAGTTTAATGTCCATAGAAAAATATGACATAGATGCCAAATCATAGAAATGTATACATATCTCTAGCGATATCTATGAGTAAAACCGGCAAACTTCAACTAACACCCTGGTAATTATTATACGAATATATAAATCGTTATTTAAAAGGGAATAAATAATCATATAAATTAATTAAAAAATATACTTAGTATTCACCACTTTATAAATATACATAGATATCTACATGTTTCGAAAGCGATGCTTTCATCCTCAGGAATATATGAATACAATAATATGTATGTATATATTTTTTAAAATTTATTAATTAATTACAAATATAGCTAAACACATTTACGTGCAATGTATATAATGCAAAAAACTTCCAAATAGTCAAGGCCAGTGCGTGGGTATACCTGGTATCAGTTAGTGGCAGTATATTAGTATATTTCTATTAATACATGGATGTTGAAGGTAACTTAAATAAGAAAAAGAAAATGAAAAAAAAATCAACGAAAATAGGGAAAATATACAATTATAGCAGGAAAAGGTTGATATCTTTGGTTTCAATCCAGTTTTTTTATCACATTTTTGTATGTGTTTAAAGACGATATGATTCGACATTAACATTCTGTAGATAGTAAATTATAAATTTTACGAGAAAATAAAAAATAGCATGTCTCTGCGCAAGCCTAGTTTTACACGAAGGTACTTCAAGTACGTTATTTATTCTGTTACTAAAGCGATTTCCGTTTTATGGGAATAGTTTTTTTCTTTAAAATATATATTTTAGGCACTGTAGACAATATTTTATCCAACAGTTCAGCCCCATGGAATAATTGTATGGAGGGGAAGGTAGTTTCTTTATATAACATTATTTTAGTATTAATTTTTGAGATGTTTCAAGTGGTTTAAAGTATGTATTATAAATTCCCAACATAAGATACTGCTGATTGCACCTGACCAGTGCGTGCTATACCATTTTCATTATGTACATATCAACTATGTTATTCAAACGTTTAAATATGTAAGTTAAACACCTAATTTATTTACAAGCTTTTCTACATGACATGTCCATTTCAGTTGGCTATCTATTATAATTTCTAAATATTTCACTGTATTTTCTGTTTTTTATATTTAACTCATTTCTGTAGAATTACGGCATGTTGTTACGGCACAGGGTTGCAAGTATTGTCGTGGAACCTTATATTTAGGTTGGTTAGAGGTGCCGTCCTTTTGGTATTATAGAAAGGAATAAAAATAGTTTTTTCACAATTTAAGGTTCAAAGGTTTTGGTTGAAGCATTATTTGATAATGGAAGTGCATTAATTGGCATTTTCAGTGACTTTGTTCCAGGATTTACCATGTACTGTGATTGCAGTATCATCAGCAAATGAGAAAAGTTTTTCTGGTATTTTCATGTATCATTAATGTAAACGAGGAACAATAATGGTCCGATAACTGTTCCTTGATGAACCCCATGATTCACAGATTCTTGTTTACTAATATTAGCACCATTTTTTGTACATTTTTGGCGATTTTTGATAATGACAGACAGCTATTTCTAATTCCTATATAATTGAGTTTTCTAATCGGTATATTATGATTAACGGTATCAAATGCCCCTTTTAAGTTTACGAAAATAGTTAGGCTTTTCATATTTGAGTCAAGATTAGTATATATATTTCTTGTTCGATTAATTAAGGGATCATCTGCACTAACACCTGATCTAAAATCGTATTGATTTGAGAACAAAAGTTCATTACACTCTAGAAACTCTAGGATTTGCATCTTTGTTATTTTTTCTGATATCTTTGCAAGTTGAGATATCAGCGATATTGGTCTGTTATGGTCTTGTTTAGAGATTGGTCCAGATTTATGGATTTCTTTAATATTTGATAGTTTAAACGCGGTTGGGAAAGTGTTTTGTTCAAAGCAATAATTAAATATATAATAAAAATAAAACAATAACGTTGTTTATAACCACGAGAATTTTATTTAATTTTATTACGACCGATCGGTTTCGCTTAACATAAGCATCTTCAGGGTACAAAAATGAAACTGATCAAAAATACATAGTGTGTATTTATATAAACAAAATAGAATAAGACAGAACATAACAAAGAACAAAGAAAAAATGAGATAGCATGAACTAGAAAACGTTAAACAAACACTGAAAATCGCTTTTGAATCATGTAGATATCAATGTATATTTATAAAATGGTGAATACTAAGTATATTTTTAAATTAATTTACTAATAATGACTCCACAAACTGAATACCAATCGTTTGAAGAAATTATAAATAATCGTATTATCAAAACATCTTGTTATGTTGGTTCCATTATATTTGGAACATCTGACGTCACGTGAGTATTCTGTTTTTGGATAAGTATATAGATTTTTATTTTTTGAGTTTGTTTTGTATTTTAAATATGTATTTTTTTAGCTTTGGTGAAATTGAAACTTAATTTGATTTACTTCAAGCTCTATAATTTTATTAAAAAAAACTATTTTTAATAACATTAAGATTAACATATTAGAGGATTCTTGAGCAAACCAATTGTCGATATGGATATATTTTTAATTTTAATACTCAATACTATTATTATTCTTCAAGTTAAATTTTCAAAAACGTACAATATTACTAATTATATTTAGTTATGGTTTACTATGAATAGAATGTAAAATTATGTATAGTAAAGCTCATCCATATGAAAACATTCTAACGTCAAAACCGAGCGGCTATAGATTTAAAGCGTTTTGGCGGCCTTTGACAAATTGAAACTTATTATCGATAACTTTGAATAACGAATAGGAACTCCAGAAGCTATGTTGCTTGGCATTGATTTGCAACATTTTACCACCAAAAGCAATATGAAATCAATCTCTAAAATTTTGATGGGTTATTTGATATTTAATGATAAGTTCATTTATTTAATAAATCAGTGAAGGTAAATATCTTCTCTCTCCCCTCGCACTTTAAGATAATGCATAAAAGAATGAGCCTTTATCCTAAGCACTGTGAAGAATACGAACCATCAAAACTCCAACAAGATGGATGGTCACATCGAGGGAAATGGCGCCATGACATATCACTTATACAAATTGGGTGATTTACCTAACGGCACAATTACCGATCGACAGATGTTAACAATGGCGAATACTTTTGTTGTGGGCCCGCCACAAAGCAACAATCTGTGTAATGGCGACCGCCGTAATAGACGCGGGTCGGCCGCGTATTGGCCGTTGTCTATTAGCCGCTAGCCCGGTGATTCAAAACATGTGAGAAATTGCCCCTTACGAAGAATGTGACGAGGGCAACGAGGGAGCGCTGTATTATTTCTGTTCACTAAAACGATATTAGAGTGTCATTTAATTAGTCGTACATCATCGTAAATATGCGCAACACATGAACGGGTCAGTATCATATTAATTTATCATTTAATTCGATATTTCTGTGCTTTTCACTCAACTAAATCCTTCGGGACCTGTTTTAAGATGAGTAAGACTGCAATGGTAAGTAAAAATACAGCGATTACACAAATAAACAAAAATCTTTGAAAATGGGAAGATGTTGATGTAATGTTAATTAGCAAGGAAAACAAAGGTAGGCACCTAAAAAGGGGCGGTGAGTTTATTTTTATTTATTGTCTGAAACATTTACGTAGTGTTTATTTGCATTTTTTTCAGCAATTATTTAATGTTTATCAAACGTAATATACGTTTTAACATAAATACCAGTATATTTCGTTTTATTTCTAAGGTCACTTTTTATAGTTAAAATAATTTTCAAAGTTCCAATTTTCCAAGTCCCCCAAAACGCTCCAAATCTATGGCCGATGGTTGAGAGGTTTAGAGGTTGGCATGTCACGATTCCTAGCTGTTTAAATATGTTACCCGTTTAAATAAAAAATAGTAATAATAAAAAAAACTAGATTAAACTAAACAGTTAAAAAATATATTGAAACATTATTAATTTATGTAGGATTTATTGTTGTCGTTTATGTTTTTAGTTTATTTGTGTAGAAATATTTTTGAGTAATATTTATGCCTTAAGTTTGTTAATTATGATTTTTTAATGTTTTTTTTTTAAATACACAAACATATTTTGTAATCTCAACTGTAAATTTTGAGTTTTGAATAACAAGCTCCTGTTAGACAAACTACAAAAAACTATTTTTTTTTTATTTCTTCGGCATTAACTATGTAACAGTTTCTAGACATTTTGTTTGAAAAGTTTTCGCTAGTGAATGACACAGTCGTATCGAAACCGGTAGCGCAATTAATAAATTCAAGTAACAAAAGTGCATACTGATCAAAACAAAATATAAAAAAAGTAGTTTATCGGGCCTTTTTGCATTATATTTTATTTTTGTAAAATGTCGTAAAATTTATAAAAAAACATTTAGAGAAAAGATTGGCAAACTCTTGTCCATTATCTGCAGAGTGCAGAATATATAGATGCATGAATTTCGGTATGCATTTGGTAGTACGCAATGATTTTTAATATGCCAATAAAGCTTCTAAATTTTGCGTTATACCCCTTTCAATCGAGTTAATGTAGGTTAAGTAGCATTCTTTTTACATTTTTTAAATCTTTTTGTATTTTAAATCTTTTTTCAGGATAGCAAACTCGGCATAGTCTAATGGGTTTTATTAACCGGCGGACTTACCGTTTTTCTCTTTGAGGAGCTTCATATTAAAGACTGACTAATCCAATAGAATAGTGATTTCTCGCGTACGTTTTAATGAACTGTGTGGAACAAAAGTATCGAAGAATTATTTTTACCATTGTTGATATTCACTGAATTAATGTTACATTATTTGTCCTTTTTGGGAAAAGATCTTAACTGGATTAAAAACCCTAACTGAGGAATGGAAAAAGGAAAACATTTGGTTTTAAACAATTTACTAAAGTTGCTTTTGTATTTACTGAACAAAATATATTAAATCAAATTTAATAATATTATTATTAAGTTCTGCAAGTATTTTTAGTTTTTAACATTGTAACAGCTGTTTTGGCGTTTAAGGCCATTTTTAAATAGTTTGAAAATGACCTTAAACGCCGAAACAGCTGTCACAATAATAAAATCTAAAAATACTTGAAGAATTTAATAGTAATATTATTAAATTCTATTTACATTAGATTAAAAAAAAAAAATAAATGGAGTTCTACGAATTAAACACATAAACAATTAATATACTAATAGTAATTAACTATCCCTATTAAGCATCCCTGAGTTTCGTTGTCGGCTCATAAATCTGAGTGATACGTAACTTAATCTCACCAATATTACTCAATAATATTTTCTTTTTTTAGTAATCAATTTGAAATGCATATTTTTCATTATAGCTCCTACCAGTACCTATTAGACACATATACATTTTTTTTTGCTTTATAATATTCGTTTTTCTCATCTCTTCATAAGTTTTTTGTGTACTATTCTTCACATATCTTTATACTTCATTTTTTTTTTTCGGATATATTATATTACCATACTATGTCAATACTAGCTTTCTTCCTTTATTTTTGAATAATGGCACTTAACATGAACTAGACTTGTCAATTTGACTGTCCTAAAACGGGATTTGTTCTTAGTTGTGCAGTCAAAGCTGTCTTACATTTTATGTTTTCATTAAGTGTGTTTCAAATAAAAAATTAAAATAATAAAAAGGTTTACTGGAAAGCGAAAAGTGAGATCTAATTTACAGTCGTGAGATCATGAAGACAATTTTTATAATTTCCTTTCCGAAAATGAATTTAATCCTCCTCATTCAGAATTCATATGTACATAGTACAAACTTCCCTCATTATTTTATTTTTGATGATAATCTTTATTCATATGTCTTGTTGAAAAAGTAATAAGGTTGAAATTCCCACGGTCGAAATCAAATCGCAAAGTCTGCTCCGAAAAATATAAATATTCCGCGTGGTTCTGCTATTTAACTAGTGAGGTATGAAAAAACTCACAGCGTTTCATTTTAATGGTAGTTTAGTCAGTAGTTTTGAGATTTTAGATCTATTCAAAGTATGTCAATTATATTAGCGCGCTCTCTCCCTCTTCCGTATTAATTCGTTCCAAAATCCTGTTTAAATGTAACAACACCGGGACTGATAATTACAAACACTCGCTTGTACCTAGATTACATGAAGTTAGTAATAGATACGCAGATAGTAAGAATAAGATATAAGTAGAAGGTAACTACGAGAAGGTTATACTATCATATAATTATTATTTAATGTATATTTATACTGTTGATATGTTCAGTTTCCGGTCGGAGGATGTCGCTGGTATTAATGCGGGGATTAACTTTTCAATATTTAAAATGAATTAATATTTATTTGATCAGAAATTTTTATTTTCTGTTAAGTAATTAAATAGGTGAATGTTACAAATCGAACCAAGGTTGACGACACAGTGTGATTTAGGTTCTATTTAATTTCAGGATTGTGAAAATCGCCAACTAACCGTGATTTTGGCTTAATGCGTTGTAAATAAATGTATTCTGAATATTTTATATTCGATTGTAATAAGCATCAACAGACAAATTAGGAGAAATATATTATTATAATAATAGTCGTTTATTCCAGAAGGTATGCGGGGGTAGTGAAATGCAATACGTTCCATAAATGTACATAATACTAACAAATAAATAACAATAGGTAAGTAAAACAAGATAATAAATATATATATATATAGAAAACGATTACCTTTTTTTTTTTTTACAGTTACTCCACACAGGAGACCAAGGAGGAAATAATTCCCCTCAAGGCCTAAATCATCTTTGGGGATGCTGTGTGGAGGATCTTTTAGAGGATAGGAAGGAGTGAACTTGGGTCTTGAAGAGACCCATGTTATAGGATAGAGGAAACACAGAGGCCGGCAGATCATTCCACAGCCGAGCTGTTGAACACAAGAACGAGTCGTAGAAGCGACCCGTTCTCATGTGACAAATGTCAACCGTGTGCAAATGTTGGGCGCGCGTTTGGCGTGTTTCCCGACTATGCACCGGTGCTGAAGGGATCAATGACGCTAGTTCCTCGGAGCATCTTCCATTAAAATACCGGTAGAACAAGGACAGCATTCCCACCCGACGTCTGTGCTCCAAGATTGCAACCCATTTGTTAAGATAGGCGAATCTATCAAACGGACCGCCCGTTTCTGCACAGAGTCAAGGTTTTTTTTCAGATATTTTGGGACTCCCGACCAGAGGTGGCTGCCAAATTCTACAATGGGGCGCACTTGCGATTTGTACAGGGTCAGCAGTTGTGTACTATTAAAGTATCTGCGGGCTCTGTACAATACGCCCAGCTTCTGAGAGGCTAACTTTACTCGGGTTTCGATGGAGCCCCCATACCTGAGCTGGTCACTTAAGGTTACACCAAGCATATCAATGGAGGGCTTGTTGGGAAGATTGCTTCCATTAAAGGAGACTAGATTGTCATTTCGATCCCTTTTAGACGTAATCAGACATGATTGGGTCTTTGAAACATTAAATTCGACGAGGTTATTCTTACCCCAAGAGGAGACCCTCTCAAGGTAACCGTCCATTCTCTGTTTCAAAGCCCTCCGAGCCGTTGGAGTTTGTGTGCCCTTTGGGGCTTGTCAAACAAAAAGCAATCATGGACTGTACTGTCATCCGCGTAACAATGGATTGGTGCACATGTCAAGAGGTCATTGATGTGCAACAAAAACAATGTCGGAGATAGAACCGATCCTTATGGGACGCCAGCATTTATTGAATGCGAGGAAGAGATGAAACCATCAGCAATCGTCTGAATCGATCTCTCCCTCAAAAAGTCGGCAATCCACGTACACAAGGAAACGGGAAGTCCGTAAGAAGGCAGTTTGTTGACAAGTCCTCGGTGCCAAACCCGGTCAAAGGCCTTAGAAATGTCCAGTGAGACCGTTTGGATCTCACCATAACGTTCCAGGCACCGTCCCCAAACATGCGTCACATACGCGAGAAGATCACCGCACGAGCGGTTCCGCCGGAATCTGTACTGGCGGTCATTAATGATTTTGTTCTTCTCGAGGTATGTAAGCAGTTTGTCGTTGATCACACGTTCCATCACCTTGGACAGAACTGATGTGATCGCTATGGGTCGGTAGTTGGCCGGGTTGGAGCGGTCACCTTTTTTAGGTATAGGATGAATTACCGCTTTTTTCCAACCAGAGGGCACAGAGCCACATTTCAGGGACATTTTAAAGAGCTTTGTTAAAACTGGAGCGATTTCTGCAGCACACCTCTGCAATACCAGGGCAGGTATTCCGTCAGACCCACTAGCTTTATTAACATCGAGCCCCCGTAAGACAAGGAGTACATCCCGATGCCGTATCCTCAGCTTTTTCATATAGAAGCCGCAGTGAGGAACCGACGGCGGGATGGCACCCCGGTCGTCGAGGGCCGAGTTTTCTGCAAACATTTTCCCTAAAAGGTTGGCCTTTTCGGTAGCAGTGTTTGCTAGTGAACCGTCAGGTCTGGTAAGAGGCGGCAGACTGGATTTGCAGAAATTGCGACCTATGGAGCCCGCTAGCGACCAGAACGCCCTGCTGCCATGCGGGCAGGCAGCTAGCTTTTTACTGATCTGTAGGTCGTGCTCAAATTTTGACCTATTGATGATTCTCTTACTGTCCTTTGCCAATTTGTTATATGCTGATCTATTTTCTGACGTTCGAGATGTGTTGTAGGCTCGGTAAGCCGCGTTTTTTCGTCGAACTGCTTCGGAGCATTGTCGACTGAACCACGGCTTTGAACCTACGCCAGTTTCTTTAATGGTTGATTGAATGAAGCCATCCATCGCAGATGTGATGACTTCACTAATTTCCTGGGCACATCTGGACGGATTCGAAGTCTGAAAACAGACAGCTGACCATGGGAAAGCATTAAAATGCGCCCGCAGACCGAACCAATCTGCTGACCTATAGTGCCACATTTTTCTCTTCAGCCTCTCGATTGGGGATCTGAAGTTAATAGGGATTGATGGTAAAATATGCAAAAAAGTTCATTCACTAAGAGAGAAAAAAAAAATGAACAAGTTTTTTTTGGATATTTGACGGTTTCCCGTCTCCAAAGGGCCATCTAGGGGGACTCCATACATGCAGTAATGATGGTATTCTTGGATTGGAGTACTCTGCACCATAGGTTTCCCATGCGGTGGCGGAGATGTGCCCCAAAAGAGTGCACTCGTCTTTCCAGGAACATTTCTGTAGCGCTGCAGTATCTTGGAATAGTTGCCGATGTGCATTATTGTGGGGAACTTTTAGCTTTGGGCATTGGGATGCAGTGTAATGCACCCGAAATTCTGAGATATATGCTATACAGATATAGACGAATGAATAACTTCAATGGGTTTTATATCTGACCAAAACTCATTACTATCATTGTGCCGAGAAGTTTTCCTCGTTTGTTGACTGCTGCCAATACCAAAATGAGATATTTTTTACTTTCTGTAATTTATCCAGAATTTTTTTGTTGGGGTATTGAAATAGTTTGGGAAACCCTGCGTTAGCTCTTGGCTGCGGGAGTCAGACATATTATATATTGGGATAAGAGTGCAATATATCGTCCCCTACTTAGTATTATTAACTATAAGTTGAGCGTAGAATTTAGTAATTATCGATTTTTTAATTACTCTAATTTCATCAGCAGAGTTTTCAATAAATTTTGACTTGCGTTTTCCAACATCTTATCATACAAATAGGATCAATTATTGCTTGAATTGCATTTGTGTAAAAATTTTAATTTCAAATCGTCTCCTTTTTCATACGTTTCGACCTTCACTAGGTGGACATTTGCGCAATAATCGAGTTTTATTTGCGTGGACTTCTTTAAACCAAAACCACCTAAATATCAAGCCCGGGACGCTGAACCATATTAACCACTTAACTTCTATGAGATGCAAACCAGCGACAGGTCTGTAAAGCAAGGGCTCCTAATCCCGACTGACCAATGTTAAAGGCAGATATAATCATTCGAAAGATAGAAAGAGCGCGCCAATATAAAGAGTGTTTAGAATAAATTGACGTAAGTGACATTTCTTTAAATATTAATAAAACACGACATGTTTAAGATAGATCAAAAATCTTAAGTTGAATGTGTTAAGTAGCATTTAAAGAAACACTATCAATTTTTTTCAAACCCATAGTATGTTAAATAACAGAAGAAGCCCTTTTTTTTAATTTTCGGAGCATACTTTGGGATTTTTTTTTATCGAGGGAATTTCACATAATTAGAAATTATCTTCAAAAATGTAAATATATATTTTTTTAAGTGCATAAAACCTCCACTTTTTAAGGAATATTTGTAATAATCCATAGGAATTCTGTTTTGCAAAGGCTTAAACCAAAACCGCCTAAATATCAAGCCCGGGACGCTGAACCAAATTAGCCACTTAACTTCTATGAGATACTAAAAGGAAGTATTCTTGTATTTAAATATATTTATTTATTATTGTTTTATTGCCATAAAATTTGATTTCTAAATCTATTTCCAGAATGTGTTTTATAATCATACATATTAGAAGTTAGCACATTGGAGCGACAGTATAAAAAGTTAGAAAGGTGGCCCCCCAAGTTGGCGCCAGTGTGAAGAAAGGGAAAGGTGGAGATCATAAGAAAAAGAAATGTTATGGTTACCAAGAGGCCAACTGTGGGGACGGCCAACTCTCAGCTCACCTCGACTAGCTCTGTAGGGTAGAGTAGGGACTCCGTCTCTCGGGATCGTAGATCGGCTTCCGCCTCATATCTGACCAAGGACACAAGGGGCTCCCATGCCATTCAAATGAAAGAGTCCAGTTCTCAGTACAGGGTTTATTGCAAAAGGGCTCACATTATATTTACATCAAAACATACGATTGATTTATCCTAAAAAAACAGACATTCTGCCTATGTTATATCTGAATCTCTCGCTGGAAATAATTGGGGCATTTACGGGAGGCAAGTAATTAGATCAGGACAGTTAATAGGAATTAGATACAGCTTACATGATGTAACACTTTATCTCATGCTATTGCTGGACTCTATCTCAGCATTCGCGGGTGGGTCTGATGGATGAAGTGCGGGAAGGTTGTGATACAGTAAATAAAATCCTAAGGTAGGAAAACATAGTCTTTATTGACTATACAACCCCAATTATCGTGGTAGAGGAAGAAAAGAGTGGAGAGTAAAACTAAGTTAAATTAATAATTGATTAAAAGGATAAATGATGGCTCTTGTGGTCATAATCTTCTCCTCCGGCTTCAGGAAAGGCCGCTCCAGCCCGGATGTTCACCGATTCCCACGGTCCATGATGCGTAGTCCATGATGACTCGTCGGAAGCTCCATCCGCCACAGCTTCTTCCGTGAGGTTCAGGCGATAGGATGTATGAATGCTACCATATCATGTGTGGTCCTCGATGCAGCAGCTACTCCTCGTGTCTACACATTACTCCTCAAGGATTCCTCTCCGAAGCACCGGGCACGCGCGGTTAGGTTTTATCACCTACCATTTGGCCATCATTAGGCAAAAATATACCCACTTCGGGTAATTAATTAGACACTCTCCGGCGTCAAACGAAATATAACACAACACTTAACATAACTCCTCCCAAAAAAACTTCCCGGCACTCTCCGTCGTGTCAAGTCACTTCTCCGGCCATCTTGTCTTCTTCCCTGGCTTCCTTCCGTCCGATGTCTCCCATATATATTTTCTCCAATCTCTTCCGTAGACAATATCATTGGTGCCTTTTTAAGCGGGGTCAGTATTTACGTTACAATTCCCCGCTTCGCCGTAAAAATTTTATGCCGCGAAGTGAAGTAAAATTTGACCTAACCTTCCTCTCTACTCTTTTCAATTACAGAAAAAACCGAAAACAAAGAAAACAAGTAACAACCAATATAAAACAAAAGTCAAAATTGACAAACAAAATGGCATATCTTAGTATGACAATACACAAAAAAAATCAAGTTGTGATACATTGGTGGTTAAGCATAACCGAAAAGCAAGGAAACACTTCATAATTATAATCCCCAAGCAACTAATAAAATAAAAATAAAAATAAACAAGTTAAAGCAACCAAACACTTCCTCACTTTATGAGAGTTAATCTCTCTAGGTTAACACTTGTGAGGTTTGGAGAACTCAAGCTCCCACTTCAAAATTTTCAAAATATTATTTTTATTATTATTAATACCCTACTTAACTAATCCTCTCTTCCTCTTAACAAAGAAAATTACAATTACAATACAGTTCAACAGGGTTTTTTTTTTAATGTATCTACAGAATTAGACACAATATAGCAATATCCATTGGATACTTTGCGTATTCACCTCCAAAAATTTTCCTCGCCGTATAGTTATAGAACTATTCGGTTGTCATTTAGCCATTGCTAAATAGTATAAAGATGAGGGTTTACATGTTACAATACCTATCTATTCGTGTGGTTTCAAACAGGTACATTTGTCAATATCTATATAGATAAACTTGCAAAGTACAATTTCTCTCGAAATTTTCCATCTTCCTATCTTTTCAAATTGGTGCTCGATTTTTTTTTTATTTTATTCAAATCGACACGGGTTACACAAAAATACTTGTTAGATTTACGCTGGTGTTAGCAGTGTAAAAACAGTATATATTTACTAAACCTATTGGACAAATCAACTTAAAATACCTATCAAAATATTATAAGCAGTGGTATTACTAGATCTAATCTATCTACTAATCATCTTCTCCTGTTCAAGGAGGCAGAAGATGTTTACTCCAAATTGGTAAATATTTGTTTGTTGTGTGCATGCATTAGCAGTACTACACTTGATACTTAATACTAATATTATTACAAAAAAATCATACTTTCTAAATATCTATACTATATTCTTTAAGGAAAGAGATACCAACTTACTTTAGATATAATTATAAACTTATAATATACATTAAACATTATAGTTACTAATTAACAAAGAAAACTATTTTATTATCTGTGTGAAAGAAAGTAGCTCAAAATCTCCCAGACAGAATGTATTAACTATCCTTTTCGAGTGTGTCGTAGAATCTCCAAAAATTCTAATTTAACTTTTACTCCGGTGCACTCCAAAAGCATAATTTTAACCTACGGCTAAACAGATTAAATACAAAGAATGCATACTACAAATATATACATATTGTCAGATAACACACCATCAGACCGGTAACCAATTCAACTTTCATTTAAAGTATTCGGAATTATTTGAGGTAATTAACCGATATACCGTAACGACAACAATTATATCCGATATATATGTATATATCATGAAAACTCTTAAGTGTAATTCTCGAGGTACACTATTGGTATGTACCTATGCAAAAAAAATAATCAAAATTATTATAAAAAAACAAAAAAAATCAATCCCCGTTTTATTTTGTTAGGGCGCCACTGATCTTAAAGATCAGAGAAACAAATAATATGTTTCTATTCTAGTCTAACGAGGATAAATGTCACAATAATATCATCAATAAATTAGAATTTGTGTTTATTCTGAGCACCTGTATTGAAGGTACCAAACTCCAGTACATGTGACCACAATAACACCTTTAAAGAAACAAATGAAGCGACATGAAGGGTTGGTAGTCCCACATGCTACCACACTGGCTTCTTACAAGAAAATTAACCTAATACTTAATCTAAACGAACTATATCCTTAACATGAAAATTACCTACTACTTTGCCTTGCATATCCGCAAGGGTATAAACTAAGTTAGAGACTTTGGTTTTAACAACATTTTGTACAAATCTCGGAGCTAATTTATGCGAAAAGAAATTGGGTCCATTGGATTGGACAAAATTTTTCAGCCATACAATATCTCCCACCTCATAATTTACCGATTTACGACGTAAATTATAATGCTTTGCATTCTTTCTATAAGCCTGTAACAGAGCCTCTGAAACTTTTTCATATATAGGAGCCAAATCCTCTAATTTCTTAGCAAAGTTTTCTCTCGATTCTTCTAGACTTGAATCCGATACGCCTGTCGAGACATAATTTTTGTGAAAATTACCATTAACACGTAATACCCGGAGGTTCAAAATAAAACACATTCGGCGATGGTGGGTCCAGATTGACCCGGCTGAAATGATGAAAATAAAAGGCTTTTTTATGCATTTTTCGTTCATATCATTACTTTTATATGATATTATGTAATTCCTCATAAACTCATAACATATCCCTCGTGTTTCTTGTATAAAGATAGATGTTTTAGAAATTAGTATTCCGTAAATGTTGCGGTTCTTCGATATGCAGCAGCGCGGGCATACCACGCGAGAGCAAAACCACGACTAAATCGGTCGCGTCTTGAGACAACCGCTGCCGACGGTCAGGGGAATGAGGAGGGCAGTGCGGGAGGGGGGATAAGGACTCGACCCAGGAAGTTAGTGGAAGCGAACATTTTTGTTTATATATTTATTAACATTTTCGGGAAATCGATGGTGTGCATTTATAAGTATATCATGTATTATTTAAAATACCAGAAATAAAATCACTTATTTAATTCTTCCTTGTGGCTGTACCTCTAATAGAAAGATGTGTAAAAAGAAAATAAATTAAATTTATAGCCATATTATATGATGATTGCTTTTGCAAATATTAGAAAATATTATATAATGGCGTTCTTATTTGAGTATTTAATTTTCTCACACATTTATTTGTCACAATTAAAACCATTGAATGACATACATTTTACATATTTGTAAAAAGCATTAACTTTGTGGCTCGCCATAATTTACAATAAAAAACACATAAATTTGTTGTAGACCACTTTTATTTAATAAAAGTGGTCTACAACAAATTTATGTGTTTTTTATTGACATACATTTTAGTTAAAAATACTAAAACTTTTATTTTTCAACAAAACAAATTTAAATGAACAATTTTCATTAAAAAATTAAAGGAATCCGGAATTTGACAAGTTGATCTGCAACGGATTCACTCAGATTTCCTACACTAACTGCATTATCACTTCCATTTTCACTTTCAGATATTTCCTCTAGTAATATGTCTTCCGGATCACTTTCAAATTCTGGATCCAATGCTTCGAATTCCAAGTCGCCATCATCACTGATCTCACTGTTAAGTAGCTTTTTAATCTCATTATCAGCTAAATAATGTTGCCTTGCCATTGCGTTAGTATGGTACGAAATAAAAAAAAAAAAAACAAAGTTATAAAAATATAATCACAATACTAGAAATGTGCCCGAATGGTTGACAACATCTGCGTGTTAAGGACTGCGAGAGAAAAAGACGGAAGGATAGAGCGAGAGATATACTGTTTCGTCGGCTGCTCAAATTCAAATGAGAAGAGATAGAGTTTTTGCGTGTTTTTATAGACAATTATTCTAATAACTTATTTAAAACGTGTCCGATTTTAATCATTTTTGAGTCGAGATGTGGGTAAATATTTGATAAAAGAATAGACAAGAGGAAATTAGCCTAAACGAAATATTTGCGACAAAATATTTTATTTAAAAAACACTGGGTCAAATCAGACCCATCACCGGAGTCGAGGTGTTAATGACCTGTTCACGACCGTGCATTAAGAAGAAAGGTGTATAACCTGTTGCGAAATTTACCGAATTATTTAGGGCTGACTGAATATGTGGCAGGAACCTGGACCAATTACGCTGGTCAGACTCGGACAAAATAGACAGTGCTGTACCTATTGTTTGGTTATAGCGTTCGACGACATTGTTTTGAGGTGTGTAAAATGCGTTGTAAAAGGGTGGAGGCACATTATAATCAGACAGTAACTGTTTAAATTCTTTAGATATAAATTGTTTACCGTTGTCGCATACAAATGTTTGTGGAACGCCATGAACAAGAAAAATGTGCTGTTCTACACTTTTTACAATACTTTTTGTGGTAGCATTTCTAAGCGGAAAAATCCAGGTATATTTAGAAAACACATCTACGACTGACAATATATACATAAACCCAGAGTAACTACGTGGCAGTCTATGGCGTCGAGACTCGCGTCCTCCCATTTCAGATGCGTAATTGCCGGGAACACACCAATTCACGCGGCTAGCAGTTAATAGGTCGCCTGGAGTTTAACACTGTTGATAGAGATTACTCACTAGATTGTTATGTCCAGAGGTGTCTTAAGGACAAGGATATTATGGTTCAAAATGGGAAGTAAGTGTGATAACGCTCACCCACGCGTAAGCTGCCATTGCCCGAAAGGCAAGTAGCTCTGCCGTTTTAACACACATCCTATCGATTCCAATGCCGGTATTTCTCTGCCGCAGGCAGCCGCCCGCTGCCGTGAGGGAGTGTCGCTCGCTGCGGAATGGAAACGGAACCAACCATAAATAATTTTGCGCATATTTTAACGAGGGGCTAGATGCATTTTAGTATTGAATTCTGTTACGTAACACTATATTGGATAAAATGATTTATATACTGCCGTTTTAGTGAAAATAAAAACTCAGGGGTGAAAAGGTTCATATTCACATAATCGTTGGAGTACTCACAGAAGTACAGGTAAATTTGGATTATGCAAATAACAAAAGTGCTACATTTGGGGTCGAAATTGATAAAAACTGAACAAAGGTCGAACATTTTACAGATTTTTTATAAAGAACCGGAGGTCTAACGCGGTCGAAAATTATATTTATCGTTATGTGATTATCGTAAGTATATAACACATGAAAAAATACTACTACCCTATTTGATGCAAGCTGAATGTTTAAAATATTGGACTAGTCTATTTTAATACAGTAATATATTTTGTAAGCGACCATTGTCGTTACAAGACTGTAAACATGTAGGTGCTGGATTAAGCCACTTTCTATGCTTCTGGGGGTACGGGGCCGACTATCCTTGAGGCAGGTTCAGGAATCCTTCAGGTGGGAGGCAGGAGAAGTGAAAGACTTTCTATGGTTACAAGATGTGACTGGGTACGAGTTACGATTGATCGTCCGAGTGTGACTGCTTTATTTTCATAAATTTTCATTTTTATATCATTACAAAGTGATACAAGTTTTCAACACCAGGGGCGCTGCTGAGGCAGACATGTAATGGGGGTCCGTGCACGGTACTGTGCTGCCACGGGGTTAGTTGCATTGTTGAAGGCCCGCAACACGGTATCGTGCTGTCGCGGGGTCATATGTGTTATCGAAGTGATAGGAAAGTCTGCCACACGGTACTGGGCTCCCGCGGAGTCAATCTATTATGGAAATTACCGTGTGCTCCAATCACGTCGATAACACTGCGAGATAAAATAAATCTTACACAAGATGGTGCCAATAGTACAATACAAATCACGAAGTACATTGATAAACATAATGTTACCAAATTGGAATCCTAAGAATCATGATAATTACGAACAAACGATCACGTCGGTTACATATTTAATGCTTGAATTATTGCGTTATGTTTTTCACCAACAACTGTTTTATCACCAAATATTAAGTCTATCGACCTAGGTGTGATGTAATTCGATTTAGCACTAATGAAACCATAGTAAACGATACTCACCTGTGAAGTACGAACTTTTCAAAACCCCCCTCCTCCTCTCCACAAAGGAACGTTTCACCACTTCAATTTGAGCGGACTCTGCAGATCTTCAATTCTACCACCAAGATTAATGCATGACCAAAGTTTTATGAATGCACCAGTATTGTCATTTATTTCATTAATTTTGGGTCCACTTTACCTGTACTATTCCAAATTACAATAAAAAAAATTCTGTGGCACATTTAGTGACTAAAATCACCTTCAGGGGGCTTTACATTTTTTTGTGAAAGTTTGTAGTCCATTATAAATAGATGTATTTAGACATTTCTCAAAGGTTACGAAATGGAATAACATACTAAGAATGTGGACTCAGCATATCGAAAATTCTGTTCCCAAATTTAGCATCATTCATATGAGAGGGTTCAACTAGTCTATTCGATACATCAGACTAGGCCGACCTGAGCGTGAGTTGCCTCTAAGTAAGATTGTCCCCCACGCAAAGGTCATTCAAGTATGATGGTGCCAGCCCGCTCAGTGCCTTATATGCCATACCATAAGACAAATTTTAAACTCTTATAGTTTTATGTTTTAGTTTATGATAACTTCGAGAGTAGTTAGATTGGGTTAGGTCGGGCTAGATTTGGTTTAGTTAGTTTGAGAAAGGTTAGATTAAGAGGTAAGGTTAGATTGAGTTGGATTAACTGAACTGTGCTGCTAACTTATTTCCATAATAATAATAGCATATATGGGCTGTTGGCCGCAGTAGTATTGCAAGTGGGGAAAAATGGAGATTGTTGAATTAATGCTTTGGCTCTTGTGAAATATTGGGGATGTGGCCCCACGATGCGGCGTCAGTGTAAAAGAACTGACACATTGAGGGCCAGTGTAAAAGAAACAGGTTAGGTTAAACTCACCTAGAGGCCAGGCGAGGGGCGCCTGACTCCGGGCTCACCTGGATTACTCAGTTTATAGAACAAGTAATCTCTCTTCTGCAATCGTGAGTCGGCGTCAGCCTCATACCGGCTCAGAGGAAAAAAGGTACTCAACTACCAAATGAAAAGATATGCATCTTCTAGCCAAGGTTTATTTACGGGAGGGCAATCACGGTTTGTACATATGGGGAATCATAACAATTGGCAACATACTCCCTATCTATCAATCTTAAATTCTCTCTCTCTCTAGTACCATTAAAATCGGGCAAAGTTACTTTAAAATACAGTTATTTACAGCACAGCAAAAAGAGCAAATAAGTACAGCTTACATTGGTGCATCGGTCCGGAGTCGAGACAACTCTCGGCAGGAACGGTGTCTTCATATAAGTTCACAAACCCGGTCCACTATGTAGGGACCTCACAACTAAATGGTTACCAGTAGTTAGGACTTTTAAATTACGGTACCAAGATGCCATTGTAAATGGCGTGCCGGCGCAGGAGCGCGTGTCTATGACCAAAACCTCTGAGTTCTGATGCTGGAATCTTTCTGTGGTCAAAATGGCCATCGCTCCTCGTGCCGGGACGAGGAACTATACAAGCCGACTTTTTAACAAGGAGCTATGTGTCTATAATAATAATAATAACAAAGCATTTATATAGCGCAGTTTTGTGTTGTTTCACTTCAACTGCGCTTTACTATAAATAAATTTAAAAATGATTAAATAACTCCATTCCGTGGTATCCTACAGTGCTACTTTTACATTCTATTTATACATTCTTAACATATTACATACATTCCAGCTTATTCTTAGTACTACTCCTACAGTACTCCTTAGGTGCATATTCATAAAAAATTGCAAAATATTATACAGTATACATATGGCTACACAAAAATAACACATTCACAATATTACTACAAAAATAGTAACATTTTAAGACAGGAGTCGGGTTATGTTCAGCAATAACGTACTTTACATAAAAAATTAAAAATGTATATATACGGAGGAAACCGAAACCAAACAACTACCAGAGGCTTGAGGAAATGACTTTTTTAATAAATTGAAGAGAAATTAAAATTTATAGACAGTAGGATTTTTAAAATAAGTTTGTTTTTAAAGCCCGTTTAAATTCAGTCAATTTCTGGATATTAGTAAGAACTGGGTAAAGTTTATTCCAAATAAGAGGGCCATTTACACGAAAAGAGCTATCATAGTAGACAGCTCGATTTGACCTTGAAAGTTCAATTAGATGATTAGTAGCATCTAGATCTGCTGACCTCAGAGTAAGCTGTCTATCACTTAAGTCCTGTCGGATGCATAGTTCAGATGTATAGGCTGGCGCCATTCCCTGCAATGCTTTGAAGGTCAGTAAGCAGATCTTGAACTCTATTCTTTCAGGGCATCGAAGCCAATGAAGCTAATCCCTTAGAAGTGGGGTTATATGACAATATTCAGATTCACCAAATATCATTCTCGCCGCAGCATTGAAGACGGACTGGATTCTATTGAATTGTTTTTGAGGGAGGCCAGCATATGCACTATTACAATAGTCCATACATGAAACAACAAAGGAATTTATGAGTGATTTTGCTCCATCAGAGGGAAGACATCTCCTGATTGATTTTACCTGTCTAAAATGGAAAAAACCAGAACTAACAGCTTTTGTAATTTCCGATTCAAGAGAAAGACTATTTTCTATAGTGAAACCTAGGAATTTTATTTCTGTAGAAGGAATTATATCAGTATCCTGAATACGTATTGGATTGGAATCAAGGAGGCCTTGCCTTCCAGGGGAAGTTATCCAAATAAATTCTGTCTTTGCTGGATTAAGTTTGAGTTTATCGACAGACATCCAACTTGAAACCGTATTAATGAAGCTAACTACCTCATTTTTTAGGACGTCTTTTTCATCCGGGGAACAAAATTTAAAGATCAGACGATCGTCTGCATAGCCTTTTGATTCAAAGCCAGCTGAGTGAATGAGGTGTTTAAGACGATTAGTATAGATAATAAAGAGAATGGGACCTAGGACAGACCCCTGGGGAACTCCAAATAAAATGGGAGTTTCAGATGATGTGCATTGATTGAAAGTTACTGAGGCTACTCGTTCAGACAGGTAAGATGTCATCAATTGGAGTACATCACCTCGAACGCCAAATTCGGTATCAAGCATATTTAATAGAATACTAAGATCTACCGTATCAAAAGCCGCACTCATATCAAGAACAGATACTAAAGCCAACTTACCTGCTTCCATCCCGATGATCAAGTCTGAAATTATTCGCAATAGAACAGTTTCCGTTGAATGAAACTGTCTATAAGCAGATAAATTTTTGGCAAACAGACCAGCGGAGTTCAAGTACCCTACCAATTGTTTGGCAACGATTTTCTTGAGCAATTTTGATAGAAACTGTAAGTTGGATATAGGCCTGTAGATATCCGTATTGTCTTTATCGAGATTTTGTTTCTTTAGAATCGGAGTAATAATAGATTTTTTCAGTGTGCCCGGTAAAAGTGAATTTACTAGTGACTTCTGGATAATCGCGGTAATTACAGGCGCTATATGTGGAAGACATTTTTTTAATAGCCAAGTAGGTATGGGATCTTGAGTGTATTGCTTGTTTGGACAAGACATCACAGCTCGCGTGATATCGTCTTACGTTACTGCAGCAAATGTAGTGAAGTCGCCAGAGAGCGGTTTAGGGGCAGAGACAGCGGGTGATCCTACCCCACTGAGGGCTCGAATTTTTTCTACCTTACTATTAAAATGTGCGGCAAGGCTATCCGCTTCTAGAGAAGATTCAACCTTGATGTTGGTCTCTCCGGACAAGGTCTTTATGTGTTGCCACAGTTTTCGAGGATTCTTTTCTGACTCAATCTGTTCAGACCAAAAACTGGACTTTTTCTTTGTGACCTCTTCTTTGTAGCTTTTTGTTTGAGAACCCATAGTTGCCGATTTCCGACTGTCGGATTACGTCTATGCACTAGAGGCTAGAAGTAATTAGTAATTCCGTTACGTAACAGTGTATTTATTATTTTTATTTTACCTTGATATATTAAAAAATGTTAATAATCAAGACAAATTAAATTCATTTACGAACTCATAGATATCAAATTATGATTTAAATTGATGGAATAATGCAAAAAAACTTTATAATAAAAATATTTTTTCGTTTTTTTTTAATACAGTATTGAGGAATAATAAATCGAAATAAAGTTAAAGTATCAAATTACACGTAGGTACCTGACAACTCATAATTAAAATTAGGGAATAAAAATAAAAATATATTAATTTACTAATTTATAAAATCTTGTGTATATCCACAAATAACTGATGTTAGTAAACAGTGCAGAAATGTTATTTTTAAATAATAATACACCAAATTTAATAATTGAAAACATCCTAAATACTATCCAACCAGCTTTTTATAGTAATAAAAATTGTATTTTCAATAACAAAGATAAAAATAATATTTTAAATAAATCGGGGGTACATAAATTAACTTGTAACGATTCTAACTATTTTTACATAGGAAATACTTCAGAGGTAAGGAACACCCAAGGTGTTTAAATAAAAATAATTATTCTAAATTTGGAAACCATATTTTAGAAACCAATCATACTTTTGATATAAATGTTTAAAAACTTTACATACAAATACAACCGGCTTACAATTAGACAAATTCCAAATTTTACAAATCAGAAAAATCTTTAATAATGAATTAAATTTAATCAATAATAAATATTTGTTTTAAATTGTCTCTCTTTTATTTATTTTCTTATTAATATTAATAATAAAAATAATTTGTCTTTTAATTTCTAATATAAATTTGTTACTCAATATTTAATAATATTGTTTGATTTATTACTTACCTCCAATAATCAATTTATGTTTATAATTTGTCTATTCTTAGTAAGTTCATATAAACGTGAGGGTAACTTGCAGTATTCACCGTAATACTGGAAAAATAATGTTTTATAATTGACAAAATTGTTATATTCGGAGTCGAAAATGATAAAAACCAAACAAAGGTGGAACATTTTATAGATTTTTTTGTAAAGAACCGGAGGTATTACGCGGTCGAAAATTGTATTTATCATATATTAAACGTGGAAAAAATACTAGTACCCTATTTGATGCAAGTAGGATATTTAAAATTGTTGGACTATTTCGACATAGTAAACTATTGTTTGCTTTGTGATTCAGCGTGGGTCTATCGGGTGCGTAGACTACGATGGAGTTAGTACTCGCGTATTTTGCGAGTACATTCCCTTTTGTGTTATTTTGAAGGCTATGCCACGATCCGTGTTTAGCGTTCATGTCTCCGGCTATTATGGTAGGGACATCTTTTTCTAGCAGTTTGTCGATTTCTGAGGGAATTAATTGGCGATTTGGTGGCACGTAAACGGAAATGAGTTTAAGAGGTCCCGAAGAGGTGTTTATTATTACCGAGGTGGATTCGATATTTTTATTGGAGAATGAATATGCTACACGGTGATCAATATTGTTTTTTACTAGGACAGCGATTTCGCCTCCTCTATTGACTGTCTGTCATCACGGTAGGTGATATAATTGGTTAACCTGAAATTACGTGATGGTTTTAGCCACGTTTCATTGATTAAAAATACATCGATCCTGTGTTCGTGCAGGAATTGAATTATCTCATCTCGATGTGAGTTGACAGACCCGTTGGCGTTCCAATAGGCTGTCTGCAAGTTGACAATTTTTGGATGGTATCTAGACATTATGAGCACTTAGATACGCTTGGATTTTTGCCAGCGCCGTGGTGGCATGCTGGATTGTAAATTGGAGCTCGGTCGCTTTTTCTATGAGCACTTTAATGTGGACAGGGTCAGCGGATGGAGGAGGGAACTGAGCAGTGGAAGTGCCCTGAGAAGCTTGGTCGGCTTTCGGTTCTTTTTCCAGCCGGTAGGAGCCTTCTTCTCTTGGTGAGAGACGGGGGCTTGTAGAAGTGGGGTTCAGGCCACTTGCGAGAGATATTAGGGACAGGACAGCCTGAGATGGGGTGATTGGTAGAAGGAAGGGGGGGGGGTATTCCCCTAGGGGAACTGCGGGTTGTGCCGGCCTGTTTGGGGGGGCTGATTAATGCAATGGTGTTGTCTTTATATAAATGTTAGGGAACTGCTGCAAGGTTATTTGGCCCGAGCGCCGACCAATCAAAGACACCCAGGGCCTTACTAGGCGAGGGGAAATGAGGACCGGGGTTAACGTCTGGTAGGGCTTCGTAAATACTGAGCGGGGGGTATCTATTTACCATTTCAAATTAGCGCTCCGGTTTAGTCACAACATTTCGAGAGCTCGTGGTGAGATGAGCGCGGGAACTTTCACACGATCCGTGCTGTATAAAAATAAACGATATAAATGAGAAAATAATAGAAAAAAAGTACTTTATTTAATATACTTACACTTTAAGGCACGTGTCGCAAAATTTCCAAGTATCGATGAATAAAAAAAACTTCTAAGCACATCCGGTACGTCTGTAGTTTAGAGAGACACTGACTGATTGTGACTAAGTGGTAAGAGTGGGGGAGGCGATAAGGGGCATTTTTCGTAAATTTTATAACAGCGCGCCCGCTGGAAAGTTAAAAATGACTCCAAAAAGTAAATGCCAGTCTTTCGACAAAATTATTAATTTACCAATTTGCAAGAATACAATATTGAATTATTAGTCGGGAATGATTATAAAATGTAATCACCTCCGTTGGGTGCAACGAGTAAGACGCTAGTCAGTATCAATACTACCAGACGCCGTGCCGATATGGTCTCGTTTGGTACAGGGCCAGTAGCATTTCACTGAGGTTTGGTGTACTTATGGTACTTATTAGGTAATTATTGAACCGTTCAAAGGCCTAAAATCAACAAATCAAAAACCAATCTTTTATTTTTAAACATGAAATACTGACATTCAGAATCAAAATGTTCCATAATAACTTTGTCCATATTCGTAACCTTTCTGCCTACCCTTCTTATTCCCAGTGGCCTCCGGCGACCAACTCCTTCACACACACACATGTAGGCCGTCATACTAAATATACCTACCATTAGGCAATTCTCCCCTATATTTTATATCATCACCGCGCTGGCGGTGGAATTATATTTAATCTATCTCCAATTAATGTGGTACACCCTTCTGTCAAGGAGACGTCTCAAAATATTCGGTAATAATTTCCTGTATGGCGGACCTTTTAGAGGATAGGTAGGAGTGAACTTGGGTCTTGAAGAGACCCATGTTGTAAGAGGGAGGAAATATAGAGGCTGGCAGATAATTCTACAGCCGAGCTGTTGAGCACAAGAACGAGTCGTAGAAGTGACCCGTCCTCATGTAACAAATGTCAACCGTGTACAAATATTAAGCGTGTTTCCTGACTATACACTGGTAGTTCTTCAGAGCATCTTACATTAAAATACCGGTAGAACAAGTACAGCATTCCATTCTGACGTCTGAGCTCCAAAGATTGCAGGCCGTCTGTCAAGATAAGCGAATCTATCAAACGGACCGCCCGTTTCTAGACAGAGTCAAAGGTTTTTTATGATATTTTGGGGCTCCCGACCAGAGGTGGCTGCCAAATTCTACAGTGGGGCGCACTTACGATTTGTATAGGGTCAGCAATTGTGTACTATTAAAGCATCTGCGGGCTCTGTACAATACGCCCAGCTTCTGTGAAGCTAACTTGACTCTACCCCATACCCATACCTGAGCTGGTCGCTTAGGGTTACACCAAGCAATGGGGGCTTATTGGGAATATTGTGTTTAAGATTTATGTTTTTATTAACTCTCGTTTTATTGATGTTTCTGAAAATATAGCATAATTCTTGAGAAAAACGCTTGTATACTCGTAATTCCCAACAAATTACATACCCGTGAGAAGATTATGGAATTGAAACTAAATATGCTAGGAAGCAGCGGTCGCGGCAGGGCGTGGGGTGAAATCTCAAGTACTTATGTAGTTTATCACTCCGATTGGCACGAAGAGTGAGGCCATTGTGGAAGTTCTCGGTTCTGCGGCGGCCGTTTGGCGGTTTCGCGGGAGTATTAATTTATTATTCCCTTGTTACTTGGTGCCGGCTCATCAATATCTAGACATTCCGATCTTTGATCTGTGATTGATCGCCTTTCTTGTTATTATTACATTCCCTTTGAGTTAGCGCGAAAGAAATGACTCCTCGGAAGTACTTATCTGAATATATTGTCTATTCTAGTATTCGTAAATATTCTAGATAAGTTTTTTTTGTACTGTAAGTCTGATTTCCCTCTGGGCCTAAGTCATTTTTGAAGATGATGTATGAAGGGATTTTCTGAGGACATAAATAAGATGGATCCATACTGTAAGAGGGAGGAAACACAGAGCCCGGAAAATCTTTCCACAGCCGAGCTGTTGAACCCAAAAACGAGTATTAGGAGCGACCCGTGGCGTTTACTCTCCAAATATTGCAATTCGTCTGTTAGGGTAGGAGAATCTATTAAACGGACCACCCGTTTCCGCAGAGTCAAGGATTTTTAAGGTACTTTGGGACCAGAGGTGGCTACAAAATTCTATATGTTACACGTTACATCAATTACTAAATAGCAAGGACTTGGCATGCCAAAAAAAGAATATATTTATTTAAAAATATTTGTATTCTTTATATTCCTGATGAGAAAAGCTGGGTTCGAGTCCCAGATGCGACTGAAATATTTTTAGTTTCTGTCTTTTTGTCCGGTTTCATCTTTCATTTAGGTTATGTTAATATTATCTTCTTCAATGACTAAATATTACGACGAGGCTCTTAAATCTCAATAAAAATAATTAATGATTAAAAATTGAATTCTTTAGACTTTTATAAAAAGTCAACAGATGTCTCATATAAATAAAAAGTCGGATGTAAATTCGAGATACTGTTTATGTTTGCAATTGAGTTCGGGTAGAACTTTGTAAACATCATAGAAATAGCTGCCAACAATATGAGATTAAAAATGTAAGATAATATTCACAAATCTTGAATTTGAGATATGATTTCGAGGAAGATGACACAAATTGAACTTGTCTCATTAGATAAGTCGGTTGAGCGTTGCCCCGGATAGGCAGAGGACCTGGGTTCGAGTCCCAGATGCGACAGAAATATTTTTAGTTTATGTCCTTTTGTCCGGTTTCATCTTTCATTTAGGTTATGTTAATATTATCTTCTTCAATGATTAAATATTACGATGAGGTTCTTAAATCTCAATAAAAATAATTAATAATTAAAAATTAAAAAAAAAGGGAAAAGCTTCGCTTTCGAAACATACATATATTAATAAAGTGGTGATTACAAAGCAATTTTTAATTAATTTATTAATACATTATTATTAACCGACTGACAGTACAAAATACGTATTCACGAATATGGTTTCACACGAAATAATGGACAAACGATGTAAATTTTGTCGAAGTATTTATCAAAAACAAAACATAGCCGCTGAGATTATTTATGTCTCTTCCTAACAAAGGATGCGCTATGACAAAAGAAGAGTACAAGTCTTTGCGATGCTGATAAATAATTTGCTTATTTTTTTTAACACTGTCTATTACAGCTCTTCCTCTTTTAATTATTTCTTTATTGTGTTCTATCAGTATGAACAGAATTGCAGTGATCGCTATGGGTGGTTGTTGATCGAATTTGAGCGGTTACCTAGAGTGGGTACAGTAAAATTCCCTTTAGGGATTTTATCTAATTAATGAATATAGAGTAAGCGCAGGTTATAGAGAAAGACGCATATACACTAGAATTAACAACATTCATTTATAAATAACAAAATGGCTACCACTTCTCATAATCATAATACCAGAGCAAAGCAACTAGACAACCTAAATGTACCTAAGTGTAATACTATTTTTGGACAAAGAAGTTCTGCATTTTTAGCTGTAAAATTAATAACAATCCCCCACTTAGTTTCAAACAACGTAATTCAATCAATAATTGCATTAAGTCCAGCAAAACTTGGCTTAAGGAAAGAACAGAAGAAGAACTGACTAGTATTCTTAAAACAACGTCTAAGAAATTACTGTAAATACCCAATCCAATCCTTGAAGTTGAAACATAGAAGTCGCTGAAACCCCTTTATTCAAAACCTCGTTCACCCAGTATAGGATCTCCTAGTGAAGAGGACTATAAACACAATTCTATAATATGTGTATATTTATATTGTACTTTACCTTAAAATGTCTAAAATTATGTAGAAGGTAATTAAAAAAATATAAATTAACTGATGCCTCCTGTGTAATCTTTACTGCAAAAAAACTGATTTATCTGTAAACGTTTTGTCGGGTGGCCGATATTTCTATTAATTCCACATCCGTTGAATACCAGGGGACCTATTCCCGTTCTTTTTAAGGAAGATTCCTTAACTTTTTCCTTAGGGTTAAAGCCTTCTTACTTAACTGGGGTTCCGATTCTCTCGGATGACAGCTGTAAGCCGAATTCAGCGAGCGACATTCATCAAAAATGTCAATATTTGTGATGTTTTAACAAGGGAAAAAATCAATATTAAGTATGTTACCAAATACGTTTTTATTTACTATAAAGATAATTAGCATAGTAAACATTATTATACATTATATAGATGTTGACATTTTTGAGAATTCACGTCAAGCGGGGCATTGAATAGAGTCGGTACGATCGGCCGAGTCCAATGAATTCGATTCCTAAGGCGGTGGACTCACTCTGAGTTCGCAAATCCGGAATCACTCGTTTCGAACTCACACTCTAGGAATAGCAAAGGTTTTCAATTTGAGTGAGAAATGATAGGCGTCCCTATTCATTTATATATGGACGAAATTTTATCCCGGAACGTCGGACGTATGCGGACCGACAGGAATGAAGACCGAATCCGAGGAATCGAGTCCATGTGGCTTAACTCGGAATTGGAACCGAGTTTTTAAAATAAGTGGAATAACCCACCTCTTCGGTCGGCACAAATTCAAATGTCACTTTTAGAACTAGCGACAAAAAAGGTCATTAGTATCTAACTAGGTTTTGCCTATTGCAGTCCTGCAATTGGTTTTGAAATTTGACTTTTTTTTCGGGTAGGTACTTTCGTAGGATCGGTAGTATTGCTTAAAGCCAGGGTATCGTGTCTACCAAAACAATACGTCCATTTCGAATTGTTAAAAAATATTTTATATTGAAAAATAAAATAAAGTTGTCTTTATTGAATTTTTGTTTTCGAAAATGAAAATGGTCGAGGGTGGACTATTTTAATTTGCAAACACCGACGGTCTTTTCGTAATAAATAAATGATAAAATTAAGGAAAATCAATAAATCTTCATTTGAAAAATATAATTTTGCCCAGTTCGTCGAAACGGGCCTTATCGATTTTCTAAAAAAAAATTAGGCAAAAAAAACATTTACTTATATCGCAAGAATTAATGAATATTTTGTGTGTGTTTTTTTGTCGGCGCGAATATTTATATACAAAAGATAAAATGTTTTCGAAGAAAAATTATGAAAGAATTATGGCGGGAAGGAATAAAATGACGTTTTTTATCAGATTTTGGAGGTGTCAAAAGTTTGTTGTATAATTTTAGTCATTGATTGATCTAAATGTCGTAATTTTTAAACCTTCCGACGTGTCTTTTAAAAAATATTATCCATTTATTTAACCTCTCCGATACACGTAAATAAAGGATTACGGAATTTCGTGGGCGATGGCAAAAGTTTAAGAAAAAATTCTTCTCTCTCTGGCCGTCTCTGATTGGCTGAATTTCTGGTCGTAATTTCAGTCTCGCCTAAATGAACCTTCCTATCCATCGAATTGGGTAGTAAAAACGGTCGTCTTTCGCCTGCTCAAAAAGACAGGTTGATTTTTCAGCAAACATAGACCTTCCGGTGTTTCGAATGGATGGGGTGTTACGGGTGATTTTGATAAGGGAGAGCCTATAGAACAATACAATATACTAGGTTTTGCCTATTGCAGTCCTGCAATTGGTTGTGAATAGTTGTGTACGAGTGTGTGTGTTTAAATGTAGATGAAGCAAGGAGCGTGTGTGTTAGAAATAATTATTAAAACGAATATTTCTATAAATATTTCTACTCACCCTCCTACCCGTACTCCAACTCCTACTCCTACTGCTACCCAGTTTGATACCCATATCGGCTACCTATGCCCCTACCCCTACCCCTACTCCTACCCCTACACTTACCCTACCACAACCCTACATCTACCCAACTCCTACCCTACATCTACCTAACTCCTACCCTACTACTACCACGATTAAATATTTAAATTAAAGAAAAGAAAAAACTTTCAATATTAGCTTAATCTCGACAAATGGGGCCTAGGAATGTGCAGTTAAATTTTTAATTGCCCAAATCAGGTTGCGTAGGTGAAAACGCTAAGTTTGATACCCATATCAGCTACCCCTACCCCTACCTTTACACCTACCCCTGATTTTACCCCTTATCGAACCCCGACCCCTACCCGAACCCTTGTCATTTTATTTCAATTCATGTATTTTTAATAATATTTTCCCTTAAAAGCATGAACCAAACCTCGCAAAAAATGACCTAAGACCCAACTGCTAAGTTTGAGGTGTATGTATAAAAAATTAGGCTATGTAATTTTTTTTAAATTTCGTAGAAATTTCATTTTTCATCAATAAACGCATTTTTAATGATTTTTTACTTTCACCGAGTTCCTAGTATACCTCTGAAGTGTATATCAGTATTAATCGGGTAGGTACTAATAATAATAATGTAAATGATGTTATTTTTACAGCGCCGTGGTGTTTGGAAAATCACCAACGCATTAAAAAAATGGTCATTTTATTTAAGCAAAACGCATTTTCTAAATAAATATTCTACCTTCAAAAAAATCTCATTTCATGCAATCCCTGTAGGTACCCGGAAAATGCGGTACCTACCCAATAATTTTTTTCAAATTATTCAATTGCCTTCGTTTTCTCATAGTGTTTATATCATTTTTTTCAATCGGCTCCTGATTGGCTTGAACCAATTCATTCATGAATGCCGGGGTGTTTCAACACCGACCTATTAATTTTCAACTAATATAAATTAAATAAAAAAAAAAAAAAACAAAAGTTGTCAAAAGCTTTTTTTTCATATAATCACGATAGGTTGCTCTTAAAACTTGGGTACCTACCCGGAAATTAAATTCGAATGCTTCAGTAGATTACGTTTTTGGCTAGGTACTTTTGTAATATTGCACTTGCCTACAAACTGATTTAATTTTCTCGAACAAAATTATCCCATAGAATAGTGGAATCGGCGGGAAGGAATGAAATGGCGTTTTTTTTTAGATTTTATAACTGTCATAACGATTACTGTGGAATTTCCGTCATGGGTTGCTACCCCCCATAGAACAATACTATATATATACTAGGTTTGGCCTATTGCAGTCCTGCAATTGGTTGTGAATACTCCTACTCCTACTTCTACTTCTACTCCTACTTGTCCTCCTACTCCTACTCCTAATCCTACTCCTATTTTTACTCTTACTCTTACTCCTAATCCAACTCCTACTCCTACTCCTACTCCTACTCCTACTCCTACTCCTACTCCTACTCCTACTCCTACTCCTACTCCTACTCCTACTCCTACTCCTACTCCTACTCCTACTCCTCACCCTACTCCTAAGCCTACTCCTAGTCCTACTCCTAATCCTACTCCTACTCTTACTCCTACTCCTACTCCTTCTCCTTCTCCTACTTCTACTCCTACTCCTACTCCTACTCCTACTCCTACTCCTACTCCTACTAATACTCCTACTCCTACTCCTACTCCTACTCCTACTCCTACTCCTACTCCCATTCCTTCTCCTACTCCTTCTCCTACTCCTACTCCTAATACTACTCCTACTCCTACTTCTACCCCACCACTACCCGTATTTAGTTCTGTGTGAGCCTTTTCTCGCAAAAAGGGCCTAATTATTTATTAAGCGAATCGGGTTGCGAAGGTGGAGACGCACAGTTTGATTTCCATATTGTCTACTTTTACCCCTACCCCTACTCCTGCCTCTACCCCTACACCTACACTACCACTACCCTACATATACCCTACATCTACCCTCCTCCATCTCTTATCCTACGACTACCACGATTAATTATTTAAAGAAAAGGAAATGAAATTTATTTTAATATTAACTTTATCTCGACAAATGAGGCCTAGAAGTTTGATGTCAAATTTTTAATTGCGCAAATCAGGTTGCGTAGATGAAGACGTCAGTTTGATACCAATATCGGATACCCCTACCCCTACCCCTTCCCCTACTCCTGCTCGTACCCCTATTCCTACCCCAACCCCTACCCTCCCCCTAGTCAATTATTTCAATAAACGTATTTTGCATAATATTTTCCCTTAAAAGCATGTTACATATCCCGTTAAAAGGGGCCTTGGGGCTAACTGCTAAGTTCGAGGTGAACGTAAAAAAACAGCGCTATATAAATATTAATTTATTTATTTTTAAACTTGTTTTTATTTTAACAAAATGAATAATTTCATACTGTCACGCTATCTATATAGAATTTCATACTATCCCGGAAGGTTCTTCGAAAAAGTGGGTACCTACTCAATCATTTAATTCTAATTCTTTAATTTTCGGGTTGGTACTTTTGTCCTTGCATACAAACTGTGGTATTTTCTCGAAGTTTTATTCTTATTTTGGAAACGTCAAAAGTTTGAACGATAATTGTGGAATTTTTTTAATGGATTGCATTAAATGTGATGATTTATAAACCTTCCAACATCCGTTTTAAGAAATACTGTCCATTTATTTTTCAGCTCCCCTGCGCGTATTTAACGGATTTCACTTTTTCAATGAGGGACGGCTGAAATTTGACGAAAAGTTTTCAAACCGGTCCAGAGTCAGCCGCGATTGTATGTACATTTTTAGGAACTTTTCACATAAATACTCGTATTCTATTTTTTTCTTTCATAGGCAACAAATAGAGTATAAGTTCTCCGGAAACTCAAAGGAAACTTGAACAGCGCTACCCAGCGGGTACGAGTCTTGCGGTTGAAAATAGAACCAACGCAGAACTCGAACGGATATGAATTTTTCCTTACTGAATTAACGTTACTTCTATTTCTTTCCACCAGATGGAAACCATAAGCGATTAGTTTCTTCTATACAAAGTTTTCAGTAGTTTCCGGAGAGTTTTCTTACATTGCGAGTTCGATCCGCAGCTAACTTCAGGTGGTGAATCGAAATTTGACCAATTCTGAACCTTGCTCTCTCTGAAATTCAACAGGCGTAAGGTCGATTTTTGCCTAAAGTGTCGTGACAGGCGACCTTTTGAGCAATGTTACACCTTCCGGTGTAGGGAATTAAGGGGGCACTAAGGCGTGGTCTGAAAAAATCCGCCTACAGAGCATTACTATATAAGATGAGGTAGGTACCTACACAAAGCTATACAAATCATCCAATTATTATTATTACCTTTTTATAAAACGTGATTCTTCATTAAAAGGCTTATTTATGATATTTAAAATAAAAATAAAAATTTATTAAAATAAATTATAATATAATTTAATTGTTTTTAAAGTTTTAGTTCAAAATCTTATCTCACTTTAAGATATTTCATCACTTTGTATTTTCAAATAATCTCTTGACAATCTATTTCTGAACTTTTTACTATGTCTCACCGGAATTCTGCAGTTAATCAAGAAGTCTTTATTAACCCTTATGAAAATGTTAAGGAATCTTCCTTAAAAATAACGGGAATAGCGCCCCAGGCCATAGTTTTGTTCCCTTAATACTTACCGATACCTAAAGTATGTAGCTATTATCATTAACGTGTACACCTACACCTTCCATTACTTTAGTGGAGGGCTTTAGGAGGAGAGGGACGTCGGAGAGTTATTATTTATTAATTCAAAATAATGATAGTATTATTACGCAATACTATAAACATAATGTTTTTAAATAGAAAAATATTTATTAATTTTTTTATAAATTTACATTTAGCATTTATCAAAATCTAATCAGAAATATTACTTTATTCTGACCGTTCCATTGCATTTTTAACAAAATATTTAAAATACGAATATGATTTTTAAAGTGGAGAAAATGTACTGTAATAATAATGCGGATAAAATAGAATGATTTTTTTTTTTGTAACGCTGATTACAAATTTTTGGTTACGTTTATTTACAAAACCGCAACGACAAATTACTAAACGTACTCTCCCCGTTAAATTAAATTGTCATCATCAATTGCCGCTAGCACATAAAACACACTTACAATTCTTTGGAATAAAAATAAATAAAATACCTACAGTAGTAATAAGTAGCCCACTCACTGGGTAGAGAAGATTATCTCCACATTTATACACCTATAACCACAGTTGACACAGGAAGAGGGAAAAATGTTCCCTGGCACTGTACACAAAATTTTTACAAAACGATTATAACGTGGACACCTACTGCATTGTTATCGTTAGTTCCGTCTACACCTGGGTAGGTTTTAAATTGATTGAAATTGTGGTCTGTAGAATGGAAGTACATATTTGAAATAAAATCCCACAATATGTGATTGGCCTTGATTTGAAATTGAAAAGTGGCGCCTAGCACTCCTAGAAATTAAATTAAAATGAAATTCCAATCAAGGCGAACTCTCTCCGCAAGCTTTCACGACACTTCGGAGGATGGAGACCGCATTATTAAAAAAGAATGGTTTGTTTTAATTTATGGATAAGAACTTGAAGACGTAATACTGCGGGATTACCGAATAGCTCTGACATGTCTTAGGATTATTATTGAATGATATAATTTTATTTTCGTTAGAAGCAATCACTTTGTGATTTTACATCGTATTAAATAAAACAAACACTTTGTTATAAACCACGAATATGTTTTATTGTTCGTCAAACGGTTTCGCTTAGCTCAAGCTTCGTTGGGGTAAATATAATAACTAAGGAATAATACAGATACTACAGATACTACAGATAATACAGATAATACAGATAATACAGATAATACAGATAATACAGATAATACAGATAATACAGATAATACAAAAAAAAAGAAAAAGAATAATACAGAGTTATCGGTTAGTATATAATTACAGAATACACTAGAGTGAAATAGAGAGAATATAAAAGAAAGAGAAAAGAGAACAAAATATTAGAGGGAGACAACAATAGAAAAGTATTGTGTCAGAGGGAGACAACATTAACATATATTAAAAATATTTATTTCGAAATTAGAAAAAATTAAGAATCATACGAAAAAAAATAAACATACAAAATTCATGTTAATGTGGAAAGAGTTAAA
This sequence comes from Halesus radiatus, assembly GCA_022606495.2. Taxonomy (NCBI): domain Eukaryota; kingdom Metazoa; phylum Arthropoda; class Insecta; order Trichoptera; family Limnephilidae; genus Halesus; species Halesus radiatus. The sequence continues at coordinate 74,334 of JAHDVE020008160.1, forward strand.
TAAATGCGTAAATTAATTAAAAATTACTTTGTAATCACCACTTTATTAATATATACATATCAACATGTTTAGAAAGCGATGCTTTCCTCATCAGGAATATACAGAATACTAAAAAATAATAATATCAAGTCCAGACAAATGATAAACACAGAACGCAATACTCTAAGAATGGACAAATTATTAACATAAACTATCCATATATAAATTATGAATATAAAATATCTATTGGAAGCTTCTTACGCTTTTTAAGGTCATTTTATAAACATTTTCCAGTCATAAAAATTAAAAGTATTTCAAATAAATGCCAACTCTTCTTGTGCCACCAATCTTCCAATAAATGTAATTCAATAGAAAAATAGAAAAGGAGGATAAAATAGCAACTGTAAAAATATCATCTCTATACTTTAATTTTCTAATAAAACTGTGTTCGTGTGAAGCGACCTGCCAGCTGCCAGCTGCAGGTAAGTATGTTTTTCTGTATCTGTTTGTGCATAATTAGATTAAGAATAAGAATTAAGATTTGTACAGCGCCCTTGAGGTGATTTTTCACAAAAACGGCGCTATACAAGTAATCCAATTATTATTATTATTATTATTAAACAAAAACATAATAAAGTTCGTAGTAATTAAACAAAAGTATTCATTAAAAATGTTATAAAACTTGAATAACAAATTAATTTACAAATTTAAAAAAAAAAAATTCTTATTATCAATATTAATTTGACAATAAATTCAAGAGGTATTTAAAAAATAATAATTTGTTTATTAATTATATTTAATTGACTACTAACACATTTTCTAATTTCTAAAATTTGAAATTTGTCTAATTATAAACAGGTTGTATTTGAATGTAAAATTTTTAAACCTTTATTTATATGAAAAGAATGGTTGGTTTCCAAAACAAATTCAGAATAATTATTATTACTTACGTGTTCCTTAGCTCTAAAATGTAATTTTTATTACATTTATTAATAATGACGCCACAAACTGAATACAAATCTATTGTAGAAAAGATAATACTTTATCGTTATATTTTTATTCTAAAAAAAACATTAATTGGCATACAATGAAAAATTAAAAACTTTGACCACCGCTCAGAAAAAATTTATGTATTTACTCATTTCATACAATATTTATAACACTAGATATTTTTAAGCTAAATTAATTGGGTTTTTGTAGGTTTTGCAAAAATAAGTCAATATCTTTTTCTTTGACGACAAACAAAAACCCTTTCATTCTTGTAGCCCTTGTTGGAGAATATGGAATGGCTTGCAACATTTCAATTGCAACCATTTTTCGAAATGATCTCAACTTAATTTCCTGATTAAATAAAATACACTTTTAACTGTATTCCACTTTTATTTTACCATGGCCGGTTTAAGCCTGTGACAGCTATCTTCAGACTGGTACCATTAATTCTAAAATTATGGTTTATGTATAATTTTTGGTATCAGGGGTAACAAACCAAGATTTTACTTAGATTATGTTTTTCAGAATTGTTATAGCATGATTTTATAAAACTTGACTTATTTTTAACTTTTGAATTTATTTAAATTTTTACTTTATTTATCAATCTTGTTTCAAAAATGATTAAGATGGGTTACAGTTGTTTTTATTGTAAAGATGACTTTGTATTGTTTATATAATAAAAGGTTCGTGATTACTGATCGATAATGAGTTCATTAAAGGATTTTCCCATGGTAGTTGTAATATGAAGGTTAACAACAGGATGTTCAGTAATTGGGTTACTTACTGCCAGCATTGTGATATTACAATGCTTTCGTATTAATTATATTTTGGACGCACTTCTGGGAAATATTTATATACTTTTATTGTTATGAACTATTTAAAAAAAAACGGAATTTTTAAGTGCTGTGCGCTGCGGTAATAACTATTGTTATTGCCTATTACTGTTTGTTTAATGTCCTTATGTGAAATTTACTGATCCTACAATTCTTAAGTCCGTGTACATCGTAATGGATTTTAGATTAGGTAATACATATTTATATATAGCAGTAGATGATAATTTAAAAGGAATTTAGTTCAAAGGGTTTCCTTCTTTCTATGAAAAGATAAATAGATTGTAACTGTAATCTAACGCGATGTGGATTGCAACGATGGATTAAATGAAAAGATAAATATATTGTCACTGTAATCTAACGCGATGTGGATTGACACGATGGATTTAAATGAAAGAACCAAATATATTGTCACTGTAATCTAACGCGATGGATTGACACGATGGATTGAATGAAAAGATAAATAGATTGTCACTGTAATCTAACGCGACACTTTGTTTGAATCCATTTTATTTTTATATAGTCCTTCTAGTTTCGATTCTGCTTTGAACCGTATCTTCAGAACTTAAAATATATTAATTAAATAATTGATTTTGATTTTGATATGATGGCTGTACAGGAGTTCCTAAACTAAAAGTTTTCTGACTCTAGCATAATTGAAAATGATTATCTAGTGATTCTTTACTTTTGATTTACTGTTGGTGGTAAGTAGATAACTTAAAACTTAATAACTATAATAATAATTATACTTTATATAGCGCCGTTTTTTGTGAAAAATCACCTCAAGGGCGCTGGTATACTGCAACTTTTAGAGGGAGGATTTCATTCCTTATGGAGAATTGATTTTAAATATTTCGTTCTCACTACACTGTATTTAGGGAGTGTTTATTGATGGCTCTAAAGTGACATTTTCTATAAGAATCGGTTCAAATTGGCTGCAAGAAACAGTTGTTGTGTGCCAAACTAATATGTAACACTAAAATATGCACTCTCACACTAAGCATCAAAAGAGAATTCAAAAAACGCTAAAAATTACCATTTTATGACCGCTTAAAAACTATACATTAAAATACAAGGGGCATGAAAATTTTTGCGAATTTATCTTCATACCTCAGCTACAATTTCCATATCGACCTTGAAACAACACTTTGAAAACATCTACCACATGCAGTTATCGGAGAGTGCAACACACGCCTGTTCGTGACGGTGGTCGATATATTGTCGGTGAATATTGCCCGTGCTGTGTTTGAAGCGCCTACACACCACTGTGTAATATTTCAATCATGTGAATTTCATCAATTTTAACACGTGGTATTGTTAGGTACAATATTATTTGCCAGTAAACAGTAATCTAACTTTCTTTTCAAATTATTTCCCAGTAGTTATATATAAATAATCCTTTGTGCGTCGGCTCTCTGCGCAGCTTCATGACCAGGCCCACTCGTGTTATGTTACATTCTAATTAAATCCGCATCGTCTTAGAAATGTTTGTTTTTATTAGAAGCTCAAATTGTTAATCTTTCAATGAAATCCCCTTGCGGAAATAAGGAAATCAAAATAATTGTTAATCTTTCAATGAAATCCCCTTGTGGAAATAAGGAACTCAAAATAATTGTAAATCTTTCAATGAAATCCCCTTGCGGAAATAAGGAACTCAAAATAATTGTTAATCTTTCAATTAAATCCCCTTGTGGAAATAAGGAACTCAAAATAATTGTAAATCTTTCAATGAAATCCCCTTGTGGAAATAAGGAACTCAAAATAATTGTAAATCTTTCAATGAAATCCCCTTGCAGAAATAAGGAACTCAAAATAATTGTTAATCTTTCAATGAAATCCCCTTGTGGAAATAAGGAACTCAAAATAATTGTAAATCTTTCAATGAAATCCCCTTGTGGAAATAAGGAACTCAAAATAATTGTAAATCTTTCAATGAAATCCCCTTATGGAAATAAGGAACTCAAAATAATTGTAAATCTTTCAATGAAATCCCCCTGTGGAAATAAGGAAATCAAAATAATTGTAATTCTTTCAATGAAATCTAAATCTTTATACTAAATTATTATACCCTTTTCTAAATATATTATATCACCATTATATGTTAATACCAGCTTTTTTACCTTCTATTTTTGTATAATAGCACTTAATATGAATTAAAGTTATCAATTCGACTGTCCTAAAATGGGATTTGTTCCCAGTGGGCACTCAAACTTTCTTACATAAATAATTTTTTATTCGTCTTGTGAAAGTAGTTTAAAATGATTCCTATGTTAAATTACCAACATAATGAAATGTTGAGGCCTTTTGACATCTGAGCGGCGCGGGCGACTAAGCAGTGAATATTGTTGCGCGACCGCACTGGAAAAACAGCATATTTGTCACAGTAAATAAAGGCCGTGTTTCATGGCTCGGCAGCGAGATTAGGCGCCCGCGCCAGAAGGGCGCAGCGTAGGTTTGCCAATTCATAATTCGTTTTAATTTTTTATGACGCACTGCCGCTGAGCGCGGGCCGGGTGGTTTGGGGTAGCTCGGCGAGAGGGTGGGAGGATGGTAGGGAGGTACACGTACGCGAATAATATTAATGCAATTTGTTATACTTTGATGGGGCGCTGTGTTATTTATTTATTGCATCTGTTCGCTGTGTTAGATGGTGATACACGGTAATGGATTCTAGAGACGTGCCACCGGGGAATGTGCTGACGGGATTGCCACAGCAACGTTCGATGTAATTTATTATAAAAGCTCGCGGCGTTTATGCGCAAATAAACCTTTCTTTATTTTTATATTCATACCTAATTTAATACTAGTAGATAGGCATGACTCGCTGATTAAATGACTATACCCATCTCTTCGGAAAGCCATGTCCATGATGGTTCAGTTAGTAGGATATAAACAGTAACTGCAATATCATGTGATGTGCGGTATTTTCTAATATTATGTCCGGTATTAATCGTATCATCTCTAACTTTGTAATTTAACATTTTAATCTGGAGTGACCTATCAGATAAGCATGTTTCTGTATCTCTTTGTACATAATAAGATAAACCCTAGCAAGCAGTATTTGTACTGCGCCCTTGAGGTGATTATTCACAAAAACGGCGCTATGCAAGTCATCCAAATATTATTATTACAAGTTTTGACCGTAAGCACCGCTGGCACCGGCGAGTAGGGAGAAGTAACCCGATACCCGGTTTGGATTAAGGACCTTGACTTAGGTTAAGTGAAACCATAGTGAATCAAATCTGAGTCAATCCGAAATCGTATCTCGGAAAGCGATCCGACGTATTTCTTCAGGTTATGTCCGACTACCCATCGAACCGACCGACTGGTTTCTGCCGCGCGAAATTCCGAGTAATTGAAGTGTAACATTATTCGTCCTAGGTAAAATTGCGCATTCCTAATGTGCCTATTACTTTGGAATGGCTTGATTCAGATTGTGACGGAAATTTTTCTCTAACAACCAGAGATACGAGAACGTTATTCCTGATCTACAGATCTTTATAATATGATTGCTCGTACACAACAGTGCTTGTATCTACTCCGTTTCTTATTATTTTCTCATGGTCGTTAGAGTGAATCAAAGAAGACTACGGGAGCAACAATATTGTTCTTTTGTGTTTAAAATGTCTAATGATACCCCGAGGCGCACTAAAAAAGGAAAACATTGTTTGAAGCTGAAATAAGTGCGCGCAAAAGCGGAATTTAAGAGCGCCCGGTTAGTAATGGCGATTATGATATTCTTCCCGGCCTATGAGGACCACAACCAAGAGCGCGAGAGTACCTGTATATTTATTTATTAATGTTTAACGCCCCGATGGGCTTTTACATATTTTACCATTTAAATTATTGTGTCCAGAAAAAAAAAAAGTATTTTAGTTAACAAAAAAAGAAATGATACATAGTAGGTTTATGAGTGTAACATATTTATGACATATATGTTGTTATAAAAAAGAAGGAAAAGGGATGGGGATGGGGAAGGTTAGGTTGGAAGAAAGCCCCACGTTGGGCGCCAGTGTTATAAAAAGAAGGTGAGGGAGAGGAGGAAGGTTAGGTTACAAGCGAAAGTTATAGGAGACAATTATATCGGCAGGACTTACCCTGGAGATGGCCTCTTAGATGTGAAGTCTGCTCCGGACATAAGCTTAGCTCAGATCGGCAGTGGCATTAGCTTCTCATCGTTCAGGGTCGTGGATCGATCGCAATCTTATAATTGGGTTGAGGGCGTCTCTAATTCTACGTTAAATGAGTACAATGAAGTGCTTTCATACTCAGAGTTTATTGTAAGGTCGGACAAACATTGTAGGTTAAGAACAATCGAGTAGTTAGTAAAAAGGTCCTATTCTACACATGATTCTATCGTAAAATTTCTCTCTTTCTGATTCAAATCTCTAACCGGGTATTGCAAATGTAACAAGGGCTTGAACAACACATTAAGGGGAGATGAAAAATCACCTTACATGAGGTGATCTGGTCGGATGGCGGGAGTTGCTGGCAATGACGCCAAGGCTGGACATCTCCACACTGAGTTTAATTGGCTTTTTAATCAGTAAGTCACCCTGATGAGTGCTTTGGCAGCAAATGGCACGACCAGCTGCGGGCTTCAGCCCGCTTGCATAGTACTTGGCCGTAATAAACAAGTAACACAAAATAGCCGACTCTTTTCAGAGACGCAGTTATCTCTTCGAGCTCCAGACGGAAAGTGAGTTTCAAGGGCAGCAAGGAGCGGCCGTCAAGTCGCGGTTGGCGCTCGCGTCGCTTCCTTTTGCTTTGTTAATTTATGAACTGATTGGTTTAATTTAGGCGCTAGAATTGCCTGATTCGTTAATTATGGAGGGAAATGATGCGATTGCTTGCCTAGGTTATTTGTTAAGACGAGTAGCTAGAACTAATCTCAGGGTCATCCTTTCGTTACATAACACTGTATGTATAATAATCACACGTGGCACGATTTAAGTTAATCAAATACTTGAGTCGGGCCATTTCAGAATTCGGAATAATAGAAGAGAATGTATGAGACGATGTATGAATGTGAATGAAGCAAGAAGTGTATGCCAAGGTCGAGGTGTTTGGCGGTCCGTCCTCTCTGCCTATCCCTGCGGGGAAACGGCGTGATGGTTAGTTAGTTACTCTATAATAATGTATAAGTGCATGATACAGAGTAGTTATAAAGGGAAAGGTTTTTAATTTTTAGATAATACCTTTTTTTAAATAAAAATAGTAATATCCTGACCTACATGATACATAATGAACAAGTGCATAATATAATATAATATGAGTGTATTACAATGTGAAAAAAATCAACGTGTTTTTATATTTTGGGTGACGTAAAAATGTATGAAATTAAATATTTCATAATAAAGTGCATGATACAGAGAAAAAAAAGAGGAAAAAGTTTTTGGATTGTAGATAAGTAAAAAGATAATAAAATAGCAAAATTATACAATAGCTACCATACGATGCTCATAAAAATATCATTCAGGTGTCTTGGGTAAATGTATATTAAATATATCTATAGCAGAGGTGAATATGTTTCCAAGTGTATGCGGGGGAGAAATAGTATCGTGTACACACATGACCTAGCTTTTGGTGTATTCCACAACATTAGTGTGCGTTAGATCCTATTAAACAACATTTATTTTGGCTGCAGATCTCCAAAACTAATTTGTGGGATTTGTTTGGATTACTCGAATGCGTTCAGTCATTGTACTCCGAATCGTATGTTTACATACAATCTCCTATCACACATGCCACTATAATGGCTATTATCCGGGGCGAGGGGAGGCGAATGATTTTTTAATAATAAAATTTGCATTACTTGACTGCCACTGGCGGCGCGGAGGGTAGAACGGCGCAACTATTTGTTTGCCTTTGATTAGGGGGTGTCATAAATAATCGGTTCGTTTCTACGCCGCGCTGCTCGGCCGTATTCCCTCGGTGTACATTCTTTATAATGTGAAGATATACGTCCAGAGCCAAGGCCGGTAACAGGATGAATTGGAGGAATTGCGTTGTGTTGAATTAGTAGCCAAAGATTGGAGCTGGCAGAGGGAACCTCGGTAATGGAATCACGAGTTATGACCCCACTTGCAAGAGATTATGCACTGTATAGAACAGGTCTGAGATTGTTAACCTATTCTTCCAAATATTCCAGTTCTGTTTACAACAACGATGTTAGAACTTCGCAATCAAATATATGCCAGTCAACTGTAATATTCACAATACCTCTATTATTCTAGTACTTTGTTCCTCATGTTGCTTCTTTCATTTTTCTCTTACAACTTTCATTGTTCATAAATTGTGTTTCTTTTTCGCTTTTCTTTATTTTTCTGTCTCATTTATTTTGCTTTTGATTAGTTTATTATACCATCAAACATGGCTTTTTGTTTATACTATCAAAATGTGAGGGGCTTGAAAATTAAACTGATCATTTTATATTGCGAAATTCTAAACTACACCTACAATGTTTTTGGTCCTACTGAAACATGGCATGAATCTATCAATATGGACAAAAAAATAGTTGACGATCGCTTCGACGTTTTTAGGCGGGACAGAGAAACATCTGTAAAAAATAAATAGGGAGGAGTGCTCATTGACCTTAAAAATAGTATCATATCTTCTGCGAACCCAGAACACAACTCAAAATCTATGGACATCTATCAACAGCACGCAACATCCAGGCAAACTATTTTGCTGTACGTTGCATATCGAGCAGCAAATATGCTTATAGATTCGGACAAATTAAATATTACAAATTAAATATTTTGGAGGCAATAGGGGTAAGAGGAAACTTTCTCAAACTATTCAAAAACTTCCTAACCAACCGCCAAATCCAGGTAAAAATATCAGACAGCATATGATATTGACATTTTTATAATATTATTTAAATCGGTGTTATAAAATTGGACTCTAGTATCTCAATAACAAATCTGTAATGCTTTTACCATTATTTTTCTCTTTAATTTTTTTTTTCAACTTATGTACAGCACAAGATGCATGCGCCTAAATATAATAATTTTGCCCTACATTTGTATGATGATTGTAATTTATTGTTGTATTATATTATATTGTTGAAATAAACTCCTGCTGACAAGCTACTTGCAGTGGCTTAGCGGGTATAAGTTCCCACTGTATATAATTAATATTATACAATAAAAAAAAAATAATAAAAAAAAATTGAAACTTTAAGAAACTGTCAAATTAGAATACGACTGTAAAAAAATATACAAGGATCTAGATACTGTTTCTTTGTGGTGCTAGAAAAATGAGATGGAGTTAAACATAGGCAGATCATCTCAAAAATCGAATATGGATGGTTCAAATATCCTGAAAGAATCTTATTCAAGCTCTGCTGGATGGTATTTAAGTAACTAACGGAATGGCTCCTGCTTACTTATCAAAACTGTGTATTACTGTAAATACCAATTCACGGCAGTCCACCCCAGGTCAGCAGTGTCATCAGCTATCGGGAGGTTAAAGGAACCAAAGCGCACTCCTATAATTCTTATCATTTTACTGATTTGTAGCTTCCTGGAATATGAATCAATTGTTTGGTCTCCACATTACACGACAAATATAAATATATGTTTGGTTTTATAGCGCCAGCTACTAGGCCTTTAAAAAACTAATTAGTCTTATAATTCTTAACATTTAACTGATTTGTAGCTTCCTGGAATATGGATCAATTGTTTGGTCTCCACATTACACGACACATTTAAATAAAATTGAATCCTATAATATAAATGTAAAATTTGTTTTGAACCACTATCATTTAATATAAAAATCTCGAGCGGTTTCGGAAGTACCCTTCCCTCGTCAGGAATATATAAAAACCAGACTTTTATATAAAATAATTATAGATATATAATAAGAATATGTAGGTGTTGGAATGGGATTGCGTACACCACACATGTTGTAGACACATTTATTAGAGGTATTTATATTCCGATTATATATAATTATATAATATATTATGTAAGATGCTTTTAAGTAAATATTTTGTAAGCATTTCTAAAATTGAAGTTGACAAACGTTTGGTGCAGAGATATTCGAAAAAAATACAAAAAAATTGCAGGCCCAGACCAAATCTCCTTTCTTGTGCCGACGTGCGGACGCAGCCTCTTTATCCCTTATCTTTAATTTTTCGATTAATGAGGATATGGTACCTAATACCGATATTGACTATTAATCATAGATTCTCCTAGTAGAAAGGGTCAACAGATATCCCATATAAATAAAAATCGGATAGGTATAAATATCATATAATGTATATCTGAGACTCTATCTGAAAATTACAAATAAATTTGGATAGAATATTGTAATCATGATAAAAAGATAGCAGCCAAAAATACTGAGCAAAGTTGGCAGTGTACAAATCAGTGCATCGTCCGATTGTGGTCCCCGGATCTGGATGTTGAACAAGCAAACACGTCAAAGCTGCTGAAATGCGATTTTTGGGACACACAAAATGGAATCGAGTGAGAAAGAGTAAGAAATCCGGGAGGAACTAAACATTGATCCACATCATAGAAAAGTAGCAACTAAGGTGTCTTGGGCACGTATTGTAAATGCCATATGATCGAAATCTGCGGAAAATTCGGAGTGCTAGGGAAGACGTCTAGTGGACCACCCCAGACACAGGTGGGAGAAGCAATAGGGTGCGACGAAAAAATAATTTATTCGAGTATCGAATTTTAAGGGGACACAAAGTTTTATATTTGCATGTCCTAAAGAATTTTTTTTTTTAAATTATACATAGTTCGCGTATGGAAAAAATTACAAAAGCACAGTTTTAAAAAAAAAATTTAATGGCGTTTAAGTGCTCCATTATAGTTGCCTGATGACAGAAAACTTATATTTCAAAAACCATAAACTAAATTTTGAGTTTTCGTAAGAGGCTTCAATTATGTAAAATGCCTACCAGTGATACCACACCCCCGCGAATGCCCGTCAAAATGAAGAGTCTCTGATGCAAGATTTAATTACATTTGTAAAAGCCCGCACCATATGCCTCTTCGCAGTTAGTATTCTCTACCATGCTATACTAGTGTCGCATTAGCCAGCGGAGTTTTCACTATTGTAGCAAAACTTAGTAGCGAGCAGCTAGTGGTAGGGTAGTATCAGTCGGTAGCTGATCGTGCGCTGAATTACATCCCCGAGTAAACAGCGTGAGCGAGCTGCGGGAGATGTGGCGGGGGACTGCGTGCCCGGGAACCTGCTGGAGGGATTAAACTCCGCCACTAGCCGCCCGTCCTGTCCGATGCCCACCCATCCGGGATATGGGCGATAATATTTGCAAGGTAAACAAGGAAATAAGCAAGGATATGCAGGAATATTTTTACTTCACCCAGATGCTTCAGTAGCCCCGTCTACACACCGCGCTCCTAGCGTTCGAGGCAATTCCCAAACTATGCAAAATTATGATAATTATTACAACTCGCTCGCACTTATCCAGGTCATGTGCGCTGCACGCCTCCAATGATTAATTGTTTTTGTTTTTAATTCGTACAACTGCAATAAATTTATTTTTTTAACGCTTTGCAAGGAAAATAATTTTTTCAATGTAGGAGGCGAGTATTGGTCACTCTCCATTGGATAACCAACACATCTTCCATATGTCACCGAGTGGTTTGCTACTTTAGAAACCAATGGCTATTTGAGAGATTAATGTATTTTTAAAATATCCTTATAAGTTCCATGCATTAAATGTTACGGATATGATATTTAGATACAGTGAAGCGACACACACATGGTTGAGGAGTTGATTTATTTGAATAATTATTATATCTCATGATTTGATTTACTTGACTGAATTTACGTTAAATTATTTGTGCTCTTTGAAAAGATCTTAACTGGATTAATAATCTACCCAAGGAAAGGAAAAAAGGACCAACATTTGATCATGCACAATTTACTGAAGTTACTTTTTTACTTAGTGAATAAATATATTTAATATGTTACGGTTCGGATTTAGAAAGAAGCATTCCACCACCCACCAACTAACCCGAGTAGAGGAATTCATCACGCAACGAAGATCGATTCACGGTCGCAGCGCTTTTGGACCTAGAGAAGGCGTTCGACACTGTCTGGACACAGGGGCTCGTGCATAAACTGCACCGCACTGACACGCCCGTATTCCTAACTAGACTGATTCAAGATTATCTAAAAAATAGGTCATTCAGAGGGTTCATAAGGAATGTCTTCTCATCATCACGTGGGATACCTAAAGGTGTGCCGCAGGGAAGTCTCCTTGGACTGCACCTCTTCAATATATCCCCCAAGACGAGAGATGTAAACAGTCTACGTTCGCCGATGACGTCAAGCTATACGTTACCTCGAGAGATCCAAACATGGCGGCCATATACCTACAGCGGGCGCTCGACGCCCTGGTGGAATATTACAAGAAATGGCGCATGAAGCTAAACGAGACGAAAGCGGACGCCATAGCCTTTACAAGAAAAAGGAAAAATCGACAACCTGACGTCAAGCTCGAAATGGGAGGACAGCAGATCGAATGGAAGGAGAAGAAGTTGTCTATTTGGGACTCACAATGGACTCGCGGCTAAATTGGAAATCCCACGTGATAAAAGCGCACACGAAAGCTAGAAAAGCGATCGGCGCAATGCGGCCGATATTCTGCAGACGAAGTTCGCTACCTCCCAGAACCAAACTCCTCATTTACTACTCGCTCATTCGACCGTTAATTACCTACGCTTTTCCCGTGTGGAGTAATATATCAAATTCAGTACACTCTAAACTCCAAACATTACAAAATCACTGCATTAAAATTACATATAACACCAGAATCAGAACAAATCTAAAAACACTACACAAAACACAAAACACAAAAAATACCTACCTTGTACGAACACGCACACAAGTTGTCCGAGCGTTTTTACAACTCACTGAAACACAGCAAAAATACACTAATTCGAGAGCTCGGACAATACACAGCGCCCAGCGACTTCACTTTCAAATACAAGCACAGACTTCCAAAACACATTCTCATGAACCACGACCTCACGTGGCATGATCCGAATGAATGAGCGAGTGGTAAGTCCCTCCCAATTCCAGACTCCCACCCAAATATATTACTGATATATACTCATATGTACGTATATAGATAATTATTTATTTTTATTTAGCTTCATATCTATATAAGTATGTCTATTCATAATCTCCCATACACGTATATATCTACACAAAAACAGACATACACATACACATTACAAAACGCAGGATCTCAAGACCGAGATAACTGAAGTCCGAACTCGTTCTTGGGAACATCGGGCGCTTCCTCCTGAATAAGGTTTTCTATGGTTTCCTTATTTCCAAAGGCGAATGCGGAGGAACTCCAACAAATAGGCCATAACCGATACCCCCCCCCCTTCCTCACACAACACAAACAGACACGTATGTATTTATACCAAGGTGCTGATGCTGATGCTGCTCGGACTGCCGATGATGATGCAAACATGCAATTTAGTAGGGTTTTTATGAACAAATTTTTCCCTACAGAAATCACAAGACGCAATTGACATTAACGGTCAGGTATTATTTAACCGCCCTTCCTTTGGGTTATTTTTCAAAAAGTAGGTAAAAAATATCGGGTTTTTTTCCACGTGCTTGGAGTATCACTGATTAGCAGCGTGACTTGTATGGGAGAATACGAAAACAACCGAACACATCCGTTAGCTTCGGCTTACCTCGGCATACTAAAAGCGATAACGCAGGAACGAACTTGATGTATACGAACGTATCACGAACGTTTTGTGTGTTTCGGTTTTCGTTATTTTTTAACCTGAACGTACGGGATACGGTTTGTTGCGTTTGGGCGATGATATAGCGGACGTATCACGTACGTTCGTGTGGGTAGGACGGTTAAAACGACCATCATGCGGTGAAAAGTGTGAGGCGCAAAGACGCCGTTCTATTTGTATAAAGAACCTGTAAATTTAGAGACTGTAACTTTAAATGTTTCATCACTTCATGACCAATAAGAAACTTAGAAATCAAAAAAAAAAAAATACCCCCCGCTGACTCTTGGACCACCCCCCCGGACTACCAACGCTCACGGAATCAGACCATCGAATGACCACGGAGAAGGCACGCAGAGCAGCATCCGAGTTTGCACAAAAGTGTGTATTGTGCAAACGGATTTGTACAGCCGCAAGAGTTTTTGCACAAAGAGGAATTTTGTGCAGAAGCAAAGTGATACAGAAATCGTTGTCGTTCCCTCTTGCAAAAGGGAACGATAGGTCGCCACCCCCTCCCCTCCAACCCGCTTCGTATATCGGGATCAGCCGGCCTCTACAGTTCGCTTGTGTGCCAGAATACGTCTGGTACAAGCGGATAGACGTTTTTTTTTTATTTCTGATATTTTATGTATCGAAATAAACATGTAGTAGATGTCAGATAAATAAAAATACAATTTCAAATTCACAAATCAAAATCATTAATAAAAAAACTTTAATAAATGAATTATGATGTCTTTTTAAAACGATCTATAAGTAAGGAATATATATATATTTAAAAACATTTCAATCTGACGAACACGTTTCAAGGAAAAAGTGTTGCCATAGTAATGACATTTTATAGTTAAAAAATAATAAATATCTCTATTTCAAGCTATACCCAGTATTTATTATTATTCGCACAATTTACACAAATATTTCAGTTGTGCACATTTTTATGCGGAATTATTGTATTATTCGGTCCAGTGTATTCCCCCTTATTTGTGCATAGAGGTTTCTCTTGTAGTTCTCCCCTTCTTGCCGCGAGGCTCGTATATTGAAAGCAACATTTACTTTTGTAATGATATTAGTTTCTCGGAATGCCTCGCTGCCCCTCGCGCAACTAATCGACACAAGCCCGCGCCCCTCAAACGATGCGTGAGGCAGGAGGCTGCTTCCTACGTCCTCTACACCGGCCCGCTCGCTCGATGCTGCACTGCGGCTCGCGCCCTGCACAATGACGGTAAATAGGTAAGAGGTGAATATCCACGGTTTTAAAAGCGCACTCGAGGAGGAAAGCAAACGTTTAAAAACGAGACCATATATATCGTATTGTAAAATTTTTGTGTACTGTGCCAGTGAATATTTCTCCTTCTTGTACTGTAGGGCTTTTATTTATTTTTATTTCAAAGAATTCTAAACTGTGTTTTATGAGCTAGGGGCAATTGCTGATAGCAATTTTATATTTAAGCCCACTCACTAAGGTAATGGAGGGAAAAACAAGACTAACGAAATAATTTCGTTAACATTTTAATTTACTTTTCATCTACATAATTTATTTCTTAGCACCTCAGACCCGTGAAAAATCATGGGATAATTTTAGGATTTATGAAGCGTAAAGTTTGCACCCTTCTTTTCAGATTGACAATAAAAATTACAAAAAAAATGGCTTGTGTTTTTGAAAAATTAAATTCAACGAGGCTATTTTTACCCCAAGAGGAAACCCTTTCGAGGTAACCGTCCCTTATCTGCTTCAAAGCCTTACTGGTCGTTGGAGTTTTTGTGCCCTTTCGAAGCTAGTCAAATAAAAAGCTATCATCATCAGCTATACTGCCATCAGCTAACAGTGAATCGGTGCACAAAAACGAAGTTGGAGAAATCCGATCCCGTTGGGATTCCAGCATTTATTAAATATGAGATAGTTGTGAAAGCAACCGTCTCAATCGACCTGTCCCTCAAAAAGTTCGCAATTAACATATACAAGGATGTTGGAAGTTCGTAAGTAGGGAGTTTATTGACAAGTCTTCGGTGCCAAACCCGGTTAAAGGCCTTGGAAATGTCCAGTGCAATCGTTCGGTTATCACGAAAACAACTTTGTTGCAACTCATTCAATTCAACATTCTTTGCCGTAGACTCAGAAACAATGAATTGGCCATTGGTCCGTAAATAACACAATAAAAAATAAAAATAAATTTCACCCAAAACGAGAAAA
Organism: Halesus radiatus; assembly: GCA_022606495.2. Classification (NCBI taxonomy): domain Eukaryota; kingdom Metazoa; phylum Arthropoda; class Insecta; order Trichoptera; family Limnephilidae; genus Halesus; species Halesus radiatus. Next base: position 90,074 of record JAHDVE020008160.1, read on the forward strand.
TGAAGATTGTGGATTTAATCCTATTTTCCATTTTCATTTAATATGTAATCGACATCTTGAGATGCACCCTCTTCGTGACACCGATTGTTATGGTCCGCCCTTCCTTCGTTATGATTTAATTTAGCAATAGACTTCTGTTCACGTCACCAATTTGAGCTGACGTGAACAGCTGACTCTACTGCTGCCTTAAATTTTCCTAACTAATGTGATCGGAAAACTCTATGTAGTTTTCCTTTCAATTGGAGGTTTTTCTCCTTCTTGACCAGCGTGTGATGACTAGCCCTATGCTAAAATCCAAGTGTTTCCGATTAAACGTATGACTTTCACGGAATTTCCTCACGGGGAATGTTAATTTTCTCAAGCTTTTCATTAATTCTCGTTGTGTAATTTTTTTGTTTCGAATTTTTTCAAAAACAAGATCTTATTTTATGGTAACCCTAAAATTCTTTGCAGCGTAGACAGACTCTCGCATACCATTGGCAGATTTATATTCCTAACACCCCTTATCTTAGTATAACCTTCTTAGTCTTTGATATTCGTTTATGTTTTAAGCTCTCTTTTACTACCCACGTGCGTAATTTTCTATGGGTTCACAAGAACTTTCCTAACTTTGCCCCTAATTTTTCTATTTATCATTTCGTGATTTTTATACGGGAAAGCTTAGCTTCTGGCCTATATTAAATGCAATATTCCTTATCTATTAAATACGATGAGGTAAGATTTTAAAATTTGGTATAAATAAATATGATGATCGTAGTATTATCGCCTATCTTCATCGAACTAGGTGTAATTCTACATTTGTTAGTTTCAAATTTTTTACATGGTTAAAATTACAACTTTACTTATTTTGACGCCGTCTGGAGCCTCTCCAAATTTTGGGAAAAAATTAAATTATTTTGTTTTGGTTTTAACAGCTTTTTGTTATGATAAGTGATCGAATACGGTTTGTTTGCAAGAAATTCGGCTCCAGACCAATCCATAAAATACTTAGATGGCCACAATTCCGGTTGATAATCCTCCCAGCACAAATATACCCTGACAAGGCAGATGTACGAACCTCTTGACCTTAGTTCGATCTTGTTCCTCGCCATCCCCTACATCATGACAGGGAGACACTTCCAAGACCCTCCGAATTCCCGTCCTCCATATCAGCTACATTTAAAAGAAAATAAACCGACTTCGTTCCCTCGTCAAACAACATTAGATACTTGTGGTTTTTGCAAGGTCTGGATCGAAAATCCGTCCCCAATTAAAACTCCTCGTAATTTAACGCGAACTGTTTTTTATTAAATATTAATCACTTTTTGAAACTTCTATTTTTGTTTAATAAAACGTTAAATTAATTAATTGATTATTGTTTTCAATCCAACAACTCTTTAATTATTTAATAGGATCTTATGGAACTTTTTTAATGGAAAGTGTAAAGAACTTAATTACTTATGACGAACTCCCGCGATAAATCAATTCCTATTTTCGTATCAATCACCGCGAAATGTTGAATTTCCTCAAAGTACCTGAATATATACCCAAATCAATAATAATTTTTTTATATCTGCTTATGGTCTGTTCATTCCAGTATAAGTCTTACCAACTCGTAAAAACATGTGCAAGATACACTAATTTCGAATGTAAATTTTCATACACCTTTCTGTCTAAACAATTTTACCTTTGTTTGCCACCCATGTTTATATCCGCTCTAATTTCACTGACAGGACCGTACCCGGAAACCATCTCTAAATCTCCTCCTAGGGCGTTTTCCTGATGCCTTTGTTCTAAAATGATAATTCAGACTCATTTTTTTTCTGAAATAGTATCTACTGATATATTTTTTCTGTCGTCCATGACCTAGGATACCTCGTAAATAAAGTAATTCTATCCTTTTTGAAATTTATTTAGAAATAGGTAATCTTAATCTGTTTTAACTTCTTAAATTTTCTTCGACCTTGATGACGGCTTTATCTGCAACATTTTTTTATAGCGCATTACTCGATGGTAACACGTTTTTTTTCTGATCTAACATTTGAATAATTGTTAAACGCATATTTTACGTGCAATTTTCAATTAATCCTAATATTGGTGTAAATATATTATAATTTTTATTCTATGACATCTGTCAAAGTTAACGAATATAACTTTTCGTATTGTTGTTTCAAAGTATTGTACTATTTCCTTCTGTTCTGCAATACCCTCTCACATGCACTTTCGTCGTCCATATACGTCCATCACGAACGACTGAGACCATTTTTAATTAGGTTTTCATTACCTTTAATATTTTTTCCTAATAACTTTTTGGTCGTTTTATTTTTGATTTCCCTAATTCATCACTGGATAACCCCGTTTTAAGTAATATTTCGTCTCACTGTAACTCAAAATCGAATTATTTTATTCTTTATGACTGGAAATTATACTTAAATTCACAAAAAACCGCCGTCCATCAAAGTTAATTTCAAAACGATAATTTTTTATAGGTTTCTTCAATTGTAAGCATTCCTATCTTCTCGTATTAATTTGTTTATTCATTATTAGTCTTAATGGCCTGGTTTCATGTTAGTCTCGGCGGTTATCTAAACAAATTCGGCCCTAATGTACACAAAACGGTCGTTACTTAAATAAAACTTAAATGCAGGTATTGGCAACCCCGAAAACACGACGAACTGATTAATCCCCCTCCTAGTAATCCATATATCTTAGTATCGCTAATGAATTCTCTGAGTTAGGTTTCTATTATCGATTGGTATGTCATTCTTCTATATCCTTTTGTCCCCTGATGAAGATGTCAGAATTTTCTCAACCAATACCTTAAATCACCTATAAATATTTCAATTTTACTCCATTGTGAATATCTATGTTTAAAAAACATAAATTCATGTACGTAGAAACATAATTTCAGGACATTTTTTTTTCTTTTTTTTCTTTTTCTTTTTTCTTTTTTTTCTTTTTTCTTTTTCTTTTAATCCTCCATAGCTTATTTAGTTGCGGTTTTCTCTCCTTGTTATTTAATTCCATTAGTATTCAGTGAAAAACCATGTATATAATGTCATATAATTTTCTCTTGTTGTTTGTACCTACTATATATTTGATTATTTACACCCTTAGTTTTTAAATTGTTATTTTATAATACCCGCTCATGAATATTGTATGTCATAGTATTAATTTGCATATTGTATATATATTATAATAACAGATATACTATGTAGTATATCTGTTATTTTACAATTATATTAGGTTAGGTTAGTTAGTGTAAAGCGCACTTGAGGTGAACCTTCACAAAACTGCGCTATAGAAATTAACTCTTATTATTATTATTATTACGTTTCTGAAAATAGATAACTGCTCTCCAACCTTGCATTCGTTTTATATCAACTGAATCAACTCTTAGTATTGTCGAAAGTTCCATTATGTATAAACCTTGTATCTCCTTTTTTTCCATCTGTCGAAACTATTGATCTTTCAAATAATTTCCCTAATCCTACGTTTTTTCCACGAATTGCACATTTGCACGGATTTAATTTATACCTACTCTTCTCTGCCTAAATCTAATATCATTTTTCAGCTTTTTTATTTGTAATCTAGATTTTATGCATTGTATTTATATTTGCTCTCGTTACCAATGATTTTTGACACCTCAGATCCTGGCCTTGAATCACGATGCTTACATCATAGTTAGTGACCCCGTCCTTTGAGAAATAATGTTTATTCTATCGGTTGGTGACCTTTTATCCATCGTGAGACCCTTTTCGTAATAAATAATCTCAGTTTTCTTTGTCCTGTCAAAACTCGTCTTTGTTTACTTAAACAAGTTCACTTCATTGGTTGGCCCTCCTAACAGACTTATCCAATCAAGTATAACCGAGTATAATTTAACCTCCCTCGTTATTGCTAACATCTAGTGGGCTTTCGTTGAAACGTGTTCCTGAATTAATCAACATTAAACTCTAATCTACTGCAATCAAAAAGCTGTATAAGTCGGTAGGTGTCGCCAGCAGTGTCTTCGGTTTTCCAGCATCAAACATATGTATATAAAAAATATATATTTTCCAGGCTTTAGGGTAAGAAAATGGTGATGGAAAGACCATTACAATCTACATCCTGTCGCCGCCTGTGTTTATATTGCCGTCATTACCGTCCCGATATTACCGTCCATTACTTCCGTCTATTCCACTCTTTGAATTATATCAATGATAACTTCATCGTTGCTGTCTTCATATTCGCTGTCCATACCCGCTATTGGTATTATCGCTGTCCATATTCAAAATTGTCAATACGCAATGGGTACAAAAAATAGTTTGCGAAACGTACGACGTTTGACCATCGATATTATGACAATTGATGTTTACGCTGTCATTTTACACTCCGTTAACACTTTTTATAACTAGTCCTTTACTGAGAAGAACTTTAATCCACAAAAATTGATACCTTAAGATGATCGTAAGTTTGACTAAGAATTTTGTTGGGAAAGGCGAATTTGTGCATTTGAACAGAGCTTAGGCAAAATTTCGGCTCAGCAGTTGCTCAGTAAGGTTGGGAAGAACGGCCATTACTGTCCTTTACCAATTTGTTTTAAGTAGTGATCACAGATCGGCTATCATTAAAAAAAAACATATCGTAAAAGTGACAGCAAGTGTCCGGTCAATCTCAAAGTAGGTATGTTCTTTTTAACTTTAGGTACTTATTTTAATTTCTATGCAGATTAATTTGTAGCATGTATAGTTCAGGAATTTTCATGGAAATGATTGAAAAAGTTAAGCTGAGGAACTCTTCGAAAATAGCCTTTTACAACTTGTTTTTTTTTCCGATATCCAGTCAACGAAAAAACTTCTTGTTTTTTTTTGTTTTCAAATCCGTTTTATTTTCAGGATGTTTTGTTTTATTTATTTTTGGGAAAATTAACAGCAAATTCATAATATAAATATATAACAATAAAAACAATAAATCATGCCACTTATAAATTTTCCACTGCTGATGATAAATACTATGAGTAAAGTGTGACAACATATAGTTTAGCTTAAACTATGTCAGTCGGGGGGGGGGGGAAGGTGGAGCGGAACATAGGAGTGGGATAAAGGTATATAGGACTAGAGTAGATGGAAAGGTGGTTTAAGTTATCTAGTTTGAGAGCGGTCGTGTAATGGATTTTAATATCACATATATTTGAGCTAAAATTGTAAATATGGAATAATTTAAGTTAAATGAGTATGTAGATTTGTAGATAAAAGAGTTTTGTTTGGAATTCGTTTTACAATGAGGGATATAAAAATATGTGGATATATGATGTTGTGATTTGGGATATGAAATAATAGGCGTTCGAGTAGATCAGGGCTATCAGCTAAGTTCTCTGCGATTTTGAATAACATTACGGAATCGGCTATATTTCTTTGTTATTAATGTCTGTAAATTAAAACAAAAAGTACGCCGAGTCTTCATTGCTAACATGAGATCTAAAAGAGAGGAATTTTAGGTACCTTTAAAAATCTATTTATGTTTTAAGACGTTTTCAATTCTATTTTTATTTTCTGCATCTCCTGGGTTCCACACCTGAGATGCATATTCCAAAATACTGCGAACATATGAGAAGAAAGTGGTAAGATTGTTGAATCGGATGATGAAACTAATAATGTTCTTGATAAGGCAATCAATCTAGAGCTCATCCCTGTAATTGAAGAAAAATAATACAAGTCATCGGCGACACTTAACATTAGAAATTCACGGTAATATTCTGCATTCAAAGTCAATCTGTTACCTAGTTTGAAAAAGATATGCTCTAACGTTGCATTTGGAGCAGTCACCGAGGTAATTTCGTAAAATTGTTGACATTTCTCAACCGGCAGCATTAGCCATTCGAGGATTCCAATGGTCATCACTTGTTTCCGTGAATTCTTTTAGCGAATTTGAAAAAGGAACCCAAGCAGATCTTTGTCAGGAGAAAATGTGTTAGTTACATCAATTTATCGCACAGGATGGACAAACATTTCACCTCTCTCTTGTCGTTGCGTTAGGCTCTTATGGCAACTTTTCGAGTTTATTTTCTTCTCAGTTCTCTTCTATGGAATGCATTTTATTGCCTAGAAGTTGTTGACGTGGAGGGCAATTTAAATATTTTTAGCATTTACGACGTATCGAAGTTTTCATAACATAGCAAAATACAATACCATCGGAAAGACAAAGGCCGTCTTTATGTCTTCATACAAATATGTGAGCCGAGAACTGTAAGCAAACTGAGCATGGATGACATGGTTTCAATTTTCCCAAATGCCTTTTTCTCAATTTCATACTCCCATAAAGTAGTCCGTTACGAGTGCGGGCGGCGAATGGTGTAGCTGTGTCCGAGTAGGTTTACCCTTTGGGCTGGCTCTCAGACTTAGTGGGTAGATAAGTTAAAAACATACTGAAATAACTAAGTGTACTTAACATACAGGGTTTCGATGAGGATCAAACTTCACGCTGGGTTTTAAATGTACAGTGTCATGTCACGACTGTTGAGAAATCCTTCAACAAATGGTTGTATTATAACTTTTAGAAATAACAAGCTAACTTCAGTGTGCAACACCAAATTTTACCGGAAACATTGAAAAGTTTTATGTAAAAAAAATCTTGTTAGCGTTGTACGATATTAGCTTTTTGAGGTGGGAAAAATTAATGGAAAATTTGAAAAACAAATAAAAGCCTCCCTCGTTCGTTTGTAAGGGATGAAGGTATCCAACCTTGTAAACACTTCTGCTGCAAACTGTAACAGTCTTCCTCTGCAACACCGCTGGTGCTGCTCAGTTGCTCACTTCCCCAACCGTACCGTTTGCGACCTTCTGCTTTCACGATGTTTGCCAAGAGAACCGCACACCTAACAAGGACAAGTGGCATGGAGATTCTAGAACTAGCTTCATCAATATTAATTTGAGGCAAAACGATAACAAAGTCCGCAGTCCTTACTATCTCTGCGATACTGGCCTTGTTTATAGTTATTTTCCCATATTTAAATAATTCGTATTTACAATTTTACAATTTCTTCAAAATATTGGTATTAACGTTGTGGCGTCATTATTAATAAATGATTTAACAATTACTTTGTATTCACCAATTTATGAATATACATATATCAACATGTTTCGAAAGCGATGCATCAGGAATATATACAATACGAATAAATAATAATGTCAAATATAGACAAATGAACTGATAGGAATACCGGAGAAACATTGTAAAAAAATCCCAAATAGATTGTTAATAAATTAATAGTTGAAAACACAAATTCATGAAATATGTACGAGTACAAGTTACACGAGGTGAATTTTGCACTGATTGATATTTGTTTTACAGGAAAGACTCGAACTGTAATCCCAAATCTTATAAGAGATTCAGCTAATGATAAATAAATTATTTTTATTAGCAATAATTATTAGCCTGAAACACTCATCCAAATTGAAAAAAACCTTTCCGAGCAAAGATAAATGTCGCCGACAGGAGTCGAACCTGCACCCTTCTGATGTCCGGTCAGATGCTCTATGTATTTAGCCGTTACAAGCCTTTCTCATACTAATAAAGTTGGTTGTTTACAGGTGAAAATATAATAAAAACGGTAATTATTGAATGAAACACTAGTATATATTGATTAACTTGGCGGGTTTGCGATAAGCCGACGTAGCTCAACGGTAGAGCATCTGACCGAACATCAGAAGGGTGCAGGTTCGAGTCCTGTCGGCGACATTTATCATTGCTCGGAAAGGTTTTTTTCAATTTGGATGAGTGTTTCAGGCTAATAATTATTGCTAATAAAAATAATTGTTACCTTTTGCGCTATGCACAAAAATCTTGTCTTAAGTTTTTAAGAACTTTAGTTTATCAATTGATAAATAAATTATTCGACGGGTATAACATACTAGAACATAGAAGAATATTTTATACAATCCACTAATAATTGCTCCCAGTCGTTCACAGACTTAATTTATTCTACAGGAGGAAGCATGTCTCCGGTTCTCTTTAACGTCTACACTGATGAATTTATTCAAAGACTTAATGAGACAACAATTGGTTTCCATGTTCAAGGAGTATGTGTAAATAATATTAATTACCTAGATGAAATGGTTCTTATAGCACCATCACTTGAGGTGATTTTTCACAAAAACGGAGCTATCCAAATCATAAAAATTATTATTATTATCTCTTAGCACACTAAAAAAACTACCCCGCTTTGAAGATTAAAAAAAACACAACCTTAGACATAATACGTCCAAATCAATCGTTATGGTTTTCAAATATAAAAACAAAATCATGCAAACACCATGGCTAGATGGAGGGAAAAAGGATATCGTTCGTAGCGTCAAATACTTGGGACATATTACATACATCACAGACGAACTTAAGGACATTGAGGATATAGAGAGACAAAGAAGACATATATCCGTTAGAGCAGGTATGCTGTCAAAACGATTTTACCTTGCAGCGCAAACATCAAAAGAATACTGTTCAACATATTATGCACGTCTCTGAATACGTCAGAATTGTGGGTGCATTACACTGGATCCCAATGACAAAAGATAATAAGTCACCTGCAATAACGCATATAGCCAACTAATCCGTCTACCAAGATACTGCAGCGCTACAGAAATGTTCACGGAAGGACAAGTGCACTATTTCAGCCCATTTCTCCATAACTGCATGCCTATGGTGCAGAGTACGCCAATCCAAGAATACCATCATTACTGCCACGGCTACATGGATGGAGTCTCCCTTTATGGCCCTTTGGAGATGGAAGACCATCAAATATCCACCATAAACTTGTTAATTTCTTTTCTCTCTTAGTGAATTAACTCCTTTTGCATATTTTTCTGAGTAATCTTTTTCTCTGATGTATTTTCTTTTTTTCTTTCTCTTATTTAACGTTATTTTGTTTGTATTATTATCGCTTATGGAACGTATTGCATTGCACTACCCCGGCATACCTTCTGGAATAAAGAACTATTATTATTTAATTAAATAAAAAATATGCTTTGTTTACACCAATTTATAAATATACATACACGTCTACGTGCTTCGACAGCAATGGTGTCATAAAGAAAATATGAATAATGAAAAACAATTTAAAGTATAGGCAAATGATAAAAATTTGAACACAGTAATTTAATAATAGAAAAATTCATGAACAAAAATTGAGTAAAATAGGTAAGTAATTAATCAAAAATGCTAATAAAAGAAAATTATAAAATATTGAATAAGAAATTTATATTAGAAATTTAAAAAAAATATTACTTTTGATATTAATATGAAAATAAATTCAAGAGGTAGATATTTAAAAAAAAAGATTATTTATTAAATTCACTATTAACGCTTTTTCTATTTTCTAAAATTTCAAATTTATCTAATTGTAATGATCTACGTCTACACAATGTAGGAATACCAATGTGTAAGCGAGCTGAATTGTGTGAATACCTTTTAATTTGCCTAACAATGCTTTCTATATCAGCCGTTGTAGCCCTTGGCAGGTATCTACATAGTTTGGGGTATCTCTTCTGGTTCAAATCCAGTTAAAGGGGTATGTTATCAGAGCCTTCTTGTATCTACATTTCATGAGATTTACATCTGAAGACATCTACTATCTCTGCCAAAGTATTACCAGCTGCAAGCAATCTAGGCATTATTGAGTTGTAACATAAATGATATGTTAACAAGAAAGAGCTGAGCGGCAACGCGCACTTTCTAATGTCTGTTAGATGTGACCATGGTGGAAGGAAGAAAAACCTGCACGCGGAGTGAATCAGTAGGATCATTGGAATTCAAGTGAGAAACATTTAAAATGTCTGGGAATTTAATGTTATCACCACACGATTGCCCAACCTCCCAACTCGAACGTTTGGGCGATTGTGTAGAGGGGTAGTTCGGCGAGTTGACCCAAGATCGCCCCTGTGTCGAACTAGTTGATCCAACCTTCAGGCGAACCGGCCTCCACACATTGGCCGTTCAGTGTGAGCTCGGCAGGTGATCCCGACGGACATGCTGTACGAAGTATAAAACATGACTGAACTATATTTATATTGACGAAAAAATACTCAAATTTGCAACTAACTCCCAAATAAATTCCCAAATACTCTTTATGCATATTGTATAACTAATAATAATTGGATAATTTTCATAGCGCCGTTTTCAAAATCATATCAAAATCAAAATCAAATCGTTTGTGGAAAGCATTTCGTGATATTAGTAAAACAAAAAACAGTAAGTCTTCCGAAATTAAAACATTGAACGTCAATAAAATAGATTCTATAAAACATCAGTGGGAGCCACACTTGCAAAAAAAAAATTGAAATGTAATTAAACTGAAACCGAACTCGCCAACTTAATCACCTCTAATCTCGAGCATAAAATAGAAAATATCCAAACAACATCAAACGAAGTCTTAAAACTAATAGACGACCTAAAGACATCGAATGCTTGTAGACCAGATATAGTCTCAACAAATCTTCTTAAAGTAACAAAATCATTCATAGCACCTCCGATTGCATTCATTTTTAATCTAAGCTTCCAATCGGGCATATTCCCTGATCATTTAAAATAATCAACTATTACATTGATTCACAAAAACGGAGATAAACCGCAGATTCAAAATTACCGCCCAATATCTCTGCTAACCTTGGTCTCAAAAAGCTTTTAAAAAATGATTAAGAACCGTCTCACACTTTACCTTGAACATAATAACATACTTTCTAAGATACAATATGGCTTCCGACCAGAATTAGACATATGCATTTTTTTTAATTTAATCTATAGTAGTAATGAATTACATACGAAGGTTTTATTAAAATTGTACATATATATTAATGAGCATATGTTCGCTTTTGACCCTCCCTAAATCGAGAAGCCATACATTGATCAGTTTACGCAGGACGTTTGTACTTTTCATTTTCTATGTATCGGTTATTATGTTGAACAATTTCGGTCCTAAGTATGAAAATTGTCTTTGAGCAAGGAATGTCATGGTTTTTGTTGAAACTCTTGGATTACATCTTAAGTGTCTGGTGTCGTGATAGTGATCGATAAATGGGCAGTGGTGACGTTGTTTATGTGGGTGTAATACAATTTTCCTGATATATAGTTGTCTGACATCAAGAACTTGCATTTCTTCGAATAATTCACCACTGGGGTACCTGAAGGGTTTTTTAAGGATGACTCCTATTAGGGATTTCTGCGCTTTTGCCAGGGGGTCCAAAATTGTTTTGGCACAACCGCCCTATCCTAAGGATGCATATTCAAGTAAAGAATTATACATGGCATAATATATTGATATTAGACCTTTTACATTTAGAATGTTTCTAATAGTTATGAAAAGGTGAGTGAGTTTTCTGACTTTTGTGGCAATTGAGATGACGTGTTCTTGCCATCTCAGGAATTTATCAATAATGATTCCTAAATAATTTACACTATCCACGTATTCTAAGTTATTGCAAGTACAAGTATTTATTTCATTGAAAAGGTGAGCAGTAATATTTAGCACATCTTTGGGTTGTCCCGCTTGCGTTGCACTGAAACATATGAATTTAGTTTTATCCGTATTGAGAGTAAGGAGGTTATTGTCTAACCATTGCATAACCTTGTTTATACCAATTTTTGCTTTACTATGAACTTCGTTCCAGCTTTTGCCTTCATAAATCAAGACTGTATCATCAGCAAAGGTAATGACGTGATCGGCAAGGTTACTGTTTTATAGGTCATTGATATATATATTGAACAAAATACGCCCTAGAGTACTTCCTTTGGGGTACACCAAATACAATATTGGCTGGATCGCTTAGAGTATCATTGATATTAACTCTTTGGCTTCTGTTTTCTAAGTAGCTACCCAGCCATTTAAATAGTTGTCCCTATATACCGATTAGCTGTAGTTTTTTCAAAAGAATTTTATGCGAGATGGTGTCAAAAGCTTTAGCTAAATCCAGGAAGATCGCAATGCTTTAATTCCTCCGTCGATATTATTGGAGATGATTTTCGTCAGTTTAGCAATAGCATTTTCGGTACCTAATCCCGTTCGGAAGCCATATTGTCTCTTAGAAAGTATGTTATTATGTTCAAGTTAAAGGGTGAGACGGTTCTTAATAATTTTTTCAATGATTTTTGAGAACGAGTTTAGCAGAGATATTGGGCGGTAATTTTGAATCAGCGACTTATCTCCGTTTTTGTGAATCAATGTTATAATTGAGTGTTTTAAATGATCAGGGAATATGCCCGATTGGAAGCTTAGATTAGAAATGAACGCAATCGGAGGTGCTATGGATGATTTTATTACTTTAAGCAGATTTGTTGAGACTTTATCTGGTCCACAAGCATTCGATGTCTTTAGTTTGTTGATTAGTTTTTAAACTTCGATTGATGTTGTTTGGATATTTTCTATTTTATGCTCGAGATTAGAGGTGATTAAGTTGGCTAGTTTGGTTTCAGTTTTATTACATTTTAAAATATTTTTTTTTGCAAGCGTGGCTCCCACTGATGTGTAATACTGATTAGCAATTTATATAATACTCATATAATACTCATTTTAGTCGCATCTGGGACTCAAACCCAGGACCTCTACCTATCCGGGGTAACCGCTTAACCAACTAAGCTAATTAGACCAGTTCAATTTACGCCATTTTTTGATACGCAAATATCGATGTAAATAATATCGGTGTAAATGGCGTAAATTGAACTGGTCTCATTAGCGTAGTTGGTTAAGCAGTTACCCCGGATAGGTAGAGGTCCTGGGTTCGAGTCCCAGATGCGACTAAAATCTGTATAATTTTCGGTTGTTTTTCCAGTTTCGTGGTTCATTTTGGGATGTGTTAATATTATCTTCTTCAATGATTAAATAGTATTAATATTGATATCGCCTATAATGATTTGACATGTAAATTTTGTAGAACTATTGATGGTTGATTGAAGCGAATTCAAAAAAATGTTGATGTTTTGAAAAGGTGGTGATCTATAAATTGCAAGAACGCATAAATAATTATTGAGTAAAATTTTTAGACAGTTTGCTTGCGATAATACAATTTCGTCGACTGGCGCTTGAATTCCGTCCTTATGTAAACGACAATCCCGCTAGATTTATTAATATTTATAGTTGTGTGATATTCTGTGTAAGTGTTTATAATTTAAGAGGTATTAGCTTTATGGATCCAACATTCCGATAATATTATGACATCGAAAGTATAAGTAAATTGATCAAGAAATATCAAGAAAACATCAATGTTTGATGAAATGCTTCTGATATTTTGATGAATTATTTTTAAATTGTAAGAATTCCAACAATAATTATTTAAACTTTTGAGATCGTCTATCACATTCACGGTACAAGTTATATCGGTATCATTATAAATATCACATGGTAATTGGATCATCAAAATATTGAATTGAACGTTGACTCAATAAATGTTGCAGAATTTGTGGATTCACTTCCAAAGCAAGTACGAGTATAACACAGGATACAGCAGTGTATATAAAAACAGATATTAGTATAGTAGTCCCACATACGTGATTGCAATAATACAATATAGTATAGGAGTTGGAATTGCGGAAACGGTAGCATATTATAATAACACATGTAGATGAGCGAGACAAGACATACCTCTAGAGTGTATTTAGTTCGAATAATTCAAACTTATAGCGATGCCAAATTGGATTCATTTGATATCGTAGTTGCCTTTGTTCCTTCATCCTTCCGAACATATATTTGTAAATAATCCAGGTAAATCTGTATTTTTTGTCTTTAGCCACTTGTCGGGTTTTGAAGTATAGGTGGTTAGTACGAAATGTCAGTTGTTCTGAAACATAGATCGCCAAGCGGGGGCCAGCGATACCGATGTTCGACGTGTTGAGTTTGTCTTCTCTATTGGGATTATTTTTGTTGAATGTTTTCACATCAGACAAAAGTTGATTCTTGGTAGATTAGACTTAAATTTCATTATAATTGATCTCGGTTTCTTCTGGTTATTTTTTTTTTGCTGATCGATAATCAGCATCGAGGTCATTTAGTCGAATGGGAGAACCGGTTGTTTGACAAATGTTAAAAATAATGTCTTTCAAAATTTCGCCTTCAGTTTCTGGGATACCTCTAATCTCCAAATTATTGGCCATGAGGGTTCGTTCCTGGAATTCTGCGCAATTTTCGAGAACCACAATCCTGGCTTCCAAAGCTGAGTTCTTTGTTGATAGCTCATCATTACGGAGCTCAACCTCCCGGATTCTGGTCAGTAAGTCCTCGTACTGCGCACTCACGAATTGAATACTTTCAAGTATTTTATTATTTTGTTCCATGATGTCATCTTGTTTTTTTTCCAAGTTGGTAGTTTTGTTCCTGACTAAATCCTGAAGGTCTTCTAGATTCGTCGGCGTCTGAGCGGCGGACGAGGGCGATGGTGTTTTGTTGGCCATATTTCTTTTGAACCACTCCAAAGGTGTATTATCGCTAGATGTCTCGATCGATATAGTAGTGCCAATAGCGGTCGATTTCGTGTCCCTTTTACATTGCTTGCACTTCTGTTGTATTCGACGTTCTTGAGAAAGTCTACGGTAGGTATTCTCCGTTATCCCTCCACAGGCTAGATGGTAGGTGCCTTTTCATGCCGAGCACACAAATATCGACTCGTCAGAGAGAATCACTTCAGGGCATACACGGTAATGCATTCTGGAAAGTATTTATTTACTACCGACCTTGATAGACGTTAAAACTTTCAAATTTATATTTACTTTTAAACTTTTACTAGTAAACTGTGTAAGATCACTTTGTTGTGAATTTTAAATATGTTAGGACTTATACCCAAACAGGACACACTATAGTTAGCTTCCCGATTTTTTTGTTTAATCACTTTAAATAAACTTTTAGCCGGAGCTAAAATAATATGAACTAGTCAGTGAGTTGTATCGCATTGTTGTAAACTTTTATATTTCAAATGTAATTCATTATTCCTCTACAATATATATTACATATATTAATATGAACTAAACTTATCAATTTGACTGTCTTAAAACGGGATTTGTTCTTAGTTGGACAGTCAAAGCCTTCTTAAACATTTCCGTAAAATAATGTGTTCCTCAAATAAATATTATTATTATGATTACTCTGCAATTATTACTCTGCAATCTGACTTATAATGTGCGTAAAAATCAATATGTATCTAAAACAGGCGCAATAGCAATCGATATAAAATTGAAATTCGTCTTATTTTTCTAACATTTTGAAAGACAAAAACATGTGACAAGCAATTTTCACCTTTTCACCTACTTTTAACTATACCGTATACTTTTCCGTTTGTTAATCCATATATCAATACTGTAATTTCATCGGCGGAGTTATTTTTCAAATAGTTGGAATTTTTCGACGTCTCGCTTCGCAGTAGGGTCATTAATTGCGTGAACCGAATTTGTGTAACCAATTATAATTTCAAGGAATTCGAAGGTGATTGACTTTTTCATGAATTTGAACTTCATGTACATTGGATGGACTACTTTAAACCAACACCTAGTGTCATTTAACTAAATACCCTACATTCCGTTGGCACGAGATGATATGACAAAATCCCCATATAACCTGAGTTGTGAGCAGCGGTAGTTTTTTTCTAAAGTGCGCTTGTACAGTGAACTGTCATAAAACCAATTCGAAAAAAAGTCAATCTTGTATCAAAATTTTACCATACTTTAAAAACTATCCATTATAATTCAGTGCTAAAAAATACCTCTCCGTATAGGTAAGACTGGTCGAAAGTGAGTCCAAAATGAATAACATTATGTAGCGTTATGAATTCATCGACTATGACACTTTCTGCTCTAAGAAATATTTCATACAAAATATACTCGCGGTTAACTATAGGAGCATACAAACCTTGGGCATTTACTAGATGAACGTGTGCACAGCGACTTTTGAGATATGCCCAACAAATTTGTACGGACGAGTACTTTGCGATAATCAGTTTTAAGTTGCCAATAAGACAAGTAACTTGCTGAAGATGTTAATTTTCATCAACAGTTTCTTGGGTAAATTAAGATGTTCGTATTTAAAACTATTAGCAACAGACGTTTTAATGAAGAGCTGCAGACTGAACAGCCGGTATACGAACCCCTTCATTCTCAGTTCGTGCCATGATCTGATTCATCCTCATGGGTCAAAGATCCTTCGAATTCCCGTCCTCCAGACAAGCTACATTTAAAAGAGATTAAACCGGTTACGTCCCCTCTTCGAACAACATTAGATGCTTGCGATTTTTGCAAAGTCCGGGTTGAAAGGCCGTCCCCACATCAAAAGTTCAGAAGTAACTACGCTTACAATCAGCAGTTATCTCAGTCCAATCGATAGTTACAAATTATAAATATATGTAAACAATATGAGTTTTTATAATCCACAATAATCCAGTTTCGCCGGAAAATTATGGATCTGCCATCTCCAACACAGGTTGTCAATCTGTGCCAGATATTCAGAGATCTTACATACGAATATACATAGAGACGATAATACAATATATATAATAGATTACGTTTTGGTTTAGTTGACAGATTTATTTAATGATACCCTGACTATCTCATGTAGTTTGAATTTAACTGTAAATTGATTTTGTTTGGAGAAAAAGGTAAGACTTCAAAAGGTCCAAAATTTGCAAGGCCTGAACCTTGAAAACCTAAATCGAAAATAAAATTAATTTTATAACATAACTCGGGAACGTTTCGTCGACGAACGATTATGCTTATTTTTGATATTTTTTATTATTGTTGGTTTTGTTTGTTCTTTTGAACTCATCAATATGTTCTGAAGGATGTGGAACGCCTTTATTATTGTTGGTTTTGTTTATTCTTTTCAACTTATCAATATATTCGAAGGGATGTGGAGCGCCTTTGAATTGAATTTTCGCATGAAAACGGCGGTAGAAAAATTATTTATCTACGCAATCTACAAGTACGTGGTCAATAAAAGATGGTAGTTCATCTCAAAGATGATAGTTATTTTTCAATTAAATGTCGACAATTGTAAGAGTACCTTTTCTTTTGTATGATGTACTGCAATTCGAATATATATAATCACCTCTTCCCGTAGTATGTTGATCTAGTAAAATTTACATGACCTTTGTTGATCTACCTTAAACGCAGTTTATCTGGGTTCCGGTGGAATACATCTGCACGAGTTGGCAACAGTGCCATAATCATTACCAAGGTTGTCAGTTTGCAAGTGACCCCAGTCGGTATCTTCGTCATCAAAATATAACAAATTTGCTCCAGTTTAACGGTAATTTTTTATTCATTTATTCTCCTTTCGTTGCAATGTTTGATGTATTCTCAGTTTATAGATAAGAGTTGCTCTAAAAATGAATGTGTATTCAGTTTCTAGATACAAGTTGATCAATAAATGAATGTTTACTCAGATTCTAGATACGAGTTGATCTAGAAATTAATATGTATGTAGGTACAACGAAGATTGTGAACATGGGTTGGGCCGGGCCGGATGAGTGGGGGAGGGGGAGGGGGGGATTCGTCACACGAAAAGAGAACGAGAACCTACGAATTCTCTGAGTTCTGCAGTCCAGCCGCCGCCGGGCGCCGTCTTTCGGGGGGGCGGACGTTTTGTTTTATAAATATCACCTCTAGCGCGCTGACAAAATGCAATTAATTTGAGATGAATATCCCTTATTAAAAATGATAAGGTGGTATTATTTTGCAACATTTACCCTGTTAAAAAATATCTGGAAATTGTTTTAAACAATTATAAGTAACAAAGGAATAAATATTCCTTTCAAAGATGAAAAATTAACTTTATCAACGGAATAATAATATGAACCTTTCTAATCAAAAACATCTCTTTATTGAGCTAGGTAAGAAATAATATAGTTTTATTCAAACTGTGGTTTATCGGCGACATCAAAAATTATTTTTACGCGAAATCTTCTAATGAGCGGGTAATTGTGCTATTTTCTCATATATTAAAAAAATATCTTATAGTTTAACCCAAGATAAAATATAATTATGTAGTTATAATGAAAAATGTGTTTCCTACTTAAAACAATCCTATGACCTTTTTTATACTATTATATTGTATCAAAAGCATTCGCTTGTAAATGGAGAGGAATTTACACTTGTTGGTATATAAATACCAAATACAGATGAGAATTAGAAAAAACTTTTTAATTTTCTTACGCTGTCAACTCACAATTCTAATAATTAATATTAATTCTAATTTCTAATTGTTTTAAATAATAAAACACTTAATTTCTTATACCGTCCTCTTTATAGAATATTAAAAAATAGAATATTAACAATTTACAACCACCTTACTTTGGAGACAAACTATATTACAATAGAAAATTCCACACATACCATACAAGAAAGAAAGAAAGAAGATATTAGACAAAAAAAACAAATCCCAAACACAAAATTGTTTATTATTACAGTACCTATAAAGGCATCAATTTGTATATAGTAGCTTAGTAAAAGCGAATTTTAAAAAAATGTAGGTACCTAAATTAAGAATATTGAGAGTAGGATATAAAAATAATGTATGCATTAAGTATTGGAAATAAGCAATATGTAAAAATATATACGTTTAAATTAGACCGCATGAAGTGGAACTATTTTAAGTTTAATAAATAAAATAAAATAAATTTACAGAGATTTCATTGTCTCTTAGATCAGCTAATTTGAATTTCTTCAAGATAATCTTACAGTCCGACAACTTGAGCATACGTTCAATATGATATCTCTTTCTTACGATGTTTCTCACTGATGATATGGAAAGAGATGTAACATAAAACGTATATATTTACTGTTCTTTCGTTGGTCAAGTTGAAATGAATGTGGACCGTTTTTTTTTCTCTTTCTTACACATTGACAAGTTATTTGAAAGAAGAGTGACATTATCTGGACTCTCTATCTCGCTCGTTACAAGTTGTGGATTGTAGGATTCCCCTAATTAGACAAAACAACGCTTTTTAAAAATGCCTAGATATGTGATAAACTCAGAGAATTCAGTAGTTTTGTAGAACTTTATGATTTTTTTTTTAATATATGCATAAATCAACAAAATAACATGATCGTTTTTCACATTTTTATGCATTCCTAGAGATTTTCGGTGACTTTTCTAGCGAGTTTTGATTTTTAGACCTGTCAAGACTATTGCATTTTCTTCCTCGAGAAATGGATGAAAATGGTATTTAATAATGTGTAGATTATAATCGATTGTACGTTCTTAAATTTGGGGCAATAAGATGAATAATTAAAATGAGCATACATGTGATATTTACTTCTATATTGGAATCTAAATGGAATTGGTATAAGCCGGTTTTTAAAGTTTCACCAGATTTTTACATTTTTTTTTTTTACAGTAACTCCACACAGGAGACCAAGGAGGAAATAATTTCCCTCAAGGCCAATATCATCTTTTGGGATGCTGTGTGGAGGATCTTTTAGAGGATAGGAAGGAGTGAACTTGGGTCTTGAAGAGACCCATGTTATAGGATGGAGGAAACACAGAGGCCGGCAGATCATTCCACAGCCGAGTTGTTGAACACAAGAACGAGTCGTAGAAGCGACCCGTTCTCATGTGACAAATGTCAACCGTGTGCAAATGTTGGGCGCGCGTTTGGCGTGTTTCCCGACTATGCACCGGTGCCGAAGGGATCAATGACGCTAGTTCCTCGGAGCATCTTCCATTAAAATACCGGTAGAACAAGGACAGCATTCCCACCCGACGTCTGTGCTCCAAAGATTGCAACCCATTTGTTAAGATAGGCGAATCTATCAAACGGACCGCCCGTTTCTGCACAGAGTCAAGGTTTTTTTTCAGATATTTTGGGACTCCCGACCAGAGGTGGCTGCCAAATTCTACAATGGGGCGCACTTGCGATTTGTACAGGGTCAGCAATTGTGTACTATTATACATGAATCATTTACGTGAACAATCATGTAAACGATTTAGATTTAAGGATGCCAAAAGAGTTTTTCTCCATGAAATGGCAATTAAGGTTAATTTATCAAGTATAGTAGTGGAATATTGCATCTTTGAAAATATTGCCCTCAATTGAGCTAGATTAGAAATTTTATATTTTTTGATAATGTTCATAAAACTATCAAATAAGTTGTCATCAACGATATCAAACATATCTATATGAAAGAAACAATGTTCTAAAGAATGACATAATAATTATAGTATTTTCTCTTGCATTCCTTAGAGCGCCCTTGAGGTGATTTTTCACAAAAACGGCGATATACAAACCGTCTAATTATTATTATTATTATTATTATTATTAATATTATTATCTTATACCCCAGAGATAATACTAAAAATTAAATTTGGGGACACGGAGTGATTGCTAGTTAGATAAACTTAAAACAATCTTATTAGTATGTACTTTGAGAAAAGTCTTTTTATTTAAATTATGTTGTTTTTAGGCTATTATCAACTTGTAATTCTAATCATTACGATTATTCCTGCATTGGAGTTTCCCCTTTTTAATATTTTTTATAACTTTTCTGTAGTCTTACAATCAAAATTGTGTACAAGATAAAAAAAAGTATGTAAAGTTAGTTAAACGATACTTAACTAACTTATATTCATGTGAGTAGCGCACCAGGGTACGCACAAGTGCTCCTAAACTTCTGGAGCAAGATCGACTGTGTCATATTAAATTGGGGTATGTTGTGAGACTGATGGCAGATGGGATGAGAAGTAGATGGGCTAGAGGAAGGTGGGGAAGTACCTGGCTATTCAGATCTGGTCACAAAATACGGCATAAGCCATTTCAAGCAATTTTAATACAAAAATCATGTATCGTACAGTGCTCAAACAATAAATTTATAATAAATGATTTTTAACAAAAATAACAATTAATTACTATAAATAGCTAAAATCAGCAATTTCCGCCAACAGACAATTAGGTGAGCGGTTAAGTCGGTCGCCAAAATTATTTTTTAGTTACGGTGGTTACTGTTCAAATCCAACGTGTGCCGATTTTATTAATGTTTTCTTTTTAAATGTATTTTTCCCGGTTCATTTTTATTATAAATTTTAGTAAAACCGTTTCATTGTTTGAACATTAAATAATGAAAACAAAAAATAGCGTACCTAACTAACTTTTATTCATGTTAGCACCGCTGAAGCAAGTAAGATTATTGTACCCCAAAATTGGGTATTTTGTAAGGCTGATGGTAGAGGAAATGGAAAGAAGATGGGCAGAGGAAGGTGAGGAAGTACTTGGCTATTCAAATCTGGTCACAAAACACGGCAAAAGCCATTTAAGCAATTTTATTTGATTAATTTTTGTTATTTCACAATTTAGTCAATTAACATAACATATGCCGTAGTCCCACTGGCTCCAAATTTTTTTAAAACATTAAGTCCACACATAGGCAAGGTTTATATCATCTTTGGGGATGCTGTGTGGAAGGTGTTTTAAGCTAAAGGAAGGAAGTTCAGGGCAATAAAAAGGTATGAGGGGTTGGTGCGATTCTGTGGGTCAGTGCGTCCAGAAGTGATGTATGAATCCATCCAACCCACTGCGGTACAAGGCAATGATGGGTCGAAATAGTCTGGCTGGGGAAGCCAAACCTCACCCCATGAACTTGGGCACCCTTGCGAAGTCACCAAAGGTAACGAATCACTTGCAGTAGAGGTGTTGGTTATCCATTAAATGATTCAATTTCCTAAGTTGTAAGCAGTTGGGACTCCTGTGCAGTATACATATAGAAAAATCATGCAGCATTTCATACATACTTAATTGTTAAGAGGAACGGCTGCGCGGCCTGTTTCATACAAAATTTAATTTTGGACTTTGGATTTTTTTCATCAAAAAGTATAGTAATTATCGTACGTATTAGAAGTCATTTTTTTGTTTTGTTTTGCGTTATGAAATAGAGACCATTAAAAGAATTGATTTTTTTGCGATTTTAGAGGCACTCAATTATTTGTGGTATAGCAGTGAGTAAAAAAAAAAGTTTTGCAACATGTTCTTAAAATGCACTGAAATATAATATTTAAAAAAATTTAATGTTTAAAATAAGCATTATGGTGGACATTACATTAAATTAAAAGCGATCAATTTACATGAGAACTCACAGTTGCCGTACATGATTTAAAATATCGAAACGAAAAAACGTTTTTTTTAAGGGTATTTTTTTATAATTTTAATTTACGTAATCATATTTACATAGCAAATGTAATAAGTTTAAAAAAATACAATAAAACCGCTAATAATTTTCTAAGTTGCCTCTAATATTGTGAAAGTTGATTTTTTATCATAGAATATTCTTCATAAAGTAAAACAAAAATACATAAAATACTTCTCATCCATACTAGATATTCATAAAA
Organism: Halesus radiatus; assembly: GCA_022606495.2. Taxonomy (NCBI): domain Eukaryota; kingdom Metazoa; phylum Arthropoda; class Insecta; order Trichoptera; family Limnephilidae; genus Halesus; species Halesus radiatus. Next base: position 112,374 of record JAHDVE020008160.1, read on the forward strand.
CCTTTAATTAAAAAATAATATATCTTTCAGTTTTGATGGTTATTTTAGCCTTAAATTCAAAATTAAGTTATGCATGAAGCAGGCAGCGCAGTTGTTCCTCTTAAGACTTGGAAAAACCTCACCCCCCATAAACCTAGACACCCTTGTTAAGTCACCAAACGTAGCGAACCACTTGGGGTGACCTATGGTAGGGAGATTGCTTATCCATTAAATCCGGGACGGCGGTACCTACACCTGCCTCCCAAATTAAATCTCCCAGGTTGAAGGCAGTTGGGATTCTTGTGCGTTTTTCGCAAAAAAATCATCGAGGTAGTGTTTACCCAATGAATCGTTCCGGGGCGGCGATACCTATACTCGTTAAGAACTAGATATACCAGTTAATAAGCAAAGCACTCTGATTGGTTCATTTAAATCGTATCAACAAATGAGCACAGTGAAGAACCACGTGCACGCCTTTGATAAAAAAAGCGCCCTGATTGGTTCATTCAAATCGGATCAACAAAGGGAAAAGTGCAAAATGTATATGTGATGGAAAAATGGGCGTGGTTTACCGCAAAATCTATATGACGAAAGTGGATCTTTTGGATCAACGTTTATATGCCGGCTTTGGTATCGGATCAACAAATTAGGGTGGATCAACAAATTCTAACTGATTAAAAAAAACCTTCCGTACCGTCGCGTCTGATCAACAAAGTACGAAAGGGGATTTCTCTATATATATATTAGATATCGGAACAAACGTTAATATTTAATTAAATAATATACTTTGTATTCACCAATTTACTAATGTTCACAGATATCTAGTAATATATAGAAAACTGAAAATAATAATGCCGAGTATATTTATATATATATATTAGAAATCTGAAAAACCCTTAATAGTGAATTAAATTTAATAAGAAATATATTTTTTTTAAATAGCTATCTCTTGAATTTGTTTTCATATTAATATTAATAATATAAATAATTTCTTTTTCTATTTTTAATATAAATTTGTTATTCAATGTTTTATAATAATTTTTTATTAACATTTTTGATTAATTATTGACTTACTTTAATAAACTTTCGTCCATTCTTATAATTTGTCTATTCTTTCATTACTGTATTCTAATTTATATCATTTGTCCATACACGACGTTATTATTTGTAGTATTATATATATATTCCCGATGAAGAAAGCATCGCTTTCGAAGCATGTAGATATCTGTGCATACTAATAAAGTGGTGAATACAAAGTCTGGTGTTTAATTCATTCATTGCGTATTTATTTGTTTAATATCAACGGTATTAGCTATAATATAAAAAACCACCATTATCATATAAAATTGTGACATACGAGTATATCCTTTAAACTCTGTTCATAAGATTCGCAATATTAAAACATTCCTGTATAGAGCTATAAGTGGTTTTTTAAAAAACATTTTCGACATATTTTATGACGTTAGGCAGGTATTTTATACGCCTGAAACATAAATCAGTTTCCTCCCCTCCATACCTCCTCCTTCCCCCCTCCGCCGACCGGCAACCCCTCGCCCTGACAGCGCGGGACAAGGAGCACTACAAACAATACACGTGTCCAGTGTATGTCCACTGTCCATATGTCTAATGTCCATATATTATGTTCAATGTCCGTACCCGCGTCCGTGCCGAGTGCATTGTTCCACGGAGAAGTAATGGTAATTGATCGCAACTTACATTATCCACCCTTCGCCCCCCCGAAATGTTAGGACTTTTATGAACGTGGCATGAATCAAATCTGCGTAAAGTAGGCAATTTGATTTGGAACAATTGAAGTATGTGTCGTATAACGTGATGTATGTTCCGTTGAGGGGTTTATGTTTTTTTTTAACGCCACGATTGTCTTTTACATATTTTAACATTTAAATGAGTTTGTGTACAGAAAGAACAAAAAGGTTTTAAGTTAACAAAAAAAGAACATGATACATATATAGTAGGTATAATATATTTATGATGTATATGTAAGTATGTATAATAATGAATAAGTGCATGACACAGAGAACTTATAAAGGGAAAGGTTTTTAATTTGCAGAAAATACATTAAAATACATTAAAATATATATATATATAATCACCTCTTCCCGTAGTATGTTGATCTAGTAAGATTTACATGACTTTTGTTGATCTACCTTTAACACCGTTTATCTGGGCTCCGGTGGAATACATCCGCACGAGTTGGCAACAGTGCCTTAATCATTACCAAGGTTGTCAGTTTGCAACTGACCCCAGTCGGTATGTTCGTCAACAAAATAAAACAAATTTGCTCCAGTTTAACGGTTATTTTTTATTCATTTACTCTCCTTTCGTTGCTCCGTTTGATGTATTCTCAGTTTCTAGATACAAGTTGATATATAAACGAATGTCTATTCAGTTTCTAGATACAAGTTGATATAGAAATTAATATGTATGTAGGTACAACGAAGTTGTAAACGTGGGTTTGGGCTGGGAGGGTGGCCGGGGGAGGGAGGGGTGGGGGGATTCGTCACACGGAAAGAGAGCGAGAACCTACGAGTTCTCTCAGTTCTACAGCCCAGCCTCCGCCGGGCGCCGTCTTTCGGGGGGAGGACGTTCTGTTTTATAAATATCACCTCTAGCGCGCTGACAAAATGCAATTAATTTGACATAAATATCCCCTATTAAAAATGATAAGGTGGTATTATTTTGCATAATTTATCCTGTTAAAAAATATGTGGTAATTGTTTTAAAAAATCGTATATGTAACAAAGGAATAAATATTCCGTTCAAAGATGAATAATTAGCTTTATCAACGGAATAATAATATGAACCTTTCTAATCACAAACATCTCTTTTATTGAACTAGGTTAGAAATAATACAGTTTTATTCAAACTGTTTTATCGGCGATTCAAAAATTATTTTTACCCGAAATCTTTTAATGAGCAATTAATTGTACTATTTTCTAATATATTAAAAAAATATCTTATAGTTTAACCCAAGAAAATATTAAAAAATATAATTATGTATTTATAATAAAAATGTGTTTCCTACTTAAAATAATCCCATGACCTTTTTTGTACTATTATATTGTATCAAAAGCATTCGCTTGTAAATGGAGAGGAATTTACACTTGTTGGTATATAAATACGAAATACAGATGAGAATTAGAAAAAACTTTTTAATTATCTTACGCTGTCAACTTTGAATTCTATTAATTAATATTAATTCTAATTATTAATTGTTTTAAATAATAAAACTCTTAATTTCTAATACCGTCCCCTTTATAGAATATTAAAAAATAGAATATTAACAATTTACAACCACCTTACTTTAGAGACAAACTATATTACAATAAAAACTTCCACACATACCATACAAGAAAGAAAGAAGATATTAGACAAAAAAAAACAAATCCCAAACACAAAATTGTTACAGTTACAGTACCTATATAAAAATTATGTATGCATTAAGTATTGAAAATAAGCAATATGTAAAAATATATAAGTTTATATTAGACCGCATGAAGTGGAACTATTTTAATTAATAAATAAAATTAAATAAATGTATAGAGATTTCATTGTCTGTTAGATCAGCTAATTTGAATTTACAGTCCGACCGACTTGAGCATACGTTCAATATGATATCTCTTTCTTACCAAGTTTCTCACTGATGACAAGGAAAGAGATGTAACATAAAACGTATATATTTACTGTTCTTTCGTTAGTGAAGTTGAAATGAATGTGGACGGTTTTTTTTTCTCTTTCTAACACATTGAAAAGTTATTTGAATGAAGAGTGACATTATTTAGACTCTCTATCTCGCTCGTTACAAGCTGTGGATTGTAGGATTCCTCTAATTAGACATAACAACGCTTTTCAAAAATGCCCAGATATGTGACAAACTCAGAGAATTCAGTAGTTTTGTCGAACTTTATGATTTTTTTTTAACATTTGCATAAATCAACAAAATAACATGATCGTTTTTCACATTTTTATGCATTCCTAGAGATTTTCGGTGACTTCACTGGCGAGTTTTGATTTTTTGACGTGTCGAGACTATTGTTTTTCTTTATCGAAGGAAGCAATCACTTTGTGGCTTGACATTATCATTTAAATAAAAAATGTTTTTGTTTTAAGCCACTTTATTTTTATACATATTTATGCATTCGACCGGTTATGATATTACATTATGATATCTCTGTATTTTGATTTTAGTTTATGTGTACGTTCCTGAAGAAGGTTGAGTCCAACCGAAACCGGTCGAATGCATAAATATGAATAAAAATAAAGTGGCTTAAAACAAAAACATTTTTTATTTAAACTATTGTTTTTCTTCCTCGAAAAATGGATGAAAATGGTATTTAATAATGTGCAGTTTATAATCGATTGTGCGTTCTTCAATTCGCGGCAATAAGATGAATAATTTAAATGAGCATACAGGTGATATTTACTTCTATATTGGAAACTAAATGGATTTGGAAAAAGCCGATTTTTAAAGTTTCACCATATTTTGACTTGAATCATTTACGTGAACAACCAAAAAGAGTTTTTCTCCATGAAATGGCAATCAAGGTTAATTTTTCAAGTATAGTGGAATGTTGCATGTTTGCAAATATTGCCCTCAATTGAGCTAGATTAGAAATTTTATATTTTTTGATAATGTTCACAAAACTATAAAATAAGTTGTCCTCAACGACATCAAACATATCTACGTGAAAGAAATAATGTTGTAATGAATGACCTAATAATAATTATAGTATTTTCTCTTGCATTCTCTTAGAGCGCCCTTGAGGTGATTTTTCACAAAAACGGCGCTATACAAATCATCCAGTTATTATTATTATTATTACTATTATTATCTTAAATCCCAGAGATAATACTAAAATTTATAATTACGTAGGTATAGGTAAATTATGTTTCTTAAACTAACTTAATATATACAACTGTGTTAAAAAATTTGAAGATCTGGAAATATTGAACGTCTGATTAAAGCGTACACTTAGATGGTTTGGGTAAGTAGAGTGGATGAAAGAAAAAGGCATTGTAAGTATAATATATGGCGTGAAATTAAATGATAGAATTAGTGGAGGATGCCCAATTTGAAGATGTCATGGCACGATCGAGTGAACTAAATACTTGAGTCGGGCTATGTCAAGAGTCTGAATAACAGAAGAGAATGTATGAGGCGATGTATTTAATATGAATGCAGCAAGAAGTGTGTGCCAAGATCGAGTTGTTCGGTGGTTCGTCCTTTCCGCCCACCCCTTTGGGGACATGGCGTAATTGCTAGTAAGCCCTTTCTCACCCAATTTAATTTCTTTAAAAAAAAAAAAAAAATGACGTTGGATCGTGTGTAGTGGAATTATTAGCAAAGTTTTTGTATATTTATATTTATTTTTCTTACTTATTGTTTAGGAAATATTCAACGTCATTTTAAAATTACTGTGGCTCTGACTAGTAAATAATTAATTAGTATGTAGACGAATGAAAAATTTTTGTGACCTTATAAACTATTTTTATTTAAATATACATTGAGAAACTTTGGGACGATAAAACCATATATAATATATCGTTTTTGTTTAGTATTTACTTGTAGTATATAAGAACATACATTAATTTATTAAATAAAAATGACAAAAAGAATGAAATAACAATAAGTACATTGTGTGTTTTACTGTAGTGGAGAAGTCGAATCACAGAATTCCAAAAGGAGCGAACATCGGTTTTTGTTTATGATATAAAGTTTGTACGCAGCGCATCCAACCTAACGAAAAAAAAATAGTGTTCCTAGGGAAAGATCATTAAATCATTTAAAAAAAAGCGGCAAATGTATATGGTAGGTAGTTACTTTGAAAATAATTCTCAAAGTTCGTCTATTTTTTAAATTACTCTGGGTGAGAAGGGGTTAGATAAACTTAAAACAATCTTATAAGTATATAATTAAAAAAAAGTATTTTTTTTAAAATTATGTTGTTTTTAGACTATTATCAACTTGTAATTCTAATCATTACGATTATTCCTGAATTGGAGTTTCCCTTTTTAATATTTTTTATAATGTTTCTGAAGCCGTACAATCAAAATTGTGACAAGATGGTCACAAAATACGGCATAAGCCATTTCAAGCAATTTTTATAAAAAAATCATCTATCGTACAGTGCTCAATCAATAAATTTATAATAAACTATTTTTAAATAAAATAACAATTAATTACTATGAATAGCTAAAATCTGCAATTTCCGCCATCAGACCATTAGGTTAACGGTTAAGTCGGTCGCCAAAATTATTGTTTAATTACGGTGGTTACAGTTCAAATCCAACTTGTGCCGATTTTATTAATGTTTTCTTTTAAATATTTTTCCACGGTTTTAATTATATTATAAAATTTTGTAAAACCGTTTATCGCCAACATTATTTCATAATATTTTTTTTAAATATACATTTTTTTAATATATTTTTCCAAATTTTATTTTTATTATAAATTTAAGTAAAACTGTTTCATTGTTTGAACATTAAATAATGAAAACAAATAATAGGGTACCTAACTAACTTTTATTCATGTGAGCACCGCTCAAGCAAGTAAGACAATTGTACCCCAAAATTGGCTATTTTGTGAGGCTGATGGTAAAGGGAATGGAAAGAAGATGGGTAGAGGAAGGTGAGGAAGTACCTGGTTATTTAGATCTGGTCACGAAACACGGCAAAAGCCATTTAATCAATTTTATTTGATTAACTTTTATTATTTCACAACTTAGTCAATTAACACAACATATGCCGTAGTCCCACTAGCTCAAGATTTTTTTTATAAATTAAGTCCACACATATCATGGCACGGCTTATATCATCTTTGGGGATGCTGTGTGGAAGGTGTTTTTAGGGAAAGGAAGGAAGTTCATGGCAAGAAAGAGGTATGAGGGGTTGGTACGAATCTGGGGGTCAGTGCGTCCAGGAGTGACGTATGAATCCATCCAACCCACTGCCGTACAAGGCAATGATGGGTCGAAAGAGTCTGGCTGGGGAGGCCAAACCTCACCCGATGAACTTGGGCACCCTTGCGAAGTCACCAAACGTAACGAATCACTTGGGGTGACCTAGAGCAGAGGTGATGGTTATCCATTAAATGATTCAATTTCCTAAGTTGTAAGCAATTGGGACTCTTGTGCAGTATACGCATAGAAAAATCATACAGCATTTCATACGTACTTAATTGTTTAGAGGAACGGTTCCGCGGTCTGTTTCATACAAAATTTAATTTTGGACTTTTTTCATCAAAAAGTGTAGTTAATATCTAGTACGTATCAGAAGTAACTTTTTTGTTTTTTGTTTTACGTTATGAAATAGAGGACATTAAAGGAATTGATTTTTTGGGATTTTAGAGGTACTTTAACAATTATTTGTGGTCTAGTGGTGATTCAAAAAAAAAGTTTTGCCCCATGTTCTTTAAATACACATAAATATAATATAAAAAAAAGAAAATGTTTACAATAAGCATTATGGTGGACATTACATTAAATAAAAACCGAACAATTTACGTTGGAATACAAAGTTGTCATACACGATTTAAAATATCGACCCGAAAAAACGTTTTTTTTTAACATATTGTTTATATAATTTTATTTACGTAATCATATTTACATAGCAAATATAATAAGTTTAAAAAAATACAAGAAACCCGCTAATAATTTTCTAAGTATCCTCTAAAATTGTGAAAATTGATTTTTTCTCATGCCATATTCTTCATTATTCAAAATAAAAATACATAAAATACTTCTCATCCATACTAGATATTCACTAAACCGTTAATTTAAAAAAAAAATACACCATTCAGTTTGGATGGTTATTTTGGCCTTAAATCCAAAATTAAGTTATGTATGAAACAGGCAGCGTAGCCGTTCCTCTTAAGACTTAGAAAAACCTCACCCCCCATAAACCTGGACACACTTGTTAAGTCACAAAACGTAGCGAACCACTTTGGGTGACCTATGGTAGGGGGGTTGCTTATCCATTAAATCCGGGACGGCGGTACCTACACCTGCCTCCCAAATTAAATCTCCCAGGTTGAAGGCAGTTGGGACTCTTGTGCGGTTGGAACTCGGTATTCATATACAAAAATCATATATCATTTCATACATATTCTACTATTAACACCTGGACAAATCTCACCCCCATGAACCCAGGCACCCCTGCTAATTCACCAAACTAATCTAACCACTTGGTGAGACCTATGACGGAGGAATGGTTATCCATTAAATGGTTCCCGGGGCAACGGTACCTACACCTGCCTCCTAGATCGAATCTACCAGGTTGAAAGCAGTTGGGACTCTTGTGCAGTTGGGACTTTTGTGCGGAATTCTCATAGAAAAATCTTATATCATTTCATACAAACTCAACTGTTAAGACGTGCACAAACTTAACCCTCATGAACCCGGGCACCCCTGCTAATTCACCAAATGAATCTTACCACTTGGTGAGACCTATGACAGAGATGTGGTTATCCATTTTATGGTTCCTGGGGCAGCGGTACGTACACCTGCCTCCTAGATCGAATCTACCAGGTTGAAAGCAGTTGGGACTCTTGTGCAGTTGGGACTCTTGTGCATTTGAGACTTTTGTGCGGAATTCTCATATAAAAATCATATATAATTTCATACAAACTCCACTGTTAAGACGTGCTCAAACTTAACTTCCATGAACCCGGGCACCCCTGCTAATTCACCAAACTAATCTAACCACTTGGTGAGACCTATGACAGAGGCGTTGTTATCTATTTAATGGTTCCCGGGGCAGCGGTACCTACACCTGCCTCCTAGATCGAATCTACCAGGTTGAAAGCTGTTGGGACTCTTGTGCAGTTGGGACTCTTGTGCATTTGGGACTTTTGTGCGGAATTCTCATAGAAAAATCATATATCATTTCATACTCTACTGTTAAGACGTTCACAAACTTAACCCCCTATGAACCCGGGCACCCCTGCTCAGTCACCAAACGTAGTGAACCAATTGGGGTCTCCTATGGTAGATGTGTTGGTCATCCATTATATGATTCCCGGGTGGCGGCGACCACACCTGCTTCAAAAATTGAATCTCCCTGGTTAGAAGCGGTTGGGACTCTTGTGTGATATTCACATTGATAAAGCATACATCATTTCATACATTCTCTATTGTTAAGACCTGAATAAACCTCACCCGCATGAACCCGGCACCCTTGCTAAGTCACTAAATGTAACGAACCACTTGAGGTGATTTATGGCAGACGTGTTGGTTATCCATTAAATGGTTCCCGGATGGCGGTGTCTACACCTGCCTCCGAAATTGAATCTCCCAAGTTAGGAGCAGTTGGGACTCTTGTGCGATATTCGCAAAAAAATCGTCGAGGTAGTGTTTATCCAATGAATCGTTCTGAGGCGGCGGTACCTATACTCGTTAAGAACCAGTTGATAAGCAAAGCACTCTGATCTGTTCATTTAAATCGTATCAACAAATGAGCACAGTGAAGAACCACGTCCTCGCCTTTGATAAACAAAGCTCCCTAATTGGTTCATTCAAATCGGATCAACAAATGGGAAAATGGGCGTGGTTTACAGCAAAATCTAAATGACGAAAATTGATCTATTGGATCAACGTTTATATGCCTGCTTTGTTATTGGATCAACAAATTAGGGTGGATCAACAAATTCCAACGGATCAACAAATTCCTGGCGTACCGTCGCGTCTGATCAACATAGTGCGAGAGGGGATCTCTATGCATATTTATATATAGTAATACCCCGATCTACATGATCTACAATATACAATGCATAATATAATATATAATGAGTGAATGACAATGTGAAAAAAAAAATTAGGTGATTGATAAAAAAAAAATTGTACTGGACTTCCTTATTCATAGATGAACAAAAATGAACAATTTAAGATAGTCGATATTTCTGTTCCAGCTACATTGTCCCGGTGACTACGCGGTCACTGGGTAGTATGATTTCATTTTGTGGAGGAACCTGCTTATTTTTGGAACTGGTTTAAAAAAATATTTTCAAGGGTTGTTTTTTCATTATCCGAAACTTCGGTATCACCAATGACGGTAATACAAACAAACATATCTTCGCTATCAGGAACTGGTTCAATGACTCCTGTGAGGAGTTATTGTAAAAAAAAAACATAGAAAATAAACTCTACGTTTTGCCTAACTATTAAGCAATTCGTAAAAATATTCCATGACATTTTTTTTAACGAATATCGGTGAAAGCACAAACGGTGCCCTAAACTCCAGACACCAGTTGATGCAGAATATAGAAAACTATTTTCCCATTTTAAGGATAATTTTTAAATGATTTAGTTATATGTTTAACTCTGTTTTTACGAATATCGGTGAAAGTACAAACGGTGCCCTAAACTCCAGACACCAGTTGAATGTAGCCATCGCGATAGAAAACTATTTTCACATTTTAAGGGTAATTTTTAAATGATTTAGTTATATGTTTATCACTGTTTTTACGGATTCTCTTCAGAGATTGTGACTTTATTTTTTGAACAGTATGAATGTATGTCAGATTCGGCGCTGAAGTAAACGATATGTAAATGACATGAAATAGTTTTATTTATTAGTTTCTATTTAAAGGTTTTACATGTATGTGACTTTAGTAATAATTTCCAAGTACAAAGTATAATTATAAGAACAGTAAGTAAGTATAGCATATTATTATAATAAAAGTACAAAGTCACAGCATTCACAGTCCTCCTCACTAGGGAGTAGGGAGAACTGTTCTGAGGCGGCCTGCACTTTTTTGACTAATTATCCATTTATCTTAATTTGTTTTTATGTAGTCTGCAAGTTCACAGCTTTATCAGCCATGTTTTGACTCTATTTTTAAGGATATTCATTTCTGTAACTTTTTAAAATTGATTTGGTAAGGCATTATAAAGTTTTGCAGCATGAAATTTAACATTCCTCTAATAATAATAATAATAACAATAAATGGATTATTTCTATAGCTCCGTTTTCGTGAGAAAATCACCTGAAAGGCGCTTTACAACATAATTTATCTAACCTATTTTATTTTTTATTTATTAATTAATTTTTTGAAATATACATTCACACAAATAAGGTACAATGATTATAAACATTTTTTTTTTAACATTTAATTATAAATACATCTGAACAACGTATGAGTAATGCATATAAAACAAAAAAGTAACAAAAGAGTAATGTATATACCTTATCACTTAGACTTATATCTATTAATTTACATATTAGATTAATTACTAATGGCTTACAGCTAAGATTTATAACTAGCCATTACCAATTCAGACTTATAATTAGTGACTTACATCTAAGACTTATATAGATAGCGACTTACAACTAAGGCCTGTAGCTAGTGACTTAAAACTAGTGATAGGGGCTTACAACTAACATATTTACATTTTAAACTAAATTATGTACAAAATGTTAGATTTACAAAGTCAGAACTTAACCTGATATTAAACAGCAGTGGGGCGAGTTTGCATAAGATACATCTCCCCTGCATTTTTATGTCTCGGATCAGTTTGAGGATAATAAGGGGGAGAGGGACGTCGGAGAGTTATTGTTTATTAATTCAAAATAATGATAGTATTTTTACGCAATACAATAAACATAATGTTTTTAAATAGAAAAATATTTATTAAATATTTTATAAATTTACATAGGCTTAGCATTTATCAAAATCCAATCAGAAATATTACTTTTTTCTGATCGTTCCATTGTATGTTTTACAAAATATTTAAAATACGAGTATGATTTTTAAAGTGGATAAAAGTATGTTTAATAATTTGTCGTTGCGTTTTTGTAAATAAACGTAATAAAAAAAAATTATCCGCATTACAAAAAAAAAAGTTAATTTATAAAATATTTAATAAATATTTTTCTATTTAAAAACATTATGTTTATCGTATTGCGTAATAATACTATCATTATTTTGTATTCATAAATAATAACTCAGACGTCCCTCTCCCCGAATGGTAGACAGATACCTTTATACGATTAAATTTCAAAAATTTTATTAGCGCCAAAAGACGAAGGAAGTTTTTACCTATATTAATATTATGTATGTGTTTTATTGTTAGGTTTATGACATGGATACAAAAAAATGTATTTAATGAGTTATCTGAATTTAAAGAACGGAATAGATATTAAATGAATGAAATTAATCATCAATCAATTACACGCATTAAGAAGATTCGTCACTCAAAATTAAAACTCAAAGGTGTTCGGCTCCCACTGACATTGTTTATTGGTAGGAATTTCTAGGGAATTTAGTTTTGGACATGGAAAATTGAATTATAGATAAACACAGGAAACAATGTCATTAACAATGTATGAATGTGTTCACGAATTTATGGAAATGAGGATCTAAACAGATGAGTTTTTAGTTTATCTCTAAATTCTGACGGACTGGTTATGCATCTCAATTCCATAGGGAGTTTATACTATGCCTTAGGCCCAGATACTCTGAAAGCACGATCACCAAACTTAGTGATCCTTTCGCGTTTATGTTCTTTCAGCCTTCCGATAGCAGATGATGTCGCTGATCCAAGAGTTGACTGCCTTAGACTAGTATTTTCCGGAACACATAGCTCAGAGATATAGGGTGGGGCCATTTCGTTGATAGCTTTGAACACCTTCCAGCACAACTTGTACTGGGTCCTCTTGGGGTACAGCCAGTGAAGATTTCGGAGATGTTCCGAAATGTGTGAAAACTTAGATACCCCAGTGATTAACCTTGCTGCAGCGTTGAGTACTGATTGCAGTTTATCAGTTCGGTATTTAGAAAGCCCTGCGTAGATGCCATTACAGTAATCAAGACGTGATATAATATATGAGTTAACCAATAGTTTAGTTGCCTCTGTAGAAAGGTTCCGTCGAACTGACTTAATTTGTCTTAGGTAGAAGAAACCAGTGCTGACTGTCCTGTTTATTTGACTTTATAACGAAAAGTCCGATTCCAGATAAACGCCCAGAAGTTTGACGGTTGTTTTCGCAATTACGTCGCTGCCGGAAATAGCAATTGGTGAGTTATCTATTAAATATCGGCGTTTGTTCGTGGCTGCCCATAGAAACTCGGTCTTTGAGGGATTTAGCTTCAATTTATTTGAGGACATCCAGAGAATGATTGCTTCTAGACACTCAGCTATGCGAATTTTAAGGCGGTCAATTTTATTTGGTGTACAGTAAAATTATACTTGCTGGTCATCAGCGTAACAATGAGACAGAATTCCGAATAACTTGATTATTTTTCCAACATCATTTCTAAACAGGATAAAAAGAAGTGGACCCAAAACGGATCCCTGAGGAACCCCTGAAGAGAGTTTTGTAAATTTGGACTGTTTATTGCCAACCTTCACTGCTTGTGAGCGATTGGATAGATATGATTGCAGCCAATTTTGAATGTTTAAATGTAAACAAAATGTTACATCTAGTCTCTTGATGAGAAAGTCGTGGTCAATTGTATCAAAAGCGGCACTCATATCTAAAAGTGAAATGAGTGCTAACTTACCTGACTCTAAGGCAAGTGTTACATCTGACAGGACACGAAATAACCTATATGCTGATTGATAATCGGTAAACAATTTATTCGAGTTTATGTGGGAGGTTATTTGAAAAGCAGCATTTTTTTCAAATATTTTTGCTACGAAAGGCAGATTTGAAACAGGTCGATAATTGCCCAAATTATCAGCCTAAAGTTGTGTTTTTTTTATTATTTGGGTAACTAGTGCAGATTTTAGTTGTTCAGGGAAGTCTCTTGTGTTTAGGGACTTATTAAACACGTGAACCAAGAAGGGGGCTAACAAGTTGCAAGATTTCTTAAGAAGCCATGTTGAGATAGGGTCAAGGATGCATTGTTTATTTGGAGAACTCTGTCCAAAAGATGTATTAAATTTGGGTATAACTAATATATTTTGAATTACTGCCCTGGTTGTGCATCTATTTTCGGCAGAGGAGTATTCAGATATATATTTTTTTAAGTTTAAATACGACATCTTTTGAGTAAAGTTTTTAAAAATTTCGTCCGACGGAGTTCTAACCGAGACTTTTAGAATTGTCTTTATTATTCCTTTTTGGACTATCGACACCTTGGAATAACAAGGTTCCATCTGACATAACAATCCCATGCGATAATTTGCTCTATGGAAGGGAACTTTAAGATCCATAACCGCATAACAATTCCGTGTCAGATTGAACCTTGTTATTCTTAGGGGTCGCTATGTGGAGCCGTTCTGTGTGAGTGCCCAAGGCAGATCCCCAACCGGTCATCCTTACTCAATTCATGATTGACACAAAGCATAATAAACTTTTTTAATGAAAATAAAACAATAACTTTGTTTATAACCACGAGAATTGTATTTAATTTTATTACGACCGACCGGTTTCGCTTAACATAAGCATCTTCAGGGTACAAAAATTAAACTGATCAAAAATACATAGTGTGTGTTTATATATACAAAATAGAATAAGACAGAACATAACATAGAACAAAGAAAAAATGAGATAGCATGAAATAGCATGAAATAGCATGAAATAGAAATAACCGAGCGAAAGAGACAGAAGTGCACATAATGTATATTGTAATAATGTAAATTGTATATATAAACACACACTATGTATTTTTGATCAGTTTAATTTTTGTACCCTGAAGATGCTTATGTTAAGCGAAACCGGTCGGTCGTAATAAAATTAAATACAATTCTCGTGGTTATAAACAAAGTTATTGTTTTATTTTCATTAAATATGTCTAACCACAAAGTGACTGCTTTCTATCAAAATATAAACTTTTTTAATATCATTTATGTTGAGGATATTTCGGATGTTTCTAAAGAAGTGCATGTACTTTGTGAGTTTTTTTGTAATGATATCTATGTGTGAGTTTCATCTGAGATGTCCATCAATTTCAATACCAAGATATTTAATGCTTTTAGAGTGCGCTATATTGGGACAGAGGCATGATAATCTTTGATTATGTTGAAAGATTCCTTGGCATTTATATAATTTAATTAAGGGCATCAGTACAATTGTTGCATTTACGATAATTAGTTTTCTTTAAAGTAAGGTGTGATGACATTTGTTTGACAGGAAAGGAAATTCTCGCATCTCGTTTTATTTATTTATTTGAAATACACATTATTTAACAACAAAATTTAAGAAATCATTGACTGCCCAACTGGGAACAAATCACATTTTAGGACAGTCAAATTGTCAAGTTTAGTTCATATTAAGTGCCATTATACAACAAATAGAAGAGAAAAAACTAGTATTGACATTGTATGCAATATAATAAATATATAATTATTATGTGTAAGGAGATGTGAAGAATAGTATAAAAAAAACAATTGTGTTTACCAGACAAGTTAAGATAGTATAATAATTAATATAGAATAAAAGTTATGTTAAAAGAGATAATAAAAATATAGAGTAATCGTTATGTATACCAGATAATTTGAGAATAGTATAATTGTTAAGTACTTATGAACAGATGAGAAAAAACAAATATTATTGTGTCAACAATTATGTGAATGTGTTTGATAGGTACTGGTTGGTGCTAGGAGAAAAAAATGCGTTTAAAATCTTGTATTTAAAAAAAAAGATAATATTATTGAGTAATATTGATAAGATTGAGTTACGTATCACTCAGCTTTGTGAGCCGACGACGAAACTCAGGGATGCAGCCCGAAGAGGATGCAGCAGATAATTAATAACATATTATCTATATTTTATTCAGTGAGCACTAAAGTAACTTTAGTAAATTGTTTATAAAACGTTTGTTCATTTGCCTTTTCTTTGTTAGGGTTTTTAATCCAGTTAAGATCTTTTCCCAAAGAGCATAAAAAATGAAATATTAATTCTATATACCTACATTTACTATTATAGAACGGATATCATCGGGAGATATTTTATATTTATGGTTAAGGAATCAGCAAAAGGGCCAAACACTTATATTGTTTTATTAAAATGGCTAAGGATACCCGACAAACAGATAGACAAGCATCAATCTCCAACGGTCATCTGCTTTGGCTAGCGAGGTCCACTAAATCCATGGGGTATAAATTTTCGTGGACAAAAAATGGTAATGTGTTACTTAGAAAATCACATGACTCTTCAGTTATTTACGTAAAGGATGCAAATGATGTCCCATTACAATAACCTGAAACTCCCTTAATCTGTAAAAAATAAACCTCTTCTGGCTCAAACGTAAAAATAGACAAGGCTACGTTCTTTATGCAACGCAAAAATGTGACAATTCTACTGAAATTAATTCAATTTTTAATGATACCAACTTCACAATCCTGAACACGAACATTAAAAGTTTACGTAAACACTATACACTAGACCTAATAATACTAACTGAAACTCAATTGAGAGAATGTCTTCCTTTCAGCATACCTAATTTTAATACCTTCTCAATACCCTCAAGGCATACTTCACACGATAGATTAACCCTTTTTTTATAGTACTCACTCAATATTCAATATTAACATAAATCCGCTCTAACTTAAATATGCAAATGCTACCCATGTAACTTTTAACTTAAAGGGGAAAAAATATTCTATATTGGCCATATATCGATCTCCCTTATCCACCACTCTATTCATCCTCGAAATTGAAACCTTTATAACGGGAAACAATATGAACCAATTCGAGTTTTCCTTTATTGTAGGAGATATCAATATAAATATACAAAACTCATTATTAAATCCAATTTCAAATGAATACTTAAACATGCTGTACACCGGGGGTTACCTTTCATACATAAACAGTACCACCAGACCCAATAATTCCAACAATTCATTTTTATATCACATATTTCTGAAATCCAATAAAACTTACCTGCACAGAACTGCCACTTTAAAAATTGACTTAACTGACCACTATCCCACCTTCTAAGGTCATTGTACTATAAAATCACCTACAATTGCAGACTCTAATAACTGTCAACAGATCAACAGTAAAATTAATTACCTAACACTAGACATCTCACTAACTGCCGAAATATGGATTTCTGTGCTCTATAATGACGATCAAAATCTATCTCTAAATAACTTTTCAAAACAAATTGAAAAATGATAGGAATCAAAACCATTGCCGAAAAGTAAATAGGGACATATAAAACCGTGGATTACATATGAACTAATAATCTCAATTCAATATAGAACTAAATTGTTTAAATCCTATAAAAATTACGAAAATCATTCCATAACCAACAACATAACACACAATCAAAGCAAGTGAAACCAATATATCAAATACAGAAATTACCTAAACACTCTAATAAAAAAGTGCAAACAACAATACTATTAGCAAAAAATACAAAAAGCACACAATGACCGACAAAAAACATGGAAAATCATAAATGAAACCTCGAACAGAAATCAAAAGGAAAGCAAAATTCCCCAAGAAATTGTAACTGAAAATAATATAATTATTGAGAACGCTCAGGACATCGTAAACAACTTCAATCACTTTTTCGCAAACATCGCATCGACTCTAATAGAAAATAATCCCTCTCTTAGCTTACACTCGCGCCAAGTACCCTCTGACATCTTAGATATTAATAATACTACCTCTGAATTATCTGCTTTCACTTAAATAACAGACCTTGAAATCTAAAACCACATTGATAATCTAAGCGTTAGGTCTGCTGATGGCCCCGATAACTTAAGCAATGCCACAATAAAATCTATTAAAAAACATATGATCATCCCACTGCATCAGAAATAGCAGTTTTCCGAAAAAAAATAGATTGTCTAACATCATTCCAATACATAAATCAGGATTTCTATCAAAAACAGATAACTACAGACCAATCACACTAACTTCACAATTATCTAAAATATTCGAAAAATGTCTAAAAAAACGAATTATTGATTTTTTGGAATCAAACGCACTCCTATCAGCCAACCAATACGGGTTTAGAAATAAACTTAGAACTGATGATGCTTCGCTTAAGTTAACCAAAACTATATATTCTAACTTAGACGCAAACATCAAAACTCTAACAATTTCTTTGGAACTATTTATACATTTGGATAAGGGGGAGTGGGGCTGATTTGGAATGTTAACCTAACTAACTAACTAACCAACCATCACGCCGTTTCCCCGCAGGGGTAGGCAGAGAGGACGGACCGCCAAACAACTCGATCTTGGCATACACCTCTTGCTTCATTTACATTCATACATCGTCTCATACATTCTCTTCTATTATTCCGACTTCTGACATGGCCCGACTCAAGTATTTGATTCACTTGATCATGCCATGTCTTCCTCGGACGTCCTCGGCTTCTTCTTCCATTCACATTCGCGTCATACATTCTTCTTACACTCCTTTCTTCGTTCATTCGCTCCACATGCCCAAACCATCTAAGCGTCCCTTTCTTAATCTTACTCATTACGCTTACATCAGCATTGCATTCTTTACGAATTTCAATATTTTTCACACGATCATACATGGTTTTACCACACATTCGTCTCAGAGATCTCATTTCTACGGCACTCAGTTTACTTTCATCCTTCTTCTGCCAATTCCATGCCTCACTGCCATACATCAGGGTTGGTATCAGCACTCCATTGTGGACTGCTAGCTTCGCTTCTTTGGACAACTTTTTGTTAGTGCCAACCGCGTTCAGTCCTCCATTAATGGAGTTTCCTGCATTCACCCTTCTTTCAATATCCCTATCAGTCTTTCCATCTCTCGTAAACATACTTCCCAAATATAAAAACTCATCGACCTGCTCCAAGTATTCGTCATTCACAACTATATTGCACACTGTTTTCGTACTCTCTCTTTCAAACACCATGACTTTAGACTTACTTACATTCATCATTAGCTCGTTCTTCATGCATACTTCATTCATCCTAGATACAAGGGACTGTAGATCTTCCACACTGTTAGCAATCAGCACCGCATCATCCGCATACAACAGGCAACATACTTTCAGATTACTCATTTCCGCGCCCAAGCCCACCTCTTTCAACTCTTGCATACAATTATCCATGTATAGATTAAATAACCACGGTGACATTACGCAGCCTTGCTTAACACCTTTTGTGATGTCAAACCACTCCGTAAAATCACCGTTTACCCTAACACGTGCAACGCTTTCCTCGTACAGAGACGCGATTGCCTGTATGAGTTTCGTATTCACTTCATACTTGGACAATACCTTCCATAATTTTTTCCTATCAACTCGGTCGTACGCTTTTTGTAGATCTACAAAGGCACAGAAGAGTTTCTGGTTTTTTGCCAGAAACTTCTCTGTTAGCATACGCAATGAGAAAATCTGATCCATACACCCCCTTCCGCTCATAAATGCACCTTGCACATCCCATATTTTATCTTTTGTTTTCGTTTGCACCCTTTCAATCAATATCCTACCATACAGCTTTCCAACTGAACTTAGCAGGCTAATAGCCCTGTGATTTCCGCATTCCATACGTGACCCTTTACCTTTGTATAGAGGCATGATCACAGCCCTCCTCCAATCTAATGGCGTGTAACCCTCCTCTAAACACTGGTTAAAAAGCTTGCATAACCATGTGAGAATTATACGGCTATCTCCTTTAAAGTATTCAACAGCAATATTGTCGAAACCAATAGCCTTACCATTCTTCATACATTTAATCGCTCTTTTTATTTCATCCATGCTGATTTTGGGATTATTCATGCCATCGTCATTCATACCTGATTCGCCACTGGAACCACTTTCAGTCGGGTTGCTTTCAAAAACCTCTTCAAAGTATTTCATCCATCTCACTTTTATTTCTTTCTCATTCGTTAACATTTTTCCATCTTTTGATTTTATCACTTTCATACATCCGCTTTCTGGACCATTTCGGGACTTTTTGACCTCCTTCCAAAATAGTTTAATATTTTCTTGGAAGTGTTTTGTCATTTTGATTCCTTCTTCCTCTTCCAGACGTTTCTTTCGTTCTTTCACTCCAACACTTACTCTTTTCTTACATCCCTTGTATACTTCTTTCGCTTTGTTCCGTTCTTCACTAGGAGCATTGCCAGTCGCTATCAGACATAACCACGCTTTCTTCTTCTCTGAGACCAGTACTTTAATTTCATCATCCCACCATGCATCGCCTTTCTTCCTACCTTGCGTACTTATTCCACATTCCTCTCTAGCAGATTCACAGAGACTCACTTTTATGTGGTTCCACGTTTCATCTATACTAAGACCGTTCATTTCTTTCTCATTCAATCTCCTCTCTACACAACTCTCATACAAACTTCTCACAATATCGTTTTGTAGTTTTTCTATTTTGACTCTTGTTGGAGTCGACACCGTATTCACTTTAGAGCGCCAGCCGCGGAAGAGGTTTACTCTCGACACAACCAGGAAGTGGTCGGTTTCAACCTCAGCCCCTCTGAAGACTCTTGTGTCTTCGGTAACAGCTCTCAACCTAGAGTCAATTACCACAAAATCAATAATTGACCTCTCATTTCCTCTTTCCCACGTATATTGGTCAAGGATGTGGGTCATTGAGATATGCGACTGTTTACTTTTAGTGTCAGTGACCCCCATCGGGATGTGTGACGAATTGGTTACCTGATCTGACCTATATCGAAAGTTACTGATGGCAATGAACTAGGTTGACCTATATTCATAGAACGTATGTGGATGATGTTTTTAATCGGTTTATTTACGAATATTTATAATAACGACTTTTGAATTAATAAAAATCGTTTGGAATGTTAATAATTAGTAACGTTAATTTTGATTATAGATGTTAAATATAGAATTATTATTATATTTTATAAAGGTATGAAATGCTATAATGCTCTGCCGGACCCAATCAAAAGTGAAACAATTAATAAATTTAAAATAGATTGTAAAAAACACATTAAGTTAAACACGAAAAAAATCATTAGTTTTTCAATTATCATTATCTATATGTAATATTATAAGAGTTATAATTAGTTATTTTGTAAACTTAAATGAACAAATAACTAAAAACAAATAAATAAAACAAAAAGAAAGATATGCATAATTATAATCAATGTGTTTATAAATATGTTAAATATTTTATTAACATATTTATAAATAGACATAAATATACCAATAACTAAAGTATTTATAGATATATTAAACATTTTATATGTATTTGTACATAAATGGAAATAGAATTTATTTCACCACCCGGCCACTTCCCGGGGTAACTGAAAACTTAGGTTGTGAATTATTGGTTGACTTACCGAATTCGACCGTTTACATAATTTTTCCAATAGACGGGAGCTACACGTCATTATGAAATCGGGATTTATTGAATTTTTCTGCCTAGTATTGTTTTACTCTGAAGTAAACTCATCTTATTTTCTCATCCTTCCTAATTTCAAAATTTTCACCTACCAATTTATTCAAATATGAAATTTATTGACCCTTCAATCCTTCGAATTTTCAAACCGAATATTGTTAAATAATATTCAATTTTATTGCATTTTTTTCTATTCACTTTGTCGTTCGGAATAAAATCGATTTTATCAATTCAATTCCAAACGGAATTATTTAAATTTAAATATTTTCCGTTCTTAATATATTTTTTTAATAATGCTTTTAAACTGATTTCAAAATTAATGGACATTTATGAATTTTCATTATTAGGTAATTTTCCGAACTCAATTTGATATAAAGTTAAATCATTAATTTCTGAATTAAGATTTTAATAAAATTTTTTTGTTTAATTCGATTAATTAATTATTCCTACAACCTATTAATTAATTTCCTAGATCGAGAGCACTTAATATTAATTGAATAGAACATTATTATTTTTAAAACGAAATTAGAACCACTTTAGTTATTAAAACTCGAATTATGTGAAACTTCAAGATACGAACTCAGACGTTTTTAGCTTTCCACTATTATTAATTAATTTGTGCACTTCACTGTTATTTTTGAAAATTTTAAAATTTATTATATTATTATTAAATTTAAGATCGACAACTCTTTAGGAAAAGTCTTTTTTTTCAGAATAAGCAAATACATTGTGGATTGACATGATGTATTAAATAACACTTTGTTTTTAATCCACTTTTATTTTTTATTTGTCGACTAGTTTCGATTGTGTCGAATCGTCTTCAGGACATAGAACATACATATGTCCGAAGCGACCCGTTCTCATGTGACAAATGTCAACCATGTGTAAATGTTGAGCGCGCATTTGGCGTGAATCTATACACGAATAGAAGCCAGATTACATAATTTATAAATTATTGTGTAATAAAAAGTACGCATAAAAAATACACACACATCAAAGCATAAAATCATATAAACACAACAGAACAAATCTTAGGGATTCAAACAGCTCTGCAATAATAATCGTTACAAAATTTGACTTTTGTCGAGAATCGAATCATTTGGGCTAGTTCTGTGAGTATGATAATCGAATCATATGGGCTAGTTCTGTTAGTATGAGAATCGAATCATAGGGGCTAGTTCTGTTAGTATGATAATCGAATCATAGGGGCTAGTTCTGTTAGTACGATAATCGAATCATAGGGGCTAGTTCTGTTAGTAAGATAACTAAATCATAGGAGGTAGTTTTGTTCGTATGATAATCGAATCGTAGGGGCTAGGTCTGTTAGTATGAGCGTCTAGCCTGAGAAGAAGAAACCACAGCTTCCTGATTTGCTCCGCAGTTTCCTGGTTTGCGTTTTGTTGTTTATTATGTTTTTTTTGCGTTTATTATGATCGCGAGTACTTGTGATCGCTTGAACCTACATACTAAACCTAATTAAACCACCATTGAGGTATTTTTCACGAAAACTGCGTCATAAAAATAATTCGATTTTTCGGACACATAAAATAATAAAGCACATTCTCTCACATGTATTTAGAAATAAATAAATTGGTAATCTAGGTAAATAATAAAGTATAGGTACAATACGAAAAATTATATTTACACACCATGTAGGTATAGGTACAAATAAGATATTTAAACATCATTTAGGTATGGGTACAATAAATGATATTTACGCATCTTGTAGGTATAGGTACAAAAAATGAGATTTACACATCATGTAGGTATAGGTATGGTGCAATACATGATATTTACACATCATGTAGGTATAGGTACAAAAATGATATTTACACATCATGTAGGTATAGGTACAAAAATGATATTTACACATCATGTAGGTATGGTGCAATACATGATATTTACACATCATGTAGGTATTGGTACAAAAATGATATTTACACATCATGTAGGTATTGGTACAAAAATGATATTTACACATCATGTAGGTATGGTGCAATACATGATATTTACACATCATAAAGGTATTGGTACAAAAATGATATTTACACATCATGTAGGTATGGTCCAATACATGATATTTAAACATCATGTAGGTATTGGTACAGAAATGATATTTACACATCATGTAGGTATAGGTACAATAAATGATATTTACACATCATTTAGGTATGGTGCAATACATGATATTTACACATCATGTAGGTATAGGTACAAAAAATGATATTTACACATTATGTAGGTATGGTTCAATACGTTAAATTCACGCTGTAGATACTCAAAAAGTTAATAAAATGCTAAAGAGTTTACACTAACAATAAAATAATAAAATAGACCCGCTGCCGGAGACCACAAAAATACCACCAACCTGAAAAGTCCCGGGAAATTGCTAGAACTATATACAACTAAAGAGAAACATATAATTATAAATAATTATTTTAAATGATTAAACTAATGTTTATAAGACAAGATTTTTTTATGCATAGCACAAATATGGTAACAAATTATTATAATCTTGTCTTATAAACATTATTTTAATCATTTAAAATAATAATATCTGGAAAGTAAAAATTATTCTTACAAAATAAAATGTAGATTTGATAGAACCTCGACGCAACCTAGTGAGAGAGTTAGTACTTACAATGACTTTCCCACAAAAATAAAGATGGTTGTTTCCAGTGAGAAAAAAATTAATAAGCAATGATTGTAGTCTGAAGAACTAGTACATGTTGACTAATTTGGCGGGTAATGAATAACCTGCCGTAGCTCAGTGGTAGAGCACTTGTCCGGTAAACAAAAGGTCGCGGGTTCGTGTCCCGTCGGCAGCATGTATTTTATTCATTATTATAAGCGTTATTCCAGGAATCGAAGCGGTGCGGTCTACCAACTACCAGACAACTAGAAATTTCATGGCTTATACGGCGATATGATACGAGATGCTGCCCACATACCATTGCCTCATACACCATACACTATGCGGCATGCACCTCGCCGTGAATATAATGATTATATTAATAGTTTTTGTCTTTAATTCGTAAAACTCCATTTAATTAAAAAAATAATGATCATACTCGAACAACAAAAATACAAAAGCAATCGCGTCATAAATGTTAATCACCGCCCCGTCCAATTGACAAGTGTCAGGAGGAGTGTCAGGAAAAGTGACCATTGAAAATCAAAGTACTCCAACAGGAGACTCTTGACCAATCATCGGACTCATAAATAAATGTACGGGCTATAAAATCGATTTGACATTTTTGGTCCGAATGGCGGTCGCCTGTCCAACTGTCAATTTATAGTACTTTATTCCAATTTACGGATCGACCATAATGGAAGGCTGCCCGTTATTTGACAGTCTGTGGGCCACTGACGATAATAAATGAGCTCCTGCTCCCGCGGTCCCCGCTGAACGGGCGCGGGCACACCTGTTCGGGGCAGAATGTTGTAGCAATTTTGTAGCAATCTCGGTGTTCGCTCCAAGCTCTATTCCTTATATTACCAAGTCTGCAAACTCGCAACTGGCACAAGTCGAGCCTGTGGTCATTATTATAAATTACTCGTATTTTAAGTACCTGCGAACGTTTCGTCTCTATGTTTATTAAAGGTGGACATCGTTGCGATAAGCACTAGTGGTAGCAATCGTCCGACGCCACCTGTGTAACGATTGTGAATGACATACGCAACATTATTATCTCTTCACGTGATTACTTAACAATTGATGTGCGTTGGACATAAAGTTCGGTAAGGATATACCATATATCTAAAGTTTCTATTCTTATCGTCAGTTACAACCGGGAGGAAGTGTTGGGGATACCCATACCTTAGTTTTGACAGATGTTGAAAATGTCGAACAATTCAAATGTCAAATCCCTCGAAAGCGAATGATCAACAACGTTCAGGATGGTGAAGTTAATTCTACTAGACGGAGTGTCGATAATATACACTAAACGTCTATTGATCAAAGCTCCACGATGAGACTGAATACACTAAAAAATCGTAGAAATTACTTTGTTTTAATATGGTAAAGTATTGGAATTTGCATTTTAATACCAAGAGTTAAGAAATTCATTGTGGGATTACATGCAGGACCTGCAGTATGCTTTTTTGAAACGGAAGTATTTGTTTGATCACTGTTTATTTTTTCTCAAATTCAGTTGAATAATTCACTGGAGACTGCTTAGATTCCTCTGCTATAACTCTACGCATACATTATATTGCATTTTTCATATTAATTAGTGGTCAGTGCAAAGAGACATATCTGCTGGCAGCACTAGAGAGATTCTTCCGTTAACCGTCAACCTATTTATCTGTATGATTTGTCATCATGAAAATCGTACTTAAAATCCCCGTAAGAACTAGCACTGACGAAATCATAAACAATTTAACATCTTGTCAATAAAACAATTATATTCTAAAACAATCGCACACATTGGAAACAATAGATCACAGAGTCAAAAACACACAAAACATGAACCACAAACACAACATTTGGACAAAAAAACTTCTTATACTATGGTACTAAATTCTATAACAAAATCCAACCATCCTTCAAAAGTCACAAGATCCATAATAAATTAAAAAATCAAATAAAACACTGGATACGTTACATAGGGAGATCTGAAATAGAAAATATATTTACACCAAATATAGACTGATACCGAAACCACTCAACTGCACTCAAAACACCTCACCTTACAATTATTGTATTGTTTTATCAAGCACTTCAATTTAATATATTGTGATTTAATATTTTGTAAATGAAATCCTCAGCACGGGAAATCCCCGTGAGGATATCATTATTTGTATTTGGTTATAAAAAAAGAAGGGAAATAATAATTATTATATTATTATTTGTTAAGCGAATTACCATACGAGAATCTGACAGTATTCTCTAGTAATAATGGAAATCGACTATGTGCGTATGCTCGCCTTCAAATAATTACTGTGGCATATTTAGTTTTTTTTTTTAATAATTCAGCGACTTTTTTATTATCATATATTCTCTCAAACCAACTACCAACCAATGTGATCCTTATGAATCCACCTATTCTCCCTCCAGACGAATGTTTTTTTTCCGTATGAATCCACAATCTTCACTCTTGTTTATACTATTTTAAAAATGTTGGGACATTCCAGTATAGAAGAAATCCTTTAAAAAGTACCTACCTCGATATTGGGAAAAATATCTGAATAAAAAAAAATTAAATGAATTTACAAAACGCAATAGGTATATTTCCTTTATGGATTCTGTTATAATCCTTTATCTATCAAGGCTTATAACAATATCCTAGGAATTGTATAATACCCTTCATCTTTTCTATCTAACTAGTACTGCGGCGCTCTGGCCTTATTACTATTGCCATCTCATGGTGTGATATACCTTACTGAATTTAACTGGGTTAAAATCCCTAACCAAGGAAAGGAAAAATTTGGTTATAAAATCTGAATAAAATATATTTAATATGTTATTAACTATTTGATGCATCCTTTTCGGGCTGCTCCCTGAGTTTCATCGTCGGCTGATAATGCCGAGTGATGCGTAACGCAATCTTATCAATATTAGTCAATAATATTATATATTTTTAGTACTCAATTTTAAACGCATTTTTTTCCTAATAGCACCAACCGGTACCTATCAAACACATGTCGCTTTATATTTTATTATTATACTTTTTCTAGATATATTACATAACCGTACTATGTCAATACTAGCTTTTTCCCTTCTATTTTTGTATAATGGCGCTAAATATGAACTGAACTTATCAATTTGACTGTCCTAAACTAGATTTGTTCCTAGTTGGGCAGACAAAGCTTTCTCAAATGTTATTGTTAAATAATGTGTTTCAAATAAATAAATATTATCAATATTAAACAAATTACTATTATGTAAAGAATGGGATTCCTGCCTGCCACAGTGCCATGCCTATTATCAAAATCCTTTACTCAAGAGCCTCCAATTGAAGCGAGGGTTGAGTGGGACGTCTTAGAAAAGTTAGAATCCTAATAACTTGTAATAAGTAGGTAGCAAATCTCCCGCGCCTGCAGACAAGCACAATAATCTGAGGGCATTACAGATAAACACATCTAAAGGGTTAATACCTTCTTCCTCAGCTCCGGGGTTATTTATACAACCCCCTGGTCCCGCCCATCCCGCCCACAGATTGCCATCCTAAAACCAGCTGCTGAATTTCACCATGTTACTATAAGAAAGATTACAACGGAGCTCTCCGCAGAAGAGGCATGTCTTGATACTCCTTATACCTGATGATTCTCGGAAGAAAATTTCCATCAAGTAATTTGAGGTCGAAGTGTATTGGAAACAACGACGAGTTCCTAAGTTCATTGTGCAGAAATTGCTTTATATTTTGGTCCTCGTAATTTTAGTCCTCGCCACGTATTCTCGAGGAAACTTCATATGAGATTTGAAACATATTATTAAAAAAAGAAAAAAGCTTAAAGTAATCGCGGTTCGGAAAAGTTTGAAAATAACAAGTCGTAAAACCCTCCCGGGCGCGTAGGAGCCGGGACGGGCCGGAACGGGCCAGGGGTAACAACTAATGGCCACCGAATCATGGCCTGAAAAGGAAAAAGATAACTTATTTTATTTTCCTCTTCATCGAATCGTATTAATTGTAACGAAGTTTATCGGCTCTGCTCGGAAGCGGATGGACTCGGTCCCCGCCTCTTCCTTCCTGCGATTGTTCTCCACTCCTTCCCGCCCTATTTCCTCTCGGTGAGCTTAGTCTTTGTTCGAGGGATGGGAGTTTAGGAGACGCCGCAACTGATTTGAATTCGGAGACTTTGAAAATGTTGGCAACTTTGGGGTAGATAAGATTGAATAGCGCTCGAGGAACACAAGCTCTGCTTTTAAAGATATCCGGCGTTTGTTTATTTCACGGCTTGAATCTTCAAGCAACGAGCGTTCACCGTTCAGACTCGTGTACTGAACTCATCGCATGACGCTCGCGGCAATTTAGATTGACAAATTGTTCAAATTAATTACAAGCTCTTTTAAATGTAACTCTTGGACCAAGTTCAGAAAAGAAAACCGTATTTTATCTATGTACCCAATAATCACGTACTTGAAAATATCCCCTTTGATCTTAATGGTTTTTATTCCCCGGTGTTTATAATTGCGAAATTTGGAAAAAAAATATGGCAATGAAAGTCAAGAATAGCCCTGGTATCCAAATTCCAGCAGTTATTGGGTGAATAAATAAAGAAAGAGCAATAGTTTCAACCTGTTTAAGGTTTCGCTTTTAATAATTCTAAACAGAGACTTATTAGTTATTTGTGCTCTTTGGGACAAAATTCAAATGGATTAAAAACCCTTTCCGAGGAAAGGAAAAAGGACAAACACGTTGTTATAAACAATTTACTAAAATTACTTTTTGTACTTACTGATTTTGTTTAATTTTTTTTATTATTTTATCTTATTTCTATTAATAAATAATTCTTAAATAAAAAATGGCAAGTACTAGAAATAAACAAGCTAATTGTGAAAATGATTAAAAACAAAATATGAAAAAAAATTGTTCAGTTAATTGAAAAAAAAAATGGAATCGATGAAAAAGGAAATTATTAATAAAATTGATAAGCAAACGACTGAAAAGCAGAAATGTATTGATTTCATTAGTAATAAATACGATAAAATGATAAAAAAAACTCGATCAATCTATAATGCAAAATAAGAAAATTGAAACAAGCATCCGAAATAGTAAAAAGAATAGCTGCGGCGACCGGCCTGGACATCAAACATAGCGACTTAATTGATGTCAAAAGAATACAAAACAGGAGGACTAATGTGAACCCAAAAATACTCGTACACTTTGCGGAAAAAAATACATTAGATAATTTCATTGCTAAAAAATAAAATATTGATTATGAAAAATTAAAAGACATCTATGCAGAAACCATATACATTGGTGAAGAAATCAGCCCATACCATAAGGAATTACTATGGAAAACGAAACAAATGGCCAAAGAAAAAAATTACATATTCGTCTGGTATAAAGACGGGAAAGTTATGGTAAGACGTATTCCAGATGAAAAAATTATTTTCCTCTGACACGTTGATGATATTAGAAAAACTGTGCAATTTAAAAATATTCACATGAATATGATATTTACTGTTACTACGAACATGGATAATACTATAATAACAACAAACTTTCCAAACTTTTAATAACATAAAAAATAATTTTAACATAATCCTTCAAAATATTAGAAGTATTAATAAAAATTTTGATGAGTTACAAATATTAATAAAAAGTTTAAATATAAATTGGGATATAATTATACTTACTGAATGTTGGTTGACTGATAAATACTATCCCCTGCAAATTGGTAAATATGTCCCTCACTCTACACTAATGAATAATACAAAAAAATTATGGTGTAATCGTATATATTAATGAAGACATAAAAGCTGATATCAGAGAGATACATATTAATAATGCAAATTGTATAAAGATATCAATTGGTAATGATACAACAATACTCGCAATATACAGATTCCCTTCTACAATTAATTTGGAGCCATTTCTTAATTCCTTGTCTGTTGAGCTTAACTTACTCAAAAACATCAAAGTTGTATTTATTATCGGTGATACAAATATTGATATCCTGGAAAATTGCCACCCAAAAAAATATGATTATAGTTTTAATATAGTTATTTATAGTTATAGTTATTACTAATAGTTTTTTTTTTTTTAAATAAAATCAATTTAATATATCCGGTAAATAATAAAAACCTTGAAAAATTTGCATGTCTGGCATTTCTCGGTCCAATATATATAAAAATTGCTTAAGAAATAAAAAAGTGGTTTAAATATAGCTTTTAGAACCAACAATAACATAGTAACAAACATACAAAACTCAAAAATTAGAAATCCTAAACTTAATAATAGTGGCTTATACGTATTAAAATGTGACCACGTCGACTGCAAAGCTACCTATATCGGGCAGACGGGAAGGGCTTTTTCTACTAGATTCAAAGAACATATACGATGTTATAAAAATAAAAGCACTTCTTCAAAATTCCCAGAACTTCTCGTAGTGAATAATCACACCTTGCTTGATAACTATTAATTGTTTTTGTGTTTAATTTGTAGAACTGCATTTAATTTTTTTTAAATTTAATGTAAATCACATTTAATAATGTTATTATTAAATTATGCAAGTATTTTTAGTTGTGATTATTGTGACAGCTGTTTCGGCGTTTAAGGCCATTTTCAAACTGAACTTCAAATCAGAACTTAATAATAAAATTATTAAATTTGATTTACATTAATTTTTTTAAAAATTGCTTGATAACATCGAGCCTCAACCCTTTCATATAGAAATAAAGGGTCTTAGGTTAAATTTACTTGAACAATTAGACATTAAGGCGAAGCAATGAGAAGTAATGCAAAATCGTGTGTTTTCGGTTTGAGAATTTGTTGGCCTAGAAATATCATAGGTGATTAAATTAAATACTGCAAGTAGATAACACTTTGGCCTTTCATTTAACCGTGCACTTTTTAGGTATGTCTTTTTATAAGCTAAGAAAAAAATAAAGTATGAGACATTAAAAAAATGTTTAAAGCGCAAAATCTCCTACTTATGAACACCTTTTCCCATATTTTCGTAATGCTCATTGTGGTAAATGAAGTTTTTTAGAATTTGACCGTAAAACATTTTAATAATTAGGTCCGAGCTGCAGAATTCAATAAAATGATGTTTTTTTGCTGAAATCGAAACATGCGGCCGATGTACAGCGGGATTTTCAACCTTGTCGCCATCTCCATAAGGAGCGCGTGATTTCATTAAAATTTTAGCCGGTGGATGGCCTTAATAAACGAACGAATGCTCCTTATATAGCATTAATTAATAAATTTATAAAAATTATATATTCACCACTTCTCAGTATGTTCACATTACCAAAACAATATAACACATTTAAATAAATCAAGTAAGAAACCATTATCATTTAAAAACGGGGAAAAAACATTACAAATGTAAAAACCTCACAGAATAGAGAATTTTAATTATTTTCTGACTAAATCGGTTTTACCGATAATAAATCATTATTTTTAAAAACCTCTCCTAATTTGAATGGGGTAGGAGTAAATAAAATCATATAAATAAGTCGTCACAATGCGGATTAACGACAGTTGGAAAATGGCCTTGAACGCCGAAACAGCTGTCACAATAATAAAAAGTAAAAATTCTGGCCGAAATTAATAATAACTTCATTAAATTTGGTTTACATTAAATTAAAAAAAAATAATTATAGAGTTCTACGAATTAAACACAAAAACAATTAATAACTTACACAGTTAATGCGCAAGGATATGGCTCTGTTTCCTGATGCAGCCGATGCCACCGCCGATGTGTGGCTACTATTAATAACAGTGATGATTTGATTACTTGGTTGCGGATGTTCACGTATGGATATGATATGGATACTGAATGGTGTTATCACCGTGCACCAAGCTCAGTTGTGTTCCACGCGTGTTCCAAACAGCAAACACTTCAAAACGCGCTGTTTTGGAAAACTAAATGGTCAAATAAAACGTGCCCCGTGCCTTTATTTCGTGGGACAACGTTTCACTTTCTAGTGTGTGTACGTGACGAGAAGAGTGCCGCGCCGGTCGAAGCGCTTCCTTTCAGTGAACGCGTGTCTTTCTACCGCGTGGCGTGTTTGCCTATGGAAAATGCTGCTAAACTAAACAAGCCGGCAGCTTTTATTTCTTTATTGAAAATAAAACATTTGACGGTGCAAACATGGAAGTGGAAGCCGAACGTGCGGTGGGTTAATGTGTTTAAATTAATGATCCCGATCAGTGATCGAGTGAACTACCAGCTGCGACTAGCTTCCATATGAAACAAAACGCAGTGAGCCACTGACACTGACTGGAAATATTTAGCATTTTAAAAAAACTTCGCAATGTGGAACTCCTGTACATTGTTCTTATTTTTTATCAATATTGGCGTTCGAACTTAAATACCATAATAGTTTTTTTCCTGAAGTTAGTTTTAAGTTAAAATAATTGTCAAAGTTTTAATTTTTCAAAGCCCGCCAAACCACTCCAAATCCATGGTCGGTGGGATTCGATCAGTTTTGAGGTTAGAATGTCAAATGTCAAAACAAGGATGTGCTTTACTGTACTTAATGTTATATTCTATTTATAGTAAACTATCATTAAACAGAAGTAATAGAATTATATACCTTTTTAGAAACTTTACCTCAAAGAATAATAAAAGTATTGGGCATAAATATTATCTGTTTTAATTATCGGTTTGGTCATGAATTCTCTAATTCAATTTTCGCATGCGATTATCCACATACGTATTGAATAATCATGGTGACATTTCACAGCCATACGAGTAAACATATATATATATATATATTGGACTGGAGTTCCTTATTCTCTTCGTGCGTAGGTACCTAGTTCTGTCCGTGATCTTTAGGGACAAACAATAAAATACCTACCCATAATGTATTCATGATACCGATGTACCTACAACTGACATTTGAATAAATATATATATTGGACTGGAGTTCCTTATTCTCTTCGTGCGTAGGTACCTAGTTCTGTCCGTGATCTTTAGGGACAAACAATAAAATACCTACCCATAATGTATTCATGATACCGATGTACCTACAACTGACATTTGAATAAATATATATATTGGACTGGAGGTCCTTATTCTCTTCGTGCGTAGGTACCTAGTTCTGTCCGTGATCTTTAGGGACAAACAATAAAATACCTACCCATAATGTATTCATGATACCGATGTACCTACAACTGACATTTGAATAAATATATATATTGGACTGGAGTTCCTTATTCTCTTCGTGCGTAGGTACCTAGTTCTGTCCGTGATCTTTAGGGACAAACAATAAAATACCTACCCATAATGTATTCATGATACCGATGTACCTACAACTGACATTTGAATAAATATATATATTGGACTGGAGTTCCTTATTCTCTTCGTGCGTAGGTCCCTAGTTCTGTCCGTGATCTTTAGGGACAAACAATAAAATACCTACC
>JAHDVE020008161.1:0-223428 GCA_022606495.2 Halesus radiatus
GTTGGAGTAGGAGTTGGAGTAGGAGTTGGAGTAGAGGTTGGAGTAGGAGTTGGAGTAGGAGTTGGAGTAGGAGTTGGAGTAGGAGTTGGAGTAGGAGTTGGAGTAGGAGTTGGAGTAGGAGTTGGAGTAGGAGTTGGAGTAGGAGTTGGAGTAGGGGTAGGAGGTTGAGTATAAATATTTTTCAAAATATTCGTTTTAAAAATTATTTCCAACACACACACTTCTTGCTTCATCCACATTACAACACATATTCTAAATACACAAACCAATTGCAGCACTGCAATAGGCAAAACCTATATATATAGTATTGTTCTAACTTTTCCCCATTTTCGGACTTTGCCGGCCAAGCCGAAAGCGACCTTGGCGCCCTATCCATTCGAAACGCCTTAAGGTTCATTTTCGTATTGTTCTAACTTTTCCCCATTTTCAGACTTCGCCGGCCAAGCCGAAAGCGACCTTAGCGCCCTATCCATTCGAAACACCTCAAGGTTCGTTTTCGGTCAAAAAAAAAAGTGTCATTTTTTCGGACCGGCCCTGTCTCGC
The DNA here is from genome assembly GCA_022606495.2 of Halesus radiatus. Taxonomy (NCBI): domain Eukaryota; kingdom Metazoa; phylum Arthropoda; class Insecta; order Trichoptera; family Limnephilidae; genus Halesus; species Halesus radiatus. The sequence goes on from JAHDVE020008161.1 coordinate 544, forward strand.
GAAAGTCGACCTAACCGCCCGTAGAGTTGAGAACACCGGAAGGGTCCCATTAGCCGGCCAAGTCTGAAAAGGACGTAAAACAAGTCTGAAAAGGACGTAAAATATCGGGAAAAAAAAATGTGATCTAAGAAAAATCTCTAGAAACTACTGATAAATTTGTATTGAAGATATTGAACGATTACGGGTTCCATCTATCGGCGAGAACTAGAACTAACCTTAAATTAGTAAGCAAAAATTCAAATCCAATCGAGTCGATTCTATTTTCAACCGCAATCTTCGTACCCGCCGTGTGGCGCTGCTCGATCTTCATTCGAGTTTCCAGCGATCTTTCTTACCCTACGTGTTGCCAGTGAAAGAAAAATAATTGCCCACGAGAATATTTAAAAAGTACGTACAAAAACAGAAACCTGATCTCTCGGTGGTAAATTTTCTTCCACTATTGCCGTCGGCCACGAAAATACTTAATCTTTCATTTCTGTGAGTCGAAGAGGTTAAATAAATGGATAATCCGTACTAAAACAGGTGGCGGGAGTTTTAACAATCGCGACATTTACAGACACCCATGTCGAAAAATCCACAGTAATCGCTCAAACTTTTGACAGTTATAAAACTTGAGAAAAATCGTCATTTTATTCTTTCCCGCCCGGTCTCATATTACAAAAGTACCTACGCGAGAATGTTATCTAATAAAGCATTCGAATTTAATTTCCGGTTAGGTACCCAAGTTTTAACAGCAAACAAACGGAATAGTATGAAAAAATGCTTTGAAGGTTTAATAATATTTAAAAAAAATGAATTTCTTGAAATAAAATTACGAATTTTTTTTTAATGCGTAGGCGATTTGACACGGTGCCATTATTAATACTTGCAATATTCATTTGAAATATACAAGGAGAAAATAATTCGGTGAACGAAAAAAATCATTAAAAATGCATTTATTGATAGAAAACGGCAATTTTTTCTCTATTATTTAAAAAAAATTATATAGCGCTGTTTTTTTACTTTTCCCTTGAACTTAGCAGTTAGCTCCAAAGCCGCATTTTGCAAGATGTGGCTCATATTTTTAAGGGAAAATATTACGTAAAACACATTTATTAAAATAAAATCACTAGGGGTGGGGTAGGGGTCGGGGAAGGAATAGGGGTAAGAGCAGGGGTAGGGGTAGGGGTAAGGGTAGGTTTAGCCGATATGGGTATCAAACTGAGCGTCTCCACCTACGCAACGAGATTTGGGCAATTAAAAATTTGGCAACAAATTCCTAGGCCCCATTTGTCGAGATAAAGCTAACATTGAAAGTTTTTTCTTTTCATTTTCTTTAAATACTTAATAGTGGTAGTCGTAGGGTAGGAGTTGGGTAGATGTAGGGTAGGAGTTGGGTAGATGTAGGGTAGGAGTTGGGTAGATGTAGGGTAGGAGTTGGGTAGGAGTTGGAGTAGGAGTTGGAGTAGGAGTTGGAGTAGGAGTTGGAGTAGGAGTTGGAGTAGGAGTTGGAGTAGGAGTTGGAGTAGGAGTTGGAGTAGGAATTGGAGTAGGAGTTGGAGTAGGAGTTGGAGTAGGGGTAGGAGGGTGAGTATAAATATTTTTCTCAATATTCGTTTTAAAAATTATTTTCAACACACACACTCCTTGCTTCATCCACATTTAAACACACATACACAACTATTCATAACCAATTGCAGCTCTGCAATGGGCAAAACCTAGTATATAGTATTGTTCTAACTTTTCCCCATTTCAGACTCGGCTGGCTGGCCGAAAACGACCGTGCGCCCTATCCATTTAAAACACCCCGAGGTTCGTTTTCGCGAACCACGAATTTCACTTTTTTCCCCACGGTTGTTTGTTCCTATAGTATTGTTCTAACTTTTCCCGGTTTCAGACTTGGCTGGCTAGCCGAAAACGACCATGCGCCCTATCCATTTAAAACACCCCAAGGTTCGTTTTCGCGAACCACGAATTTCACTTTTTTCCCCACGGTTTTTTTTCCCTCTGTCTCGCGAAAGTAGACCGAACCGCCCGTAGAGTTTAAAACACCGGAAGGGTCAATTTTCCGGTCCAACTACTGAAAATGAATGTCGCATATGATGTTGTGATGTCGTATATGATGTTGAAAATGTGGGGTAAAAATCTGGGGAAAAATGTGATCTAAGAAAAATCTCTAGAAACTACTGAAAAATTTGTATCGAAGATATTGAACGATTACAGGTTCCATCTATCGGCGAGAACTAGAAGTCACGTCAATTAAGTGAGGAAAAATTCAAATCCAATTGAGTCGGTTCTATTTTCAACCGCAATCTTCGTACCCGCCTGGTGGCGCTGCTCGATCTTCATTCGAGTTTCCAGCGATCTTTCTCACCCTACGTGTTGCCGTGAAAGAAAAATAATTGCCCACGAGAATATTTAAACAGTACGTACAAAAACAGAAACCTGATCTCTCGGCGGAAAATTTTCTTCCACTATTGCTGTCGGCCACGAAAATACTTAATCTTTCATTACTGTGAGTCGAAGAGGTTAAATAAATGGATAATCGCTTTTAAAAACCACGTAGGAAGTTTTGAAAATCGAGACATCTACAGCGACCCGTGGAAAAACTACCACAATAATCGTTCAAACTTATGACAGTTGGGAAATATAAAAAAAACGCCATTTCGTTCCTTCCCGCCCGCTGTCATATTGCATAATTTTTCTTAGAGAATGTTCCATAGATTGTATGCAAATACAAAAGTACCTACGCGAGAATGTTATCTAATAAAGCATTCGAATTTGAATGAATTTATTCGAAAATAATTACTGGGTAGGTACTGAAAACTTTTCAAAAAGACTAAGGGTACCTACATATAACGATATTATGAATTGATTCTTTTCAACGTACGAGAAATAGGTTGCAGAAACAGAAATCGCTGTTTAATAAATATTTATTTTAAATAGCGCCATTTTTTTTAAACGGACAAAATACACAGAATCCGAAGAGCATGTAGATCTGTTTCGAGATTGACATAATATATTTATTTTTTTGTGGCTTCTAAATGGGTAATAACTTGCGTATAAAATTATGAATTAATGGATTTTTCACAGGAGCACAGAAAATCAAAGAGTCGGATATTTTATAAATAATTCATTTTGATATTCTTTTTCTTTCGTAATATATCTGATATTGGTATCAAAAAACGCGTATTGACGTAGCGAATCCGGGCATCTCGGTGAAAATATGATCAGTTAAATCTTGGCTCTCTTTTGCGAGAAAAGGCTAATACTGAAAGCTTTTTTCTGTTTCTTTCCTATAAATACTCAATAAGAATACCGGTACAGTAGGGATAGGGTAGATGTAAGGGAGATGTAGGGTAGGGATAGGGGTAGAGGTAGAAGTAGGAGTAGGGGTAGGGGTACGGGTCGCCGATATGGGTATCAAACTGAGCGTCTCCACCTACGCAAGCCGATTTGCGCGAATAAAAATTTGGCAGCAAATTCCTAGGCCCCATTTCTCGAATAATTCTAATATTGAAAAAAAAAAATCTTCTTCTTTTCTTTACATACATAATCGTGGTAGTCGTAGGGTAGGAGTTGGGTAAATGTAGGGTAGATGTAGGGTAGATGTAGAGTAGATGTAGGGTAGGAGTTGGGTAGATGAAGGGACAATTTTTTCTCTGATTTTTTTTTAAATTTATATAGCGCTGTTTTTTACTTTCGCCTTGAACTTAGCAGTTGGCTCCGAGGCCCGATTTTGCAAGATGTGGCTCATATTTTTAAGGGAAAATATTACGCAAAACACATTTATTAAAATAAAATCACTAGGGGTGGGGTAGGGGTCGGGGAAGGAATAAGAGTAAGAGCAGGGGTAGGGGTAGGGGTAGGGGTAGGTTTAGCCGATATGGGTATCAAACTGAGCGTCTCCACCTACGCGACGAGATTTAGGCAATTAAAAAATTGGCAACAAATTCCTAGGCCCCATTTGTCGAGATAAAGCTAACATTGAAAGTTTTTTTCTTTTCATTTTCTTTAAATACTTAATAGTGGTAGTCGTAGGGTAGGAGTTGGGTAGATGTAGGGAAGGAGTTGGGTAGATGTAGGGTAGGAGTTGGGTAGATGTAGGGTAGGAGTTGGGTAGATGTAGGGTAGGAGTTGGGTAGATGTAGGGTAGTAGTTGGGTAGATGTAGGGTAGGAGTTGGGGAGATGTAGGGTAGGAGTTGGGTAGATGTAGGGTAGGAGTTGGAGTAGGAGTTGGAGTAGGAGTTGGAGTAGGAGTTGGAGTAGGAGTTGGAGTAGGAGTTGGAGTAGGAGTTGGAGTAGGGGTAGGAGGTTGAGTATAAATATTTTTCCAAATATTCGTTTAAAAAATTATTTCCAACACACACACTTCTTGCTTCATCCACATTACAACACATATTCTAAATACACAAACCAATTGCAGCCCTGCAATAGGCAAAACCTAGTATATATATAGTATTGTTCTATGGGGGTAAATTTTCAGACTTGGCTGGTTCGCCGAAAACGACCGTGCGCCCTATCCATTTTAAACAACCCAAGGTTCGTTTTCGCGAGACACGAAATTCACTATTTTCCCCACGGTCCTGTCTCGCGAAAGTAGACCGAACCGCCCGCAGAGTTTAGAACACCGCGAGGGTCAATTTGCCCGGACAACTACTGAAAATGAATGTCGCATATGACGTTGTGATGTCGTATATGATGTTGAAAATGTGGGTTAAAAATCTGGGGAAAAATGTGATCTATAGTCCGGAAACTACTGAAAATTTTGTATCGACGATACGGAACGATTTCCATCTGTCGGCAAGAAAATTTCAAATTCGTTCGAGTTCTGCATTGGTTCTATTTTCAACCGCAAGATTCGTTCGATTTGTTCGCGATATTTGGCGCTGTTTTCAATAATCATTAGAGTTTCGCATCCGCCATTTTAGTGAGGGAGGGTCGCTCAAAAAGTTCGCTAGAAATATAATCAATTAATTTTCTGTTTTATTATAAAAAATTTAATTTTCCGTTTTTTTATCAGAAAATCAGTCGGGAGGTCGGAACGAACGTTCGCTTCGCCGAGTCACGTTTCTAAAATAAAGATGTAATGAATTTTATCGATTTCTCCTTACGTTTATGGTTATAAAAATATAATTATTACGAAAAAAGCGCTGGAGTTCGTGAAATCGAAACGCGGATGCTCGACCGATGACATTTCAAAAAAAAAAATTTAAAAACAGACGGTTTTTAATTTTGCTATTAAAATTTACGTATTTTTTCCGTGTTTTTTTTTGTTCAAAATTAGTACTAACTATTTGAGCGACCCTCATGATTTAAACACAGTGTAGCCACTGAAAAGAACACATTTTTCCCAATGAATTTATTCGAAAATAATTACTGGGTAGGTACTGAAAACTTTTGGAAAAATACTAAGGTACCTACATAAACCGATATTGTGAATTGATTCTTTTCAACGTACAAGAAATAGATCACAGGAACTGAAATCGCTGTTTAATAAATATTTTTTTTAAATCGCGCCATTTTTTTTAATATGGATCAAATAGACAGAATCCGAAGAGCGTGTAGATCTGTTTCGAGATTGACATAATATATTTATTTTTTTGTTGCTTCTAAATGGGTAATAACTTGCGTATAAAATTATGGATTAATGGATTTTTCCCAGGAGCACAGAAAATCAAAGAGTTGGATATTTTATAAATAATTCATTTTGATATTCTTCTTCTTTTGTAAAATATCTGATATTGGTATCAAAATACGCGTATTGACGTAGCGGATCCGGGCATCTCGGTGAAAATTTGAGCATTCAATTCTTGGCGCTCTTTTGCGAGAAAAGGCTAATATTGAAAGCATTTTTTGTTTCTTTTCTATAAATACTCAATACGGGTAGTGGTAGAGTAGGTATAGGGTAGAAGTAAGGTAGATATAGTGTAGGGATAGGGGTAGGGTAGATGTAGGAGTAGGGGAAGGGGTAGAAGTAGCCGATATGGGTATCAAACTGAGCGTCGCCACCTACGCAAACTGATTTGGGCAATTAAAAATTTGGCAACAAACTCCTAGGCCCCATTTCTCGAATAAAGGTAACATTGAAACTTTTTTTCTTCTTCTTTTCTTTACATACTTAATCGTGGTATTCGTAGAGTAGGAGTTGGGTAGATGTAGGGTAGATGTAGGGTAGGAGTTGGGTAGATGTAGGGAAAAATTTTTCTCTGATTTTTTTTAAAATTTATATAGCGCTTTTTTTTACTTTCCCCTTGAACTTAGCAGTTAGCTCCAAAGCCCCATTTTGCAAGATGTGGCTCATATTTTTAAGGGAAAATATAACGCAAAACACATTTATTAAAATAAAATCACTAGGGGTGGGGTAGGGGTCGGGGAAGGAATAGGGGTAAGAGCAGGGGTAGGGGTAGTTTTAGCCGATATGGGTATCAAACTGAGCGTCTCCACCTACGCAACGAGATTTGGGCAATTAAAAACTTGGCAACAAATTCCTAGGCCCCATTTGTCGAGATAAAGCTAACATTGAAAGTTTTTTTCTTTTCATTTTCTTTAAATACTTAATAGTGGTAGTCGTAGGGTGGGAGTTGGGTAGATGTAGGGTAGGAGTTGGGTAGATGTAGGGTAGGAGTTGGGTAGATGTAGGGTAAGAGTTGGGTAGATGTAGGGTAGGAGTTGGAGTAGGAGTTGGAGTAGGAGTTGGAGTAGGAGTTGGAGTAGGAGTTGGAGTAGGAGTTGGAGTAGGAGTTGGAGTAGGAGTTGGAGTAGGAGTTGGAGTAGGAGTTGGAGTAGGTGAGTAGGAGTTGGAGTAGGAGTTGAGTAGTTGGAGCAGGAGTTGGAGTAGGAGTTGGAGTAGGAGTTGGAGTAGTAGGAGCTGGGAGTAGGAGTTGGAGTAGGAGTTGGAGTAGTAGAGTTTGGAGTTGGAGTAGAGTTTGGAGTAGGAGTTGGAGTAGGAGTTGGAGTAGGAGTTGGAGTAGGGGTAGGAGGTTGAGTATAAATATTTTTCCAAATATTCGTTTTAAAAATTATTTCCAACACACACACTTCTTGCTTCATCCACATTACAACACATATTCTAAATACACAAACCAATTGCAGCCCTGCAATAGGCAAAACCTAGTATATAGTATTGTTCTATGGGGGTAAATTTTCAGACTTGGCTGGTTCGCCGAAAACGACCGTGCGCCCTATCCATTTAAAACACCTCGAGGTTCGTTTTCGCGAGACACGAAATTCACTGTTTTCCCCACGGTTTTTTTTTCCTGTCTCGCGAAAGTAGACCGAACCGCCCGCAGACTTTAGAACACCGCGAGGGTCAATTTGCCCGGACAACTACTGAAAATGAATGTCGCATATGACGTTGTGATGTCGTATATGATGTTGAAAATGTGGGGTAAAAATCTGGGGAAAAATGTGATCTATAGTCCGGAAACTACTGAAAATTTTGTATTGACGATACGGAACGATTTCCATCTGTCGGCAAGAAATAGAACTAACGTTAATTCAGTAAGAAAAAAATCAAATCCGTTCGAGTTCGGCGTTGGTTCTATTCTCAACCGCAAGATTCGTTCGATTTGTTCGCGATATTTGGCGCCGTTTTCAATAATCATTAGAGTTTCGCACCCGCCATTTTAGTGAGGGAGGGTCGCTCAAAAAGTTCGCAAGAAAAATAATCAATTAATTTTCTGTTTTATTATAAAAAATTTAATATTCCGTTTTTTTATCAGAAAATCAGTCGGGAGGTCGGAACGAACGTTCGCTTCGCCGAGTCACGTTTCTAAAATAAAGATGTAATGAATTTTATCGATTTCTCCTTACGTTTATGGTTATAAAAATATAATTATTACGAAAAAAGCGCCGGCGTTCGTGAATTCGAAACGCGGATGCTCGACCTGTGACATTTCAAAAAAAATTTTTCAAAACAGACGGTTTTTAATTTTGATATTAAAATTTACGTATTTTTTCCGTGTTTTTTTTTCATTCAAAATTAGTACTAACTATTTGAGTGACCCTCATCATTTAAAGACAGTGTAGCAACTGAAAAGAACACATTTTCCCGATGAATTTATTCGAAAATAATTACTGGGTAGGTACTGAAAACTTTCCGACAAATACTAAGGTACCTACATATATCGATATTATGAATTGATTCTTTTCAACGTACGAGAAATAGGTTGCAGAAATTGAAATCGCTGTTTAATAAATATTTATTTTGAATAGCGCCATTTTTTTTAAATGGACAAAATACACAGAATCCGAAGAGCGTGCAGATCTGTTTCGAGATTGACATAATATATTTATTTTTTTGTTGCTTCTAAATGGGTAATAACTTGCGTATAAAATTATAAATTAATGGATTTCTCCCAGGAGCACAGAAAATCAAACACCTGGATATTTGATAAATAATTCATTTTGATATTCTAATTCTTTTGTAATATATGTGATATTGGTATCAAAATACGCGTTTTGACGTAGCGGATCCGGGCATCTCGGTGAAAATTTGAGCATTCAATTCTTGGCGCTCTTTTGCGAGAAAAGGCTAATATTGAAAGCATTTTTTTGTTTCTTTTCTATAAATACTCAATACGGGTAGTGGAAGAGTAGGTATAGGGTAGAAGTAAGTTAGATATAGGGTAGGGATAGGGGTAGGGGTAGATGTAGGAGTAGGGGAAGGGGTAGAAGTAGCCGATATGGGTATCAAACTGAGCGTCGCCACCTACGCAACCTGATTTGGGCAATTAAAAATTTGGCAACAAACTCCTAGGCCCCATTTCTAGAATAAAGGTAACATTGAAACTTTTTTCTTCTTCTTTTCTTTACATACTTAATCGTGGTATTCGTAGAGTAGGAGTTGGGTAGATGTAGGGTAGTAGGGTAGGAGATGGGTAGTCGTAGGGTAGGAGTTGGGTAGATGTAGGGACAATTTTTTCTCAGATTTTTTTTAAAATTTATATAGCGCTGTTTTTTTACTTTCCCCTTGAACTAGCAGTTAGCTCCAAAGCCCCATTTTGCAAGATGTGGCTCAAATTTTTAAGGGAAAATATTACGCAAAACACATTTATTAAAATAAAATCACTGGGGGTGGGGTAGGGGTCGGGGAAGGAATAGGGGTAAGAGCAGGGGTAGGGGTAGGGGTAAGGGTAGGTTTAGCCGATATGGGTATCAAACTGAGCGTCTCCACCTACGCAACGAGATTTGGGCAATTAAAAATTTGGCAACAAATTCCTAGGCCCCATTTGTCGAGATAAAGCTAACATTGAAAGTTTTTTTCTTTTCATTTTCTTAAAATACTTAATAGTGGTAGTCGTAGGGTAGGAGTTGGGTAGATGTAGGGTAGGAGTTGGAGTAGGAGTTGGAGTAGGAGTTGGAGTAGGAGTTGGAGTAGGAGTTGGAGTAGGAGTTGGAGTAGGAGTTGGAGTAGGAGTAGGAGGTTGAGTATAAATATTTTTCCAAATATTCGTTTTAAAAATTATTTCCAACACACACACTTCTTGCTTCATCCACATTACAACACATATTCTAAATACACAAACCAATTGCAGCTCTGCAATAGGCAAAACCTAGTATATATTAATGCTCTAACTTTCCCCATTTTCAGACTTCGCTAGCCAAGCAAAATTCGACCCAAGCGCCCTATCCATTCGAAACACCTTAAGGTTCGTTTTCGGTCAAATTTGAATGTCAGCAGCTGTCATGTCTCGCGAAAGTCGACCTAACCGCCCGTAGAGTTTAGAACACCGGAAGGGTCCCATTAGCCGGCCAAGTCTGAAAATGAATGTCGCATATGACGTTGTGATGTCGTATATGATGTTGAAAATGTGGGGTAAAAATCTGGGGAAAAATGTGAACTAAGAAAAATCTCTAGAAACTACTGAAAAATTTGTATCGAAGATATTGAACGATTACTGGTTCCATCTATCGGCGAGAACTAGAAAAATTCAAATCCAATCGAGTCGGTTCTATTTTCAACCGCAATCTTCGTACCCGCCGGGTGGCGCTGCTCGATCTTCATTCGAGTTTCCAGCGATCTTTCTCACCCTACGTGTTGCCGTGAAAGAAAAATAATTGCCCACGAGAATATTTAAAAAGTATGTACAAAAACATAAACCTGATCTCTCGGCGGAAAATTTTCTTCCACTATTGCCGTCGGCCACGAAAATACTTAATCTTTCATTTCTGTGAGTCGAAGAGGTTAAATAAATGGATAATCGCTTTTAAAAACCACGTAGGAAGTTTTGGAAATCGCGACATCTATAGCAACCCGTGGGAAAACTTCCACAATAATCGTTCAAACTTTTGACAGTTATAAAAGCTGATCAAAACCGTCATTTTATTCCTTCGCGCCTAATTCACTTTTCTATGGGATAATTTTGTTCGAGAAAATTCCTTCAGTTTGTAGACAAGTGCAATATTACAAGTACCTACGCGAGAATGTTATCTAATAAAGCATTCGAATTTAATTTCCGGTTAGGTACCCAAGTTTTAAAAGCAAACTAACGGAATAGTATGAAAAATTGCTTTGAAGGTTTATTAATATTTAAAAAAAATGAATTTCTCGAAATAAAATTATGATTTTTTTTTAATGCGTAGGCGATTTGACACGGTGCCATTATTAATACTTGCAATATTCATTTGAAATATACAAGGAGAAAATAATTCGGTGAACGAAAAAAATCATTAAAAATGCATTTATTGATAGAAAACGGTATTTTTTTCTCTGATTTTTGAAAAAATTTATATAGCGCTGTTTTTTTACTTTCCCCTAGAACTTAGCAGTTAGCTCCAAAGCCCCAATTTGCAAGATGTGGCACATATTTTTAAGGGAAAATATTACGCAAAACACATTTATTAAAATAAAATCACTAGAAGTGGGGTAGGGGCCGGGGAAGGAATAGGGGTAAGAGCAGGGGTAGGGGTAGGGGTAAGGGTAGGTTTAGCCGATATAGGTATCAAACTGAGCGTCTCCACCTACGCAACGAGATTTGGGCAATTAAAAATTTGGCAACAAATTCCTAGGCGCCATTTGTCGAGATAAAGCTAACATTGAAAGTTTTTTTCTTTTCATTTTCTTTAAATACTTAATAGTGGTAGTCGTAGGGTAGGAGTTGGGCAGATGTAGGGTAGGAGTTGTAGATGTAGGGTAGGAGTTGGGTAGATGTAGGGTAGGAGTTGGGTAGATGTAGGGTAGGAGTTGGGTAGATGTAGGGTAGGAGTTGGGTAGATGTAGGGTAGGAGTTGGGTAGATGTAGGGTAGGAGTTGGGGTAGGGGTTGGAGTAGGAGTTGGAGTAGGAGTTGGAGTAGGAGTTGGTTGGAGTAGGAGTTGGAGTAGGAGTTGGAGTAGGAGTTGGAGTAGGAGTTGGAGTAGGAGTTGGAGTAGGAGTTGGAGTAGGAGTTGGAGTAGGAGTTGGAGTAGGAGTTGGAGTAGGAGTTGGAGTAGGAGTTGGCGTAGGAGTTGGAGTAGGAGTTGGCGTAGGAGTTGGAGTAGGAGTTGGAGTAGGAGTTGGAGTAGGAGATGGAGTAGGAGTTGGAGTAGGAGTTGGAGTAGGAGTTGGAGTAGGAGTTGGAGTAGGAGTTGGAGTAGGAGTTGGAGTAGGAGTTGGAGTAGGAGTTGGAGTAGGAGTTGGAGTAGGAGTTGGAGTAGGAGTTGGAGTAGGAGTTAGAGTAGGAGTTGGAGTAGGGGTAGGAGGTTGAGTATAAATATTTTTACAAATATTCGTTTTAAAAATTATTTCCAACACACATACTTCTTGCTTCATCCACATTACAACACATATTCTAAATACACAAACCAATTGCAGCACTGCAATAGGCAAAACCTAGTCTTATTTAATACTAGCCGATGTGTACTCGGCCTTGCTAGGGTTGTTTTTTTTTAATAAAGTTGCGATTTCTTGCTTTTCGTTTGGGTGCCATAATTGTTTTTACAGCGAAAGTAATGCCTTCTGACAACTATTACTATTTCTTAAAAAGAAAACAAAGAAACATTCATTTAAAAATTTTATTTCGTTCCGAACATTTTTTTAAAAAATCTATTTAAATAATAAAGTTTTTAAGTAGGTACCCACTTGTGTTTTCCATTTTGATAATATTCTACCAAAACACACCTTCTTTCTTTGAATATGTAATCTGTGGCTAACCAGAGTGGTATATCTATGGGTTAACCTCAATATAACATGGCGGGTTCAATGTTTTTCATACTTATTTTAAAACGTCATAGCAACAGTTTTACATGTTGAATTTCATTCAAACTACTCTCTAAACCTTGTCACAAAGCAGAATATCTCGATCCTGTTCGTAAGCACATTTGAATTTGCAATCTTAGTAAAGTTCACCAATAGATCTATTATATAGAATGTTCCCGACTAGCTCAACTCAGGGTAGATGGATGTATACAAAAAAACGATACATCCATCTATTAATCGTGTTGTCAGTTCGTTGATGGACAATTCGACAAGTCACCGCTTCCAGAAGACATATATAAAACAAATACATATAAATACAAACAGGAATAGGGAATTCAAAATAAAAACAATTCTCTTTTGCTATAAATAATATCTTGCTTATATTTTTGATAGCATAGTCTGTGCCTTAGGAAAAGCTTTAACCTTTCTGTGGACGCCTTCAGATTATTAAAGGATAGAATGAAATTGAGTGATGTTAAATGATTTCTGTTTTATCAAAAAGCAAAAGGGAACTAAATAAATAAAGTGAAATTTTGGAACGATACGAGTTTTCGGGTGGGCAGCTCTCTCGGCTCTCCAAACTCGACTACCCGCCCTGTCTTCCAAAGCCCCCTCTTGCGGTTGCTTTCCCCCCTCCCCTTCCCAACCCGAGCGGCTAGGAAATTATTATCATAGACAACTAATTCTGGTTCATGGTCAAATCCCGGTCGGTTTGTCAACCTTAGTTGTTAGGGACTTGCTTCATAACAACCTTTTCGGCACTAATAAGAATAAACTGTGCTATTTTCAGCGAAACTGGTAGAATAATATTCGAGAAAATCGAGGACAGACAGACAAACTTTCGTTTTTACATATAAAAATTGCTCATTTGCAGATATTGATTTGGATCTTCAACGTCTAAATGCATTCTCCATCATGTTTGAAGAGATAATCTGAAAAAAAGATTATATGATAAAATGATATTTTTTCTCACGGCACAACTTCGACCATTACCTTCCTATTAAATCATTATTACATTCACTAGCCACACCGCCCACATATTGTTAAAACTACCGGCGATTTAAACACATCCAACTACCATTATTATAAGCGGAAACTTTTGATTGTTCAAAATTGGGGGACTTAAGGCCGGCATTTACAATACGCACCCGTCGGACCCACCTGCCCGTGCCGTGTAGAGATGCTTTAACACGCAGGGGGAAGAAATAAAAATAATAATTAAAACTTTCAGCTTGTTTACAGAAAACTAATATATATTTTTTTTGTATTTTATATATAAGTGTTTTATAATTTGCTCACCACAGTCAAACGTGAACGACAGTGAACAAGGCTGGTGTAAAAATGGATATAACGTGGCCTTTGCCTCAACCGTCGAAATGGTACGTTAAGGCAAGTCTATTCATTCTGACGCCAGTGGGAAGGGATTGAAGGAATTGACTAAAGGAAAGGATGTCGGGCCTTTCGAAGCGGTGGCTTCAGTTAGTAGAGGGCAAACCAGCCGTGTGGGGCCGACGGACCGGAATCAGATGCGCAGTTCGGTTTTCATTAGTCCGGATCGCGCACCCGATCCGACGGATGGCTTCGAGCGTGAATGGCATGCTTTATCTAGCAGAAAATTAAACCCGTAGTGGGAACCCATAACTTTGGACCACTCTGCTACTAAACGATCTGTGGATTTTTAATTACAATGTTAACCTAACCTAACCATAAAATTGGCTAAATAAATTCATAAATACGTGCATTTTAATTAATTTTAGATGAAATAAATTATTTTTTAATATTCCTAGAGTTTTTTTTTATTTTCGTCTGGATGGGATGGAAATTATATAATCTCCTCCCCCCGTAGCTAATGGATTGCTTACCATATTGTGCATGTATGGTATGTAAATGTATTTTGTCATGTTTCGAGTGGAGTGTACTTGCGACGTTTTAATGAATTATGTATTTAATTTCAAGCAACGTGTCAATTCTGAATGATGGTCTTTCACCAGGGCGATACTGAGAGTATCTTCCACTCTGACCTTGTTTCGAATAACCTGTAATTTCTTTATGTATGTTTCATATGAATTTCCCCAGATTTAAGTAGTTAAGATATGATTGAACTAGGCTATAATATTATTATTTTTAGTTTTTTTGTACAGATATGATAATCCGCTAAGGACTCCAGGTAACTTCATCTTTAATTTCTAGTATATGTTTTTTTTTTAATTTATATATACATTTAAGTATTATTAATTAAACGCGCAGAGGGCTTCTAAACACAAGTATGTCTATTTTAAATAACATAAAAAAATAAAAATATAAATCATTCCCAAAAGTGAATAACACTTGGAATTAGAATAAACTGCACCAAAGCTAAAAATATACACTAATATAAACGAACGGAAAAAATAATAATATAATATCCGCAAATCCACAATCTCAATATTAATATTAAAAACAAATAAATAAATAATGTGAAAAGTTGTAGTTAACAATAATTCATAAACTAGGTAGAAATAATTCTTTGATAATTCAGTTAAGATTAGTTCAGATTATTGTCAAATACATCCATATGATTTAAGTACTTGTTGCCAAGCCCGCGTAAGCCTTGAATTGGGGAATGCAAGCTGTAGTTAATAGTTTAATGTTTGTCTTGTAGTTCGTTTGGGTATGTACAGGTTGACCAAATGGAGTAGTTCAGAACAATCGACATTACAATTTTTTAATTCTAATTAAAAGATTAAAATTTAAAATTTTCGAAACGTAAAAAAATTCTTTCTACATTATGAATACGTATTTTGGAATTGTGGAATTATGCTCTATTGAACTTCTAACTTGGGACAAGTACAACATTTTGTTTTCATTTTTGATTACTTAATAAAAAGGTTAGGTAGTATATTTTCCGTATGTTTTCTTAAGTCGGAATATTAAAAATATTCATTAACGATGAGCAAATTATGTGCTCTGAAGGTACGTTAACTGTACTTACATTTTTTGTTGGTGCAATTATCAATCTCCATGTGGCATTCGTTAGCAAAAGTTTTGAGGTGACCTTCAATATTGACAGCGCAAAATGTATCGACGGCGTCATCGGCGCAGCCAATGGGACAAGTTACATTGGTGAACTGAAAGTCTTCCAGGTCGGCAGCGAGGGTTCTTTCCACAATTGCCATGTCGTTGCTAGCATTTCTAATTAAAGTAGAACGATCGAATTCGTTTTCAATACTTTCAGTGTCAATCTCGTCTTTTACATCCATACTTTTAGCGACACTTAGAAATAGGAAACCTGTGAACATATTGAAATATAAAAATACACCTTTTAATCATTTAATATTCCATTCTGTAATATCTCTGTAGGTCAAAGATGTTTAAATACAATGCTATTAAGCTATTCAATTCCCTACCTGTTCCTAGTGACATCAGAAATACGCAAAACAAAATATCATTGATCACCTTCAATAAACCTGACAACTTCTACATTATTTTGTGCCTTTAAATTAGTATACTTGAAAAAAATGTATTAAATTGTAATCCATTTTAATCTATTTGTCATCTAAATATCCTAGCTAAACAACCATCACTGTAAATTGCCATCTCGACACAGACGTTTCACGCCTAGTCTAGATGTGCAATACGTTAGCCGATAACAAATGTTCATATATATGTAATAAATAAATGAGACATATTATTTTGTTTACCGCACAGGTGTCCCAACTGCTCCCGATCTTCTGTAGACAGTGGAACTGTGGCATCCCTAATTGGAGTTTTTTTGTTAGGCTGGAGGTAGTGGTGAGTTAAAGGAGATGGGGAAGAAAGTTTTTTTTACAGTTACTCCACACAGAAGGCCCTGAGAGAAATCATTTCCCTTAAGGCCTATATCAATTTTGGAGATGCTGTGTGGAGGGTCTTTTAGAGCATAGGAAGGAGTGACCTGGGTCTTGAACACAGAACTCAAGTTGTTGTTGAACACAAGACTGAATCGTAGAAGCGCCCGTTATCATGTGACAAATGTCAACCATATACAAATGTTGGGCGCGCGTTTGGCGTGTTTCCCAACTATTCACCGGTACCGACGGGATCAATGACGCTAGTTCCTCAGAGCATTTTCTATTGAAATACCGATAGAGCACGGACAACATTCCCACCTGACGTTTGTGTTCTAAAGATTGCAATCCATATGTTAAGACATGCTTCTGTACAAAATCACGGGGTTTTTCAGATATTTTGGGGCTCCCAACTAGAGGTGGCTGCCAAATTCTACAGTGGAGCACACTAGCGATTTGTACAGAGTTAGCAGTTGTGCACTACTAGTATCTTCGGGACCTGTACATTACGCCCAGTTTCCGAGGCTAATTTGACCCCATACCTGAGCTGGTTACTTACGGTTACAACAAGCATTTCAATGGAGGGCTTGTTGGGTATATTGTTATTCAGATCTGTTCACCATTGCATTGTGAATTGCGCAATACTTTAACGTGAATTTGGTCACTAACGTGGGGTCCGTTTCATAGATGCCCCTAACTTGGCATACGGATTGCAATCATTAGAGCACAGGTGTCATGTGGGAATGCTGTCTCTGTTGTACCGATACTTTAATGGAAGATGCTCTGAGGAACTAGCGTCATTGATCCCTTTGGCACCAGTAAATAGTCGGAAAGCACGCCAAACGTGCTCCCACATTTGCATACGGTTGAAATTTTGCACATGATATAGGGTCGTTTCTACCACTCGATCGTGAGTTCAACAGCCCGGATGTCTCCTTTATCCTTCCCTAAGACCCATGTTTACTTCTTCCTCTCCCGAAAGAGACCCTCTACACAGAATCCTCAAAGATAACATAGGCATTAAGGGAAATTAGTTTCCTCAGGGTATTCTGTGCGAAGTTAATGTAAATACAAATAAAAAAAGTATAGTAATAATCAATGGACAATGAAAATAATGTTTACCCGTTAAAACGGTGCATTTTTTCTTATTCATAATTATTTAATAATGTCCACAACAGTTTCTTCAACCTCTTTGAAAACAATCCAATAACATTCACAAAACATCGCACTTTCAGAAAATTGCTTATTTTTATGAATTAAACCAACGTGTTTATGGGTTATTCGACAAATCAGCAATAACAAACCCTTTACAAATAAAAATTATGAGTTTTTTGTAAGCGAGCCATATACTTTCATTATCACAATGGTGAAAGAGCACTATTCAGAATCGAAACATTGCTTTAAAATATAAAAGCCATCAGATTTAAATATCCAAATACTTCTCAACTTCTGAACTTTGATGGTCTTTGACAAGCTTTGATAGTTTTTGATAGTCTTTGATAGTCTTTGATAGTCTTTGATAGGCTGTGATAATCTTTGACATTCTGTGATACTCTTTGATAGACTTTGAAGGTTTTTGATAGTCTTTGATAGTCTTCGATAGTCTTTGAAGGTCTTTGATGGTCTTTGATGGTCTTTGATATTCTTTGAAGGACATTAAAGGTTTTTGAAAGTCTTTGATAGTCTTCGATAGTCTTTGAAGGTCTTTGATGGTGTTTGATATTCTTTGATGGACATTAAAGGTTTTTGATAGTATTTGATTGTCTTTGATGGTCTTTGATGGTCTTTGATAAGCGTTGATAAGCTTTGATAGTATTTGATAGTGTTTGAAAGTCTTTGATGGTGGTCTTGAAGATACCATGATGAAAGGTGATCAGGAATTTCATGGCTCGGGTGTGGCAAACGCGTTTGCTGATCATTTTCAATCTGTCTACAGTAGAGATCCTCCACTTCTAGATATTAATAATGCTGCCGCATTTAATACCAGAGGAGCCTCTAACGTTGACTTATGTATATTTACGGAATCTGATGTTATGAATGCCATAAGACACATGAAGAACTCGCACTCTATCGGCCCCGACTTCGCTCCCGTATTCTTTATTAAAGGGTGCGCTGAATTCCTCAAAGCACCTTTAACTTTTATATTTAATCTAGCTATTAGTACCTCCACTTTTCCAGAATTATGGAAAATTTCAAAAATATGTCCTATTTTTAAAAATGGTTCCAAAAAGTCAAAATTATAGACCTGTTGCCATACTTTCAGCTCCTGCTAAACTATTTGAAAAACTAATCCATAAATTCATTGTACCTCAAATAGACGCATATATTATCCCCGAACAGCATGGTTTCAGAAAAGGAAGATCTACGGAAACCAATCTGATGGTTTTCACTGACTATGTTGCTAGGTCCCTAGATAGTGGATACCAAGTAGACTGTTCGTATAATGATTTCTCCAAAGCCTTTGATACCGTGAATCACGATATCTTACTAACAAAACTTGCCCAAATGGGTTTCTCCCTACGTATGCTAAAGTTTTTTAGAAGTTATCTCAAAAACCGGAAGCAATTTGTCACACACGGAATTTTTCAATCCGCTGATTTTCTTGTTTTTCTGGGGTCCCCCAAGGGTCAATCCTAGGGCCTCTTCTCTTCTCTATTTTCATAAATGACATTGCAAAAGTCATCCGTTTTTCTCGCTTTCTCCTTTTCGCTGACGATCTCAAATTATTTCTACTAATTAGAAATATTTTAGATTGCCTACATCTTCAAGCTGACATTGATAACATCTCTGAATGGAGCCTACGAAATCAGCTTTATTTCAATATCTCAAAATGCGTAGTCCTGTCTTTCACCAGAGCATTTAGTCTCACCTACCACAGATATACTATGCTCAGTCATAATCTCAAACGTGTTTCTACTATAAAGGATCTTGGAATCGTGTATGAAAGTAAACTTACGTTTCGTGTTCATATCGAAGGGGTATGTCAATCTGCATTAAAAATGTTAGGATTTGTCATTCGGATCGTGAGGGTTTTTCGGGATACTCGTACTCTTAGAATATTATACTTCTCTTTAGTCCGTAGTAGGCTGGAGAGTGGGTCGGCTATTTGGAATCCTCACGAGACGGGGTGCTCCCTCATGTTAGAGAGGGTTCAGAAAAAGTTTTTGAGATTTCTTTACATGAGGGAGTACGGACTCTATCCGTGGCTTTATCCAACTAACTTTCTTCTGGGCATGCTTGGATTTCACTCCCTGCAGCTCAGAAGAGAGGGGTATGCCGCTACCCACTTTTTTAGACTACTGCGAGGCTCCATAGAGAATTCAGCTATTTTGGAACGCATAAGTCTTTATGTTCCTGATGACTATCTAAGACAGCGTCGTCATAGATTATTCTATCTTCCTACCTGTAGAACCAACCTGCCAATGGTTCTCCCGGTGGGGAGGAGTATATTGCTCCTGAACAAAATCTCACAGGATATCGACATATTTTGCGTCAGTGAGGAAAGATTCAAAAGGGAAATTCTATTGATTCTTGAAAGAATCTCTTCTCATTGACGCGATCTTCACCACTGCCTGAATTTATTTAAATATCTCTGAATTTATTTTTTTTATTTTTAGTATATTTCTTTTTCCTTGTACATTGTTCTACAAATATTAAATAAGTACCTGTAATTTCTCTTACGTATTAAATATAACATGTTTGTAATTGTATTAGAAATTAAATAAAAACATTATTATTATTATTATTATTATTTGAAGGTTTTTGATAGTTTTGATGGTCTTTGGTGGTCTTTGAAGGTTTTTGATGGTCTTTGATAGGCTTTGATAGTATTTTATATACTTTGATATTCTATAAGAGACTTTGGAGGGTTTTGATAGTCTTTGATAGTCTTTGATAGTCTTTGATAGTCTTTGGTGCACTTTGATGGTCTTTGATAAGCTTTGATACTGTTTTATAGTCTTTGATAGTCTCTGAAAGTCTTTGATGGTCTTTGATAGTCTTTCAGGGTCTTTGATAGTCTTTAATTGTATTTAATAGTCTTAGAAGGTCTTTGATAGTCTTTGGTAGTCTTTGATGGTATTTGATAGTCTTTGATAGTCTTTGATAGTCTATTAAGGCTTTTGATATTATTTGAAGGTATTAAAGATTTTTGATAGTCTATGAGAGACCTTCAAAGTTTTTGATAGTCTTTGATAGACTTTGAAGGTTTTTGATAGACTTTGATAGTCTTCGATAGTCTTTGATGTTCTTTGATAGTCTTTGATGGTCTTTGATGGTCTTTGATATTCTTTGATGGACATTAAAGGTTTTTGATAGTCTTTGATTGTCTTTGGTGGTCTTTGATAAGCGTTGATAAGCTTTGATAGTCTTTGATAGTCTTGATGGTCTTTGGTGGTCTTTGAAGGCTTTTGATGGTCTTTGATAGGCTTTGATAGTATTTTATATACTTTGATATTCTATAAGAGACTTTGAAGGTTTTTGATAGTCTTCGATAGTCTTTGATTGTCTTTGATGGTCTTTAATAGTCTTTGATGGTATTTGATAGGCTTTGATAGTCTTTGAGAGTCTTTGATAGTCTTTGGTAGTCTTTGATAGTCTTTGAGGGTATTTGATAGGCTTTAATGTTCTTTGATAGTCTTTGATAGTCTTTGATGGTCTTTGATATACTTTGATAGTCTTCAATGGTCGTTGGAGGTCTTTGATAGTCTTTGATGATCTTTGATAGTCTTTGATAAGCGTTGTTAGTCTTTGATAGTCTTTAATAGTCGTTGAGAGACATTGAAGGTCTTTTATAGTATTTGATAATCTTAGATTGTTTTTGATGGTCTTTGATAGTCTTTGAAGTTCTCTGATAGTCAGTGATAGTTTCTGATAGTCTATGATAGTCTCTGATAGTCCTTATATATCTTTATTAGCAATACAATAACTAATTAATACAAAAAGCATAAACATTGAAAAAACAATAGTTCTCGAAAAATTACGACGCATACACACTCGCCCCAATAAAAACTAATCTGATCCGACCCATCACGAAAGTAGGTTTAGGCTGAGCCGAAGCTTCGGTTAATTTTTAATCAAAACTGAAACGCCGTTCGATCACTATACCCTATGTAAAAAAACGTTATAAACGTCATGTCACGTCGACGGCCTCCATGGTCGAGGGGTAAGGCTCTCGACTACGAATCCAAAGCTCGCGGGTTCTAATCCCGGCTTGCGCAAGTAAATTTTATTTAATTAATTTGTGTTGTTTGACAATTAATTCATTTAAAAATAATATATAGCATATTTGCGCACGTTCCAGAGTGGAAGATACTCTTAGTATTGCCCTGGTGAAATACCACCATTCAGAATTGAAACGTTGCTTCAAATGGCTTTTGGCCGTGTTTGGTGACCGGATCTAAATATCCAAATATTTCCCCACCTTCCTCTTTCCCCTTCTCCTTTCCCTCACCGATACCTTCAGCCTCACAACATTCCCCAATTGGGAATACCATAGTCTCACTGGCTCCAGACGGTTGGGAGGAGTTACCTACCCAATATTTATTTGTATGAGACATAGACGGTTGAGGTCCTGGGTTCGAGTCCCAGATGCGACTGAAATCTTTTTATTTTCCGTTGTTTTTTCGTTTTCGTGGTTCATTTGGGATGTGTTAATATTATCTTCTTCAATGATTAAATATTACAATGAGGTTTGCAAACTTCAATAAGTTATAAAAAAAATAAAATGAATACAAAATACTAGTTTATCGGGACTTATTCATTGTATTATTTTCTTTTGTAAAATAAAATAAAAAATGGTCCGAACTGCACGGACCTGGTACGACTATGGCATCCCCAATTGGAATATCCTGTGAGGCTGAAAGGAGTGGAAATGGAAGGAAAGAGGAAAAGCGAAGGTCGGGAAGTACTTGGATATTCAGATCTGGTCACTAATCAAGAATAAGGTTGTCCACTTCTGTGAAAAAGTAATTTCGCGAAAACAATGAAATGTTATTTGATTGCGAAAATCGTTTTCAATTCGTTTTACGACACTAGATTTAAATCCGTGAAAATTTTATGTAAATTAGTTTTCTAAGGTATTTATTGATAAGCGGTTAAACGCGTTGGCTCCGAAACAAGCAGGGATGCGGTTCGAAGCCCATCATAGGTACACCGCCCTGAATCCAACTGCCTGGAGCCAGTGGTATTATGGCATCCCAAATTGTAGAATATTGGTAAATAAGTGGTAAAGAGGATGGGTGCGATGTACCTGATTATTCACATCTGGTCAATAGACACGGCTAAAGCAATATCAAGCACCGCTTGGATCCTGAATATTTGAATTTCACCAGGACAATACTGAGTGTATCCACCACTACAAAAGAAGCCGCAAATATACTACTAATGATTTCATAGTAATTTTGTTTTAAATATCCCATAATTAAATAGAATTTATTTGTGCACGCCGAGGTTACAATCCGGGACCTCCAGATTCGTAGCCGAGGATCTGAATCGCTCCGATACGGAAATAGAAACATGTGGGAAAATAAAGAAATAAAATTAGATTAAGGGAATTAAGACAAATTAATAAGAATTACTTTGTTTAAACTACTGTTTTTAATACATAAATATCTACATGTTTCAGACGCAAAGCTCCCATCATCAGGATAAACAATACACTAAAAATAATGACAAGTATAGACAAATAATAAGCAAATATAAAAATTTAAAAAAAAAATATTTATATGAATACACCCCACAAGAGTCCCAACTGCTCCCAACCGTCTGGAGCCAGTGAGACTATGGCATCCCCAATTGGGAAATGTTGTGAGGCTGAAGGTATTGGGGAGGAGAAGGATAAGGGGAAGGGGAAGGTGGGGAAATACCTGGCTATTCAGATCTGGTCACCAAACACGGCTAAAAGCCATTTCAAGCCACGTTTCAATTCTGAATGGTTGTCTTTCTCCAATGCGATACTGAGAGTATATTCCACTCTGGAACGTGCGCAAATATACTACAAATTATTTTTAAATGCATTAATTGTGAAACAGCACAAATTAATTAAATAAAATTTACTTGCGCACAAGTGTAACAAAAATGTAACAAGTAAGTAAATAAACACGTGAAAATTGTGAAAATAATAAATTATTTATTTATTTATACTTAAAATTAAAAAAAAAAAAACAAAAACAAAAACAATAGCCACTCACCTCACTAGGACAGTCCTGTGTTGAAATGAGCGGCTTTACAAGTTTATTGAAACATTATATTATAATTTTTGTTTTGTTTTTAAATAACACCAAAGTTATGCAGACTCTAAACAACTATAAAATCTACAGTAAATCTTTAAGTTGGGCCGTACTTTTATTATACATTACAACAATAATAATTTCATTGTAACTCAAATAACTATCATAAAGTATCTGTGCTCCAATTAGCCACAATCATAGGGTTACCACATTTTTGGTAACAAGAAGTAGTGAGTAAATAATAATAGGTAAATAATAATAAGTAAATGATAATCAGTAAATAGTAATAAGCATATAATAATACACATAGTATTCAGTAAATATTAATAAGTAAAGAGTAATAAGTAGATAATAATAAGTAAATAAAATTATATAAAGTGTAATAAATAAATTAAATTATGTAAATTGTTGTTATAATAGGAGTTGGGTAAAATTGTAATAAGTAAGTAATAATAAGTAAATAATAACGATAATATCGATCATAGATAAGGTTTCAACACTGATTACAACATAAGGGATAACATGGATAAAGCGAAATCACCACTCTCAGCTATCATAGGCTTTTTGACAATTTTTTTAAATAAATTTATCTAGTCTATAGTTTTAATGTTGTCACTAAGCCTATTATATAACAAAGGAGCTTTACAAGAAAAACTCCTTTGTCCAAATGATGTTCTATTATTTGCCGGCTGATACATTAGAGAAGAACCCATTCTAGTATTGCGCACTTGTTGTGACCTTATGGCAGTATCAATGTTAAAAAAATTACAGATAGCCTGTATTATGTACAATTGCCTTTCTATCATAATTTTACTTTCACTATATAAGTGTGATGAATATAAAAAAAATAATAAAAAAAAACATTTTTTGTATATTATTTTTACAATTAATTTTTGAGCAACATTTAAGGGCTCTGGGGTAGTCTTGTAACATGAACCCCAACATACAACATCATATGAAAGGAGAGATTGAACAAGAACATAATGTACAGTTTTTAATGTAACTTTGTCCAACATATTTCTTAGAATCTTGAAGATATAGGCTAGTTTTCTAATTTTGTTTGTTGATACAGTAATATGATCGTTCCGTTTTAAATATTTAAGCCAAAATATTTGATATTGTCTACTCTTTCCAAATATTGACAATTGCACTCGTATACACAACAATGCATTGTTCAGGAACGGTCCACTGAGGGTTGACTTACGGATTAAATGCTAAAAGTAATATATTTAGTTTTTTGCGTGTTTAAAGTTAAAAGGTTTTGATCAAGCCACTTTTTAACAGTCTTTCATCAGTAACAATCTTTAACATAAAAAAAAAATATTTTTATTATTATTATAAATATAATGAAGAAACTAACAAGGCATAAAAAAATATAGTTATTAATGTGAAAATAAATTTAAGAGATAACTATTTTTTAAATATATTTGATTATTAATGATATTTAATTGATATTAACATTTTTCCTAATCAAAAATGTCCAATTTATCAGGGATTACGCATCTTTTGACAATATTGACAAAATAAACCATATTTATAATAAAATATAGTGTAATTATTTCAACTCATTCCAAATATTTTGAATTATATCACGTTTAGGTCTCGTTGTATGCAACATTTAGTCGGCCCGTCGGCCTTTGATCAAATTTTTCAGTTGGTTTAGTTGATCATTTGTGTATCATATGTATAAATATTTATACTTTGTTCTTCTTTTTTTATTTTGTTTATTTTTTTTTTAGTTAATACGATTTTTTTTACAAATTAGTATGTAAATAATAATAATGTTTATTTATTTGAAACACTCATTATTTAACAACAAAATGGTAATATAATGTATGTATAAAAAATAATATTAATTAAGTATAAATAGATGTGAAGAATGGTATAGAGAAAAACAATTGTGTATACCAGATAATTTGAGTATAGTATTTATTTATAGTTTAATAATTAATATAAAATGGTTAGGTTCAAAGAGATGAGATAAAAAAGTATACAGTAATCCTTTGCGTAAACCAGATAATTTCAGTATAGTTATAATAAGATGAGAAAAACAAATATTATATAGTAAACAATTATGTATATGTGTTTGGTAGGTACTGGTTGGTGCTATGAGGGAAAAAATGCATTTAAAATTGATTACTAAAAAAAGATAATATTGAAAAGATTGAGTTACGTATCACTCAGTTTTATGAGCCGACGACGAAACTCAGGGATCCAGCCCGAAGAGGATATAGCAAATAGTTAATAACATATTAAATATATTTTATTCGGTAAGTACAAAAAGTAACTTTAGTAAATTGTTTATAACGAAATATTCGTCCTTTTTCCTTTCCTTGGTATGGAATTAAATATTATATGATTAATACAGTGTAATAAATTAAACATAACTTAGGTGTCTTGAGTTTGGTGAGGGAATTTCACTTCAAAATCGTAAAAATATTATTTAATTTATTATACAGCTGGAAAATACTAATCAGTCGTGTAAAATAAATGATTAGTTATAATGGTAATAGTTTTAATAATTAAAGAGAATAAAACGAAAGCTTTAATATAAAAATGAATGTTTGTCTGTCTGTCCTCGATTATCTCGAAAATTATTCGACCTGTTTCACTGAAAATAGCAGATTGTTTTATTATTGCCGGTGAGGTTTTGAGAGTAGTTTCAATGAAATCCAATGTGTAAAACTGTTGCTGTAACGTTTTAAAAACAGTATGAAAAACATTGAAGCCGCCATGTTGTATTGAGGTTAGCCCATAGACATACCACTCTGGTTAGCCACGGTAACATATTTAAAAGAAGAGGGTTTGTTTGGGTAGAATATTTTCAAAATAGAAAACGCAAGTAGGTATCAACTTAAGAAGTTTATTATTTATATATGTTGAAAAAACAAATGTTTGGAATGAAATAAAATTTTCAAATTAATGTTTCATGTTTCTTTGTTCAGAGATAGCAATAGTCGTCACAAGGCACTTTCGCTGTCAAATAAATTATGGCACCCAAACGACAAGCAACAATTAACAAATTGATAACTTTTTTCCAAAAAAATTACGAGCAAGACCGGGTATCCGCTCTTAACAAATAAAAGACTGTTACGGTAACTAACTAACTAACCATCACGCCGTTTCCCCGCAGGGGTAGGCAGAGAGGACGGACCGCCAAACAACTCGATCTTGGCATACACTTCTTTCTTCATTCACATTCATACATCGTCTCATACATTCTCTTCTATTATTCCGACTTCTGACATGGCCCGACTCAAGTATTTGATTCACTTGATCGTACCATGTCTTCCTCGGGCGTCCCCTGCTTCTTCTTTCATTTATATTCGCGTCATTTATTCTCCTTACACTCTTTTCTTCGTTCATTCGCTCTACATGCCCAAACCATCTAAGCGTCCCTTTCTTAATCTTACTCATGACACTTACATCAGCCTAGCATTCTTTACGGATTTCAATATTTTTCACACGATCATACATGGTTTTACCATACAGTTTGAGGCAATTTTTCAATTTGAATGCTGGAATTCATGGATATTTTCCATAATTTTGAGATATGAATGAAGATTGTTAAAGAAAGTTAGGTTGACATGGTCATTGCAGATGAGAACGGGTCGCTTCTACGACTCGTTCTTATGTTCAACAGCTCGGCTTTAGAATGATCTGTCGGTCTCTGTGTTTCCTCCCTCCTATAACATGGGTCTTTTCAAGACCCATGTTCACTCCTTTTTATCCTCTAAAAGACCCTCCACACAGCAGTTCCAAAGACGATATAGGCCTTGAGGGAAATTATTTCCCTCCGTGTCTCCTGTGTGGAGGTACTGTAAAAAAAGATGTTTTGAGTATGCTTAGTGTTGAATTGTAGGATTTTAATATTATGCTGATATCTTTCGGATATATGAAATTGTAAATTATTTGACCATTTTTCTATAAAAATTTTAATAATTGAATATTTTATCTATTGTAGGTAGATTAAATATTGAAAAAAGGATTTCAGTAGAAATGTCGATGTTTTTTTTTAATTTCCTTAATTATCGTTCTTTGATTTATTTTAAGTGGACTTAAAAAAATATCACATGTTCCCCCCAGCCAACAATTCAATATTGTAAAATAGACTGAACAATTGCATAGTACAATCTTTTTGGTTTTCTAGCCAAAGAATATTTCTAAGTTTTATAAATATATGTATACATTTTATAATTTGTTTAACAAGTTCAAATATATGTGTTTTCCATTTAAAATGCTGATCTATATATACACCTAAGTTAATTTTGGAAGTTGAACACGCTTGATTACAGTTGGTTCTGTTGCATTTGGTGTAATATAATTTTTAATTCTGGTTATGGTTTAAATTTATTGATGGAGAAAGAGATAAATTTTATTTTTCAGTATTTAAAGAGAGGAGATTTTTATCGGACCAGTTGTTCAAAATATCAATATCATTATTTACTAGCTTGTTAATAGTATTCTAGTCAGTACATTCAATTATCATGACAGTTTCGTCAGCATTAGATATAATTTTTTCGTTCAGATTTTGTACGAGTATGTCATTTACATAGACCTTAAAAAGTATAGGTCCCAGTACTGTACCTTGAGGTATACCGAAATTACTTATTTTTGGATGACTAAGTAATTCAATTATTTTCACCACTTTGAGGGGGTTTGAAATATAGTTTTTTATGCATTCCCGAATTGTACTATTTATTCCAAAGTTGCTTAATTTATATTTCCTTTTTTACTATTTGCGTGAGACTGGACTCACATGATGATGCATTTCTTCTTTGCAGGTTTTTCTTCATCCTTTGTTAACACTGCTCGAACTGCTTCCTTTAAAATCTGCAAAAAAAAAGTAATGGGTCAAAAAAATGAAATACAAAATTTAGCGAACTGAAAAAAAAACAGCAGGAAATACTTTTAAATATTGAGATGAATTGTTTGTTAGCGAGTGTACAGTACACACGGAACATGAAAAGAACTAAATTGTTATTGTACATTCAAGTCCTTCAATAAACTTATAAAAAAAATACTATATTTGTATAGTGTTACAATAATGAATTGTATTGTTATAAGTTTCTTGAAGGACTTGAGTTTTAAACCTACAATAACAATTTATTCCATTTCATATTCCATGTGTACACACTGTAAACGCACCAATAAACAAATCATTTCAATATTAAAAAGCATGAAGTGCTCAGAATTTTACACTCAAATATTTAAATTAGCGCCATCTGTTAGCGCGTACTACGTTTCGTTGAACCTTAAAATCACATAGTATACGTAATTATACAGGGTGTATGACGACGTGCCCGACAAATTCTTTGCAGTGATTTCTGGGCGTCTTGTATTTGGCTAGCAGATTCTTCAATAGTGATCAACTGATAATCCTATACAAATCTCAAATACGTCCATCAATTGAATTTGGAAGTCACCTCTGGGCCGGAGCTCCCAAACACTTGATAAACCCGCTTGATTCTGTGCAAAGGAGGGCGGTTCGTCTGATTGATAGTCCGTTGTTAACAGACCAACTGCTATCTCTGATGCACATACGCAATGTAGGTATGCTGAGTCTGTTGTTACAGATATTTCAATGGAGCCTGCTCGAAGGAACTAGCAGAGTCGATTCCCTCCGCGGCGGTGCACGTACGTGAAACTCGACGGACACGAGCGGAACATCCGTTGACGGTTGATGTCGGCTTCATGAGAACGGGTCGTTTCGCCGATTCGTTTTTTGTATAAATCGGCTTGTATGTGGAACGAGATACTGTCTGAGATCTGTCTTTCCTCTAACATTTAATCCGGGCCTCTTCAAAGCCCGAATTAACAAATCCCTTCTTACAGCCCCCCCCTTAACCTGCCTCACAACGTTGCCCAACCGAGTAGCGATATAATTACCATGTACGTGCTCTGTACATCCAGGAGCGCTCTTGTGTCATGTAAAAAACAAAAAATTCCATGGAGTAAAAAATGTAGGTGGCATTTGCATTTTTTTAAATTATTTGATTTTTTTCTCTTCAAATTCAAACAAAAAAAATCGTTTCACTTGTCGTAACTAGTTACTGAGTCGAGTAATATCCCAACCCCCACCCCAACCCCAACTATCCAATAAATAATGATTTTTTTATGTTTATGGTGAAAAAAAAACTTTAAAAAATCTTTTACATTTTACTCCAAATACGTCGGTGAAAACTCATTGGTTAAGAGGAACGGTTGAGCAGCCCGTTTCATACAAAACTGAATTTTCTCATCCAATTCGAATGATATTTTTTTTAAATCAAAAGGTATAGCAAAAATCTTGTACGGACGAGAAGTATTTTGTAATTTTTTATTTGCATTATGAAATATAGGCCACTAAATGAATCGATTTTTCTGGAATTTATAAATACCAATAGCAATTATTTGGGGGTTAATGGTGACTTATGAATAATAAAAAAGTGCCCCATCTGCTATGAAAATACTGAATTATAAAATAATAAAAAAAATTAGTGTTAAAATCAGATTTATGATGAACTTAAAATTAAAAACGATCGATATACTTTGGAACTCAAGTTTGCCGAACAAGATTTAAAATATCGACTTAAAGAAACGGTTTTTTTAAGTCGTTTTATTTATATTTTTATTTTATCCAACATATTTACATAATAAATTTGATAAATTATAAAAAATACTGTTAACCCGCATATAATTTCCGAAGTCGCATCTGCAATCATGAAAAATCGATTTCGTTAATCGCCGATTTTTCATAATTTAAAACAAAAATAAATAAAAAAAACACTTCTAATCCATACTAGATATTTACTATACCTTTAATTTTAATAAAAGATCATCCAGTTTGGCCGGGTATTTTAACCTCAAATTCAAAATTAAGTTTTGCATGAAATTAAGTTATGTTCAAAAAGTACGATAAACCCGCAAATAATTTTCTAAGCTGCCTCTAAAATTGTTTTTTTTTTCATGGCACATACTTAAAAAATTAAAACAATAATAAATAAAATACTTTTCATCCGTACTAGATATTTACTAAACCTTTAATTTAAAAAAATAGATCATTCAGTTTGGATGGATATTTTGGCCCCCCATCCTAAATTCAGTTTTGTATGAAACAGGCACCGCAGCCGTTCCCCTTAAGGTTTGTAGGGTACGTTTACTAGTCTAAAATGTAATTATTGTAGTGATTGAACTAACGTAAGATACAAAATAATGACAGACATACATAAATCTTTAGGTATTGGAGTGGGAGGCGACCAAAGGGGGGGGGGGGTAATTAAGGATTTTTTGGAAGGAAAAGAACGGTTCATTGGAAAAATATATAGAAGAGTACTAAATCTACTTGGTTATTCAATATATTATAATTAATATTTATGAATTTCGTTTTTAAATTATCTAATTTTTTAAAGAATTTGAAAACCTTTATCATAAACATGATCGGTTGAATTAGGATGATTGCCAAACTCGGAAAAATGACTGTTATTTAAACATGTTAAGTGTTTCGTGATTCTGATATTTACATTAAGGGATGTCTTTCCTTTGTCATCATGTTGCATCTCATTGTAGTTTTAATAGGCTTAATAATTTAGTCTTGTATAGACTTCTTATGTCATTATACGCCCCTGCAGAGTCGTGGTGAACTCAGTGTCACCTCGTTGTATACCCTACTATTAAACTGCCAGTTTTCTCTCTCCCTCGGAAGACGTGTACCTCATTAAACCGCATCCGGTGCAGTCACAGCCGTTGTGCGTATAAATGGGGCCTAAAGGATTCCGAACTTTGTGAATTTCAACATATTCAATCAACAGAGCACATCGTGGAAGAATGTCCCCTTCATCAGTTTGCTTGTGGTACATCTGTGCTAAACAAAGTGACTCTCGATGCCGTCAACTGGCTGAGTGACGCCAGCATACCACTACGATCTCCACCAACTCTCCTCCACCATACGAAGAAGAAAAGGGTACTTCCGAAACCGGTCAATCATTATATTAAACTGAGTATGTGTTTATATTATAATTATGACAAACCACAAGGTATCATAAATGCTTATTATGAATAAAAAATAATATTTTTTTTAAATTTTTACCTGGGTAGTTCCGCTATGCAGTAAAGCCGAACACTCGAAATATTTGACGGCCTTTATGGAATCAGCTAGAGCTTTTCCTTGCTCAGCCTCCAGGGGCTTTTGGCGACAGAGAGACAAAATACGTATAGTTACAGCATCTTCTCTTAGGTCCATTTTGGTTCCTTAAAAAAAAATGACAGAAACAACCTATGAGGAAAATTTTAAAACAAATTCATTATTTATTATTTCTAAATAGCATAGCGGATGGATAAAGATTTGCTTATAATTTAAAATAAAAACATATATATGATTGCAATTATTAAAGCAAAAAAAAATCTATTTATTGACGCTTATATACCTCATTGTAAATGTTCGGTTTGAATAGTTAGATCATTATTGGATTATTCGTATTTTTCATGTCTCAATGTTATTCTTTGTTTACCTATTTTAAGTTGAATTTAGAATGTTATTACACATTTATAATATAAACTACTCAGTGTGAACGCAACCAAACCATAGTAAATCATTTCTCTCAGATAACGCAAATCATTGTTTTGTATGTTTTCTAAAACAACGGCCTTTCAATAACTTACTGTAGAGATATTAAAGCCTTGCTAGACCATTTTATCATTCGTCACAAATATAATATCAGTGTTAAACATTGGCCTTTTTAATCTAACAATTAACAATACCCATCCGCGTCAAGAGCGTCTCAACCCATCTCAATCCGTCCAAAGTCCAAGCATTGCAAACTTGGGCTGATCGAGGAACCCTGGCGCGCTCAGTAATAATATTCAATCATTGAAGATAATCTTAGCATATCTCAAATGAAACAGAAAAAGACACAGAAAACAATGAAGGTATCAGTCGCATCTGGGAATCGAACCGAGGACCTCTGTCTTACCGAGACAACGCTCTAATCACTGAGCGAGAGATATTTACATACCGACTGCATATATATCATATATTATCTTTGAAACTTTTATGTAAATATTTAAATTGTGTTTCTATTAAAAAAGTAAATGAAATTTACAAAAATAGTAAAAAAATGTTTGATATATACTCGTATATAAAAAAAAATAAAGCCACATTTACATTCACCTATCTCGCTTAAAAAGCAATGAAAAACAAAATGTTATATATTTTTTTAATATTAGATACCTATTTGTTTTTATTGTAGGAAACATATACGCTGAAATTGGACGTATTAATTTTCATACATAAAATCAGAAACAACTTGTTACCAATATATTTCTCCAACAAAATTATTTACAACATGGACATTCACAGATATAATCCAAGAACGTGTAAGGAAATTAGGTTACTGAAAAAGAACAAAGCCAATACTCAAAAAAGTGTATTTTGTAAGGGGATGAAATGCTATAATGCTCTGCTGGACCCAATCAAAATTACAACAATTAATACATTTAAAATAGATTGTAAAAAGCACATTAAGTTAAGGAGGAAATAATCTAATAGTTTTTTTTTTAAATTAGCATTTAATATGTAATAGTATAAGAGTTATAATGAGTTATTTTGCAAACAAATAACTAAAATAAAACTACAAAAAATAATTTCACTTTTTAGTATTAAAATCATCGGCACACAAAAGACTTACCAACTAAAATTATTGGAGCTTTCTTGCAGTACTGTTTCATTTCTGGATACCATTTCGTTGTCACGCGCTCAAATGATGACAGACTGAAAAGGGGTTTGGCTAAAATTATTCATGACCTTCCTGTCGTGGGATAAAAAAATTGTAACATTGAAATATTTTTAAAATTTTGATAACTGATTACCGATTCTGGCTCGGCGATAATCACCACAGATACACAGATAGAGACACAACACGGTATCACATGTATATACAAAAGTACACACTACACCACAATCTATACATCTGCTCTGATGATGGACACTGTAACGTTGTCCAAAACTTTGGGTAAAGGAGGAGGAAGCACAACACGGTATAATATTCAAAAAACTGTTCAAGAAAATATTTTTAGCCGTGAAAACCTGAAAACATATCTATATCGGTTTATTGAATTGAATTTAATAGTAAAAAAAGAGGGACGTTTTTTTATGGAAAAGGTTAAAAGTTTTACATTTTTCCACGTTTAGATATGAATTGTTTTTTAAGCACCAGCTATTTAGTATGTCAATATTAAACTGAAGAATATAACAGTGGTTTGCCTCTATATAATTTAATATCGTTGGCGAATATCAACACTTTGACACCTTCAAAGTCGTTAACTATGTCGTTTATAAGATCAGTAAATAAAACCGGACCAAGGTGACTACCTTGCGGTACGCCACTAGTAGCGGAAAACAATTTGGGTATAAAAGATTTTATTTTGACAAACAAGGTTTTATCTGATAAGTAACTATTGTTGTCTATTAAGTTACGGAATAACAAAATACGATTTTTATCTTTGATGTAAATAAGTAGTGTTATATTATATATCAAGTGTCTATTGTCTATCAATCAATGTCTATGATATGTCTAAAATAAAATTGTTTATAGATCGGGTATCTCTCCCTCTCTCTCAACAAGCTCTGTGCAGTGAATATCACATAATAAAGGTTCCGTGTTAAAGAAGTGAATAAAACTAAATCTCATGAATTTAATGAATAACATTCAAACATGGTGTCAGATAGTTGAAATACAAAATTTGTTGTCAATTGTGTCAATAACGTGAGAAATTGTGCGAATACAAATGGCGAACACGTGTCCAAGCGTCGATAGTCGATCAATAATAATCGATGAATTCAAACTAGCAGATTTGAAAAGACGGATACAAGCATTTGAAACATGTCTAATAGCGTCAGGATAAGATTTGGAATCCAACCATAAAAAGGTAGCCAAACTTTTATACCAAATTGGAAGAAAATATATGGATATATTCAATTCTTTCTATGTAAATTTATAGACTACACAACATGAAGAGGTTCTACGTTTATTTGAAAAGCACTGCACACCTAATTCGTCTGTTAAAAGTAATTCAATTTACTGCTCAACAAATGACAAAAACAGGAATAACTTCACAGTAATGTTTTACAACTGAGCGAACAATAATTAAATAAAATTCCTCGAACTGAAATTGATTGATTAGAACTAAATTCCTTCGTAAGTTCTTGGGCGGATTTTCGAATACAGTGGCAGACATATAATTCAAATAAAGTTGGTGGGAGGGGTACTATAATAACTAGCGACTGGAGACAATACGGCGTTCGTCGAAACTTTTTAAACTTAGGAATATAATGTCTCATCTAAAAAAGGATTGAATTTTGAAAACGAGAACAAAAATATGCATTATAATATTTTCGTTTTACCAGTACATTTACAAATGCAGGAATAAGAAAATAAAAACTTACAAATATTTACTACTAACTATAGAAAGTAAAATAATAACATTTAACTTGCATCCTTATTGTGCAAAGTTCACTCAGCTGGCAAAGTGGCCGATACGGGGCCATCTTGGCGACACTCGTCAAACATCCCAGGTCACCAGGGGCGCTATTCCCGTTCTTTTTAAGGAAGATTCCTTACGTTTTTCCTAAGGGTTAAAGACTTCTTGATTAACTGCGGAATTCCGTCAGACATAGTAAAAAGATGCTAAATAGGTTGTTAAGAGATTATTTGAAAACACAAATTGATGAAATATCTTCAAGTAACATAAGATTTTGAACTAACACTTTTAAAAACAATTACATTATATGATAATTCATTTCAATACATTTTTATTTTATTTTTAAATATCATAAATAAGCGTTCTAACGAAGAATCACGTTTTATAAAAAGATACCTACCTCATTAAATAGTAATAACCATTTTTTTTGTCTCTGGTTCTAAAAGTGACATTTGAATTTTTGCCGACCGAAGAGATGGGTAATTCCACTTATTTTAAAAACTCGGTTCCAATTCCGAGTTTATCGAGTCCATACTCGATTCCTCGGACTCAGTCTTCATTCCTTTCGGTCCACACAGGTCCGCCCTTCCGGAATCAAAAATCGTTCATATTATACTAATGAATAGGGACGCTTTTCGTTTCTGACTCCAATCCAAAACCTTTGCCGTTCCTTGAGTGTGAGTTCGAAACGAGTGAATCCGGATTTGCGAACTCGGAGTGAGTCCACCGCCATCGGAATCGAATTCATTGGATTCGGCCGGTCTTACTGACTCAATACCACGCTTGACGTGAATTGTCAAAAAATGTCAACATCTATATAATGTTTAATAATGTTTACTAGCTAATTATGATTAAAGTAAATAATAACATAATTAGTAACATACTTAATATTGAGTTTTTCGCTTGTTAAAACATCACAAATATTGACATTTTTTATGAATGTCGCTCGCTGAATTCAGCTGACAGCTGTCATCCGAGAAAATCGGAACCGCAGTTAAGTAAGAAGGCTTTAACCCCACGGAAAAAGTTAAGGAATCTTCCTTAAAAAGAACGGGAATAGCGCCCCAGGTCTTTAAACATTCCTTCGTTAGCGCTGGGCACAAACTTCGACATGGTTCGGTCTGGATTAGGGGGATCGTGTCGTTTTGGTTTTGTTTGTACGGAGCATTTGCTTGGGATCGTAAGCCCATATTCGTGTATGTGCTGTTCACCCGGCCGGCAAGGTGGCCGATGGGTGGTCATCTCGGTGACACTCGTCAAACTTCCGAGGTCACGTTTTTTTAAACATTCCTTCGATAGCGTAGGGCACGGTTCGGCCTAGGAAATTTAATTTCACCGCCAAGGGGATTGTGTCGTTTTGATTTTTTTGTATGAAGTGTTTGCTTAGGATCGTGAGCCCACCTATGGGAATATCGCGTTCGTTAAACGTGGATTTTTAACGGCGCGCTGTTTATAGTGTGCTTATATTATAATGCAAGTTAGTCTTATGTTCCCATATTTTTTAATGGGAGTTCACTGCACAATCGCTCTTCAGGAAAAACCGCCACTGGTCCCTAGTGAAATTGTGTCAATCACACCTATCTGAAAATTGTACCAATCGATTAATAATTATTCTACCCTTGGATTTTTTATTCCGAAGTAGTGCATTTTGTAATAGCTGAATGTCACGGTTAAGGCGATCCACCGGGTAAAATTCGGACGAAATCACGCGCTACTTATGAAGGTACCGAAAAGGTTGAAAGTCCCGCTTAACATCGGTCGCGCGTTTCGTTTTACGCAAAAAAAAACCATCATCAAAATGCGTGTTTTATTATATTCTGTAAAGCTCAGACATAATTATTAAAATGTATTATGGTCATATTTTAAAAAACTTAATTTGCCACAATGAACAATACGACAATATCGGAAAAGGGGTTCGTAAGTAGGAGAATTTGCGCTTTAAACATTTTTTTATGTCTGATACATTATTTTTTTCTAGGCTTACAAAAAGGCACACCAACGGTTAACGGAAAGGCCAAGGTGTGTTGTACTTCCAGTATTTAATTAAATCATCTACAATATTTCTAGGCCATCAAATTCTCAAACCGAAAAAACATGATTTTGCATTACTTCCCATTGCATCGCCTTAACCAAGACAGAGGACCAAAAACCACTAGTAATGGTCGACTTATTCTAAGGTAACATTATTTGGTTGTAAAAACATTTATTTTTCTATTTAAAAACATTATGTTTATCGTATTGCCTAATAATACTATCACTATTTTGAATTAATAAATAATAACTCTCCGACGTCCCTCTCCCCCTAGAAAATGACAGTCGAGAAGCAATTTACTCGAGTCGCTGTTTGTTTTTGGCCTAACGTTTGTGATTATTTTGAAGAGTAATTTGAAAGTCATAATTACCTCACAATGCTGAAGCAGATGATCACTACTTCCACGGGTGGTTTGACGGCATATGTTAAGGGTCTGAGATATTCGTATGCATCGGAGCCAGTCATGTCGAAAATCCCCAGGGTCACGGGGACTCCGTCCACTGTCATACGGGTCGTGAAGTCTGGCCAGTTAAATCTAAAAACAGGATTTTTTTGTTTTGAAAAGTTATATCCACAGACATTTATTATAACAAAAAAACGTACATAGTGGATAATGCTATTCAAAACGAAACATCTAGTAATAAGGAACTCCTTGGCTTTAAAAAATATATTCAAGTAGATCAGCAAAACCCGATTATGAATACACAACATTTTTTACATGTAATTATTATGTAGTATTTGTGAATAAAAAATCATCTCGTCAAATCACATTGTTATGTTGGTTCCATTGCATTTGGAACATTTCACGTCGCGTGCGCATTCTGTTTTTGGATTGGTATGGAGATTTTTATTTTCCGATTTTGTTTGGTATTTTAAATATTGATTTTTTGAGTTTTAGCGAAAATTTAAATTAATTTGGGTGGCTTTGAGCTATATAATAAGGAACTCCAGTCCATTTTTTATTATTATTTTTTTATTAATATTGACATCCTAACTTAATTTTCCGTTTTTTTTCAAATTTTAAAGTTCGTTTTCATGGTAAAAATAATTGTTCAAGTTTCAATTTTTTAAAGCCCACCAAAACGCACGAAATCCATGGCTTGTTAGGTGTGAGGTCACACGAGCCAGTCGGATTAGCGGTTTAATAGGCAGTAATCGATATTGTATGGATTCCATAAAAACTTCGAGAACTTTTTAGTCAAATTTAACTACAATTATTTTTATGAACAATAATTATTAGCCTGAAACACTCATCCAAATTGAAAAAAACCTTTCCGAGCAAAGATAAATGTCGCCGACAGGACTCGAACCTGCACCCTTCTGATGTCCGGTCAGATGCTCTACCGTTGAGCTACGTCGGCTTATCGCAAACCCGCCAAGTTAATCAATATATACTAGTTGGTTGTTTACAGGTGAAAATATAATAAAAAACACTAATTATTGAATGAAACACTAGTATATATTGATTAACTTGGCGGGTTTAAAATAATTGTTACCCTTTGCACAAAAATCTAGTCTTAAGTTTTTAAGAACTTTAGTTTATCAATTAATAAATTTAAGTACTTTTAATTTAAGGAAACACTGTAGAATATCAACGTCTCGTTACTATTGTAGGTGCATTGTACCAAAGTGCAAAAATACATTCATATCCGCAACTGATTAACAATTTATCAGCGTTCAAAGAAAGTCCATATCCAACTTTTTAAAAACTTTAACTGGAAGGCTAGGCCATAACCTAACATGTTGGTAACAGAAATGCGTATTATGATACCGCCGCATATCTGATATAACGATACCGGGTCCACAGATATTAGCGTTCTGACCGTTCCGAGATATAAAACGATATTTTGGTATTCATCTCTATTGAATAATGATTTGGTACGTGACAATAATAATAAAATATTTTGATTATTTTGATAGCGCTATATTGACGAAAATCACTTAAAGGACGCTGTACAATTTTTTTTTTCCCAATGCTCTTTTTTTCATTATTGAAATTTAGTACAATTTAATTCATCGCAATATTATACTCCTCTTTTAAGCAATGCTTGTGTAGAGAAGCGGAGTGTACATATTGCGTTCAGATGGTTATATATTTACACAGTAATGTTTCCTAAAGTGTCACAAGAAGATGATTAAAATAATAATAATAATAATAAAATGGTTTACATGTTTATATTACAGAGTTGGTGGTTTAATTAATAGAAAAAATGGAGTGCTTGGCGAATTTTTGTTTCAGAAGTTAAAATCATAATATAATACACGTAATGTACAATGTGACGTAGGATATTTAACATATAGCATAACGGTACTAGTGGTATATTATGTTGTCTATCTTATCACTAACTATAGACAGTCTATCACATCGATAATAAGTACTGGCGTTACTGACCGTGCTCGATTCATTCGATATTCATCGTTATCTAATATTAATAAATCTTTGGTATCGCCGATATTTCAATAAAAAATATTCCTTCGGTGTCAACAATGAAAAAAAACTTATCTACTTATAGTTGGGCTCAAAAACGGCACGCGTGACGTCAGAAGCAGTGGTACCAACAGAACATGATGTTTTGGTGGTACAGTTTTTATTTCACTATTATATAACGATTTATAAATTCTACGTATAATTATATACAATAAAAGTTATATATTCAGAATCGGTGTTTGCTGATCTATACGAATATATATTTTTAAAGCCATCATATTTTTCACTGGAGTTCCTTATTGTTGTTCAACATAAAAACTATTATTAATGAAAGAAATTTGAGTGTTCATGAGCAAAATAATTATCAATACGCATATTATGATAATGTCAATGCTCAATACTATTATTATTCTTTGAGTTAATGTTCCTAAAAAGTTACATAATTTTCTTTCTTTGTTTGGTTATGGTTTACCATGAATAGAATATAAAATGATGTACAGTAAAGCTCATACATGTTTTGACATTTGACATTCTATCCTCAAAACTGATCAAAACCGACCGGCCATATATTTGGAGCGTTTTGACAGGCTTTGAAAAATGAAAACTTTGAAAATTATTTTAACTGTGAAAACTGTCTTTCGAAAAAAAAAAACGATACATACCGGTATTTAAGTTTCAATGTCATTATTGATTAAAAAATTGCACTGGTGTTTCTTATTATTACGTGATTTATGCCCAAGAAATACAAACAAATAGTAATTTCTGCCTGCTTTAAACTCGTTTTATTGTATATGCGAAATGTTTTTTTTGTGTAGTGACAGTGTAATTAACTTATCAAGCCGTTTCTTTTGTTATTCTGACTTCTGACATGGCCCGACTCAAGTATTTGATTCACTTACTACTTTTATCAGAGTCTCAAAATTCTTTCATTAAGATCAATTATGTGGTAAAAAATTATATTTCAGCACATTAATAACCCCATATATAATACAAATATACTAGATCTCACTCACAATACTCGTCTCAATTTTAATGAAGGATTAATGGTTCTCGGGAATACAAACAAACATGGGCAAAGAATTTTAGATCATATGATTCCTAGCTGTTTAAATATGTTACCCGCTAAAATAAAATATTAAAAAACTGTATTAAAACTAAAGAGTTAATAAATATATTGAAAACTCGGCTATCTGAAAGAAGATATATGTGTTAGATAATAAGGAAATATTATTTTATGTACAATTTATTGTTGTAGTTTGTACGTTTTTATTTAATTTCATTTTTTAATATTTGTGTAGAAATATTTTTGGCTAAGATTGTTGAAAAATATTTATTCTTTTAGTTTGTAACATATGTTTTTATTTTATATACCTCCACTGTAATTTTTGAGTTTTTAATAACAGGCTCAGATCAGACTACCAAAAGGTAGTTTATCGGGACTTTTTGCGTCGTATTTTTTTTTGTAAAATGCAAATAAAAAAATTAAAAATTGATTGTGCTGTGTCTTCCTCGGACGTCCCCGGCTTCTTCTTCCATTCGCATTCGCGTCATATTTTCTCCTTACACTCCTTTTTTCGTTCTTTCGCTTAACATGTTCAAACCATCTGAGCATCCCTTTCTTAATCTTATTCATTACACTTACATTGCATTCTTTACGAATTTCAATATTTTTCACAAGATCATACATGAATTTAGCACACATACGCCTCAGAGATCTCATTTCTACATCATTCAGACTACTTTCATCCTTCCTCTGTCAGTTTCATGCCTCGCTGCCATACATCAGGGTTAGTATCAGCATATTCCATTCTATATTGACTGTAGATAGGTAAAACCGTTCAAGCCACAATTTTTGTGTTCAAAGTTATGAAAGAATGTTACATTAAAGTGGTGTCAGATATAATTAAAATAATTATAAATAATTTTCAATTGACAATAAGGTTAAATTATTTTATTTGAAAACATCTCTTTTCGTACTAAAAACAATATTATAGTAAACAATTGTCGGTTGTTTTATTTAAAAGACTATCGGCGAAGACAGTCAAACCTCACGTCTCATAATATGATAAAAAAAAAAACCTGTACAAATCGCAAGTGCGCCTAATAATACAATTTGGCAGCCACCTCTGGTCGGGAGCCACATAATATTTTTAAAAAAACCCTCGACTCTGAGCAGAAACGGGCGGTCCGTTTGATAGAATCACCTATCTTAACAAACGGATTGCAATCTTTCGAGCACAGAAGACGTCAGGTGGGAATGCTGTCCTTTTTCTACCGGTATTCAATGGAAGGTGCTCTGAGGAACTAGCTTCATTGATCCAGTCAGCACCGGTGAACAGTCGGGAAACATGCCAAACGTGCGCCCAATATTTGTACACGGTTGACATTCATCACATGAGAACGGGGCGCGTCTACGATTCGTTCTTGTGTTCAACAGCTCGGCTCTGGAATGACCTGCCGGCATCTGTGTTTCCTCCTCCCTACACCATGGGTCTCTTCAAGACCCAGGTTCACTCCTTCCTATCCTCTTACAGACCCTCCACAGAACATCTACAAATATGATACAGGCCTTGAGGGAAATTATTTCTCTCGAGGCCTCCTCTGTGGGGTTACTGGAAAACAAAAAAATAAAAATGAATATTTTATATATCAATTCACGATCTAACAATTCGCAGATGATACTAATATCACATCAAGTTCGACGTGCGCCATCAACTCCAAGCCATTCTAGTCGAAGACTTTTGCAAAAATGTCTTCACACGAAGAAAGCCTAAACAGCCCTCGAACATCATACTCATACTGTGTGGGGAAAGGGTGCCATGGGAAAAATATATAATATATCTTGCAGTACCTTTAGACTCAAAATTAACATGGGAAAGACACAAAATAAAATCTGCCAATAAGAAATAGTCGATTATCATCAAATAATTAACTATTCATTTACAAGACGACCGTAAGGCTGGGCTTTACATATACTGCACCCATTTGGGGACATGCAGCTCACTCACGCGTAAACAAATTACAAACCCTGCAAAACAAAGCTATTCGAATTGCGTAGAATGCGCCCAAATGGATTAGAGTTTCTACTCTACACAAAGACACAGAAAGGACATGAAAAACTTGTAATAAATTCTCTCGCTACACACAGCGAGAGAGAAAGCTTTAATTTCAAACGTCTAAAATTAGTGCCCCGTGAGGAGTGAAATCCTGTAGTTATACCACTTAATCATTTCATTTTTGCAATTACGGTAAACAAAATATTTTAGGAACTCTCAACACAAAAGCTATCTAAAATCCACAAAACTTAATAAAAATATAAAAATAAAAAAAAGATTTCACTCCATCTCAACATCAAGTTTTAAAATTTGTTTTACGAATAGTAAAATATTAGTTTTTATCGTCTTCTATAAAGTTTTCATTTTGTGATATAAATGGATTTACCTATTTACAGTCGATATATTAATTTTATGTGGATGCATTTTCTATGCAATAGTAACATCATGTGGACAATCTGTCAATGTATAAATTGTGTGGGAAACTTACACTGTAGGGATATGTTCAGGGAACACACCGAGAGTGGAGGAATAAAGCATCCTGGTTTTTCCCACGGCTGTGTCTCCTACTACCACGCAATATATATCTCTGCCGGAGGTCATCTAAACAAAATAATAAGATATTTAATAATTGAAAAAGATAATATTAACCAATCCTAAATGAAACAAGAAACCGAAAAAAAAAAACCCAAAAAATAAAAGGTATCAGTCGCATCTGGGAATCGACCCCAGGACCTCTGTCTTACCGAGACAACTGCTCTACCAACTGAGCTAACGAGATCAGTTTACTTCACGCCAACTTCATCGATATCATTTCAATTTATTAAAAAGGATAACTCTTTTAGATTCATAAAAATAAGAATAAAATATTTACATACGCGGATAAACAAAATATAACGCGTACATTGAGAGAGAATGTTGCTGATATGATATGACATTTGCCGGAAGTGTTAACAGCATAAAATGGATTTTTAAAAATAGGTTAGCTTCTTGGTTTGGGTATTTTTTTTTACCACAAGCAAAAAAACCATGAGCAGATGCAGTTCTCTTCCCGCGCGCAGAATGGGCGGGATTAGTATTTCGCTAGCTCTCGTACTCGTTAGTACTACGCTGGAAAATGAAAAAATCCGTTTTACGCGTACAATGTTTGAACACGTATCAATCAGAAAGTGAAGCAACCGGTGAATCAACTGTTCATGTATTATCTTCAAAAGGGGAAACAATTTCCATAGAAGTGGAAAATTATTGTTGATGATTTTCGTAAGGAGCAATACAAGCTGAGAAAAAAATCTGACATTAAAAAAACTTTAGGTGGTCAAATGATTCGATAATAAAACTAGGTTTTTGTCGGAAAAGTGTGAATTAAGATATAAAAGTCTTGTATTTTGGTATCTCTTTCAAAATAAAGAGCGAAGGGCAGTTCTTCATATATGAAGAAAACAATGAAAAAAGATGTATTGTCAATACATATTTTTTCAAGTTTTACGTATTTATTTACCAAAAATATAATCATTGGGAATGATAATTTCTAAGAGTGTGTAAAACGGGCTTACCATGTGGCAGTCCCTTTCCTCCCCCCGCTTCGTTCCGGACAGTTGCAATAGGAGATGGTTTTTTGTTTGTGGTCGAACTATAACAACCTATTTAGAATGTTTCGTATTTACAGTTGGAACTTTAATAATAATAATAATAATCGGACCATTTCTATAGCGCCGCTTTTGTGAGAAATCACCTCAGGGGCACTGAATGCAACTATTGTTTAACCGTTTTAGTGCTTTGCTTATTTTGCAAGTACGAGTATATATATAAATTGCTACATATAATCTATGTTCTAAAATAAAAAATGTATGGTATTCAATAAAAATACAATAACTTGGACAAATATCAATCAATTTTAATGTTTTTTTTTTAAATCATGGAAGTAAAGAATGAAGTTTTAACATTAGAGTTATAA
The DNA here is from genome assembly GCA_022606495.2 of Halesus radiatus. Taxonomy (NCBI): domain Eukaryota; kingdom Metazoa; phylum Arthropoda; class Insecta; order Trichoptera; family Limnephilidae; genus Halesus; species Halesus radiatus. The sequence goes on from JAHDVE020008161.1 coordinate 44,663, forward strand.
TTTTAAAAAAAAACTACACCAACTACAAAAAATAATTAAAAATACAAAAATGTACGATTATTTCACTTCACAATTGTGTTTTCCCGTGGTTCATGTAGCCCCCGTTTACAGCAAGCACATGTGAGATTGGATCGCCTTATCTCATTTGCTTTGCTGCACACATTCATTGATGGGAACAAATGTCTCGTCGTCCGTAGTGCCTTTGCCATTTGATACATTACGATCATCCACAACAAAAATAACTTCCGACTTGTTGAAAAATATCGATTCTCTTTAGGGTGTATTTATTTTAACAGGATAAACAATAAATACAGTTATCAAAACACGCCCCAACCGCAATAAACCACGCTCAAATTTAACACGTGCTCTCCCGAGGAGGACAAAAATCACAATTTAAATTTCAGCGTTATAGCGCTGCGTCGCAATTTACGTAACTAAATCTTACAGCGCGATGGCGCTCGGTCACACTCTAACGGTTAATTTCATAAAAATTTAATATGGCAGTGTTAACTCTCCCCTATTTACACGGTTTTATTTAAATGTAGTAAAAAATTAAGTGCATTCTTTTGTTTTTATGAATCTTAGAGTACATTATTTTTTTTCAATTATGAATTTTTCAACCGAGTTCCAACTGCGACCATTATATGAATTGCTATCTTGGGATAAGGTAAGGAAATGCGGTTAAAAATAACTTTGATAACCGCAAAAGGGATGTGGCGTACACGTCCATATATCACATATTTATAGTTTTATCTCAATAAGGAATAGTCAATTCTTATAATTCTTTTTTTTTATCAATAACGACGTTCAAACTTAAATACCAGTATATATATAGTTTTTTTTTTCTAAAGACAGTTTTCATAGTTAAAATAATATAAGTTTCAATTTTTCAAAGCCCGCCTGCTCCAAATCGATGGTCGATCGGTTTTATCAGTTTTGAGGTTAGAATTTCAAATGTCAAAACAAGAATAAGCTCTACCGTACATAATTTTATATTCTATTCACAGTAAACCATAAATAAACATTAGTAAGAAAATTATGTACATTTTTAGAAACTTTAACTCAAAGAATAATAATAATATTGAGCATTAACATTAGCATAATATCCGTATTGATTGGATTGGTTTGCCCGTGAATACTCTAATTTTTTCATTAATATTAGTTTTTATATTGAACAACGATGATAGAGTTTAAAGACACCCAAATTAAAAACGAAAAAAATACATATTTAAAATGTTTTTAATAAAAAAATTAAAATTTCCTTACTAATCCAAAAACTGAATGCGCACGTTACGTCAAATGTTCCAAATACAATAATGGTACCAACATAACAAGGTGTTTCGATGAGATGATTTTTGTTCACTTTTAAATAACGTTTTATAAATTCTACATTCTATACATTCAGAATCTGCGTTTGCTGATCTATATAAATAGTTATATTTTAGGCCATTATATTTTTCACTGGAGTTCCTTATTGACAGCATTTTATTTAACAATTCATATCTGTAATTTAGGTAGCAATGTACTATGACAGTTTGCTTTTAACAAGTAACAAGTAAGATTGTTACTTTAACATGAACCTCTAGAATATGGATCAAAAGAAGTTGACATTGTTGACAAGATGCCAAATGGTTGCTAACGCGTCTTATCTGTCAAAAGTCAATCAATATTGACAATAATAGCATAGACACAGACGTTCTTCAGATAACAAAATAATATTTTTAAAATCACATTGCGTTCTAAGTATAAAGAAGTGACTAAATAACTGTGCAATATTTTTAAAATCAAAGATATTTCAGTGTTATTTTATTTGTTCCTACACTTCACGATACACTAATATTAACTTTAAAAAACACACATTCAAAATGTCTCAATACCTCTCAGATCGCAAGTATTAACTGAGAATCATAATTAAAATCACTTCCATGACTTTTTGTAAGTTTTATTCCGTCAAACACTTATTAAACGACCAGTCAAATAAAGTTTGTTTAAAAAACTAAAAACTAACCTGTCCTAAATTTTCATGCACGGAGCAACGCGACGATGCGACTCATATGGGTGACTTGACGAATTAAAAACAGAGCTGATGTAGGAAGATAGATTTTTTGTTTTGCAACATTGCACAACTAGCGCCATCTGTGTTTCTCTTCTTCTAATAATAATAAAATAATTGGATTGCTTCTACAGCGCCGTTTGCATTGGAAAATCACCTCGAGGGCGCTTCTAAAGAGTAAATACACAAAACTGCGTGTTAAAATCAATGTCCGCACATTACTTAGAAATGATTTCTCAAACACCTTGCCGCGGTCAAGGTTGTGACGTTAGGAAAAATTTACAATGTTTTCCGTGTCCTGTGTCCGCAACGTGTATCTATCACCGACGTCAGAATTAATATACCTGCCCTAAGTACCATTCCGACGGCTGGAGGCAAAGTGATACCGTGCCATCCACGTTGGTTTCGTGTGATTTTGACTGCGGTAAGCCAAACACTACTTTTTTTATCAGTAGTATTTGCCTAGTTCTTCCAGAGTGGATATATTTGCTTGGGGGTCCATGGCTTTCCATGGACCCCCAAGCATTTTCCTCCTTGCATGGTATTCATCATATATACTCAAAGTCCCTGTAAGAACTGGCACTGACGAAATCTTTAAAAAACTTAGCATTATGCCAATAAAACAATTATACTCTAAAACAATACTACTTTTCATTCATAAATATAAAAAACAAGAAATAACAACAATCACACCCATTAGAAACACTAGATCTCAAAGTAAAAAAGCACATAGAACAAGGAACCACAAACACAATATTTGGACAAAAAATTTCTTATACTATGGTACTAAACTCTACAAGAAAATCCCACTAACCTTTAAAAATCACACAACCATAATAAACATAAATATCTAATGAAACACTGTATACGTTACATAGGTAGATCTGAAATAGAAAATAAATTAACACCAAATACAGTCACTGAACCACTCAACTGCACTTAAAACACCTCACCTTAGAATTTTTTTTTTTTTTTACCGAGCACATCAATTTAATATTATGTCATTTCATATTTTGTAAATGAAATCCTCAGCACGGGAAATACCAGTGAGGACACCATTATTTGTTATTTTGTTATAAAAAAGAAGATATTAAAACATTATCATTATCGTTATTATTATTATATTGTATAAAGAAAATAAAATTTCAAATATAGGGAATTTCTGAGGGAATTTCCCACAGTGTCGAAGGTCAGAGAGAAAAATGGGGAAATCAAAATTATTTGCTTTAGTGAGATCTGGCGCGTCCCAAAAAAGCGGTGAAGTTATTTTTACCAGAGTTTGTAGTGAATATTATTCTCTTAACATTCAGATAATACTCCTGCGACTTAACAGGTATTTATTAAATCATTCTCAAGCCCTGTACACCATAGATTATTTTAGCGACAAGCAAAAATCACCATCCTATTTCGGTATGGAATCTGACAGCTTGTTGTTGTGTGTATATGGTATTAGCAACGCAGTTTCCGTTCAGTGTTTTTTTTTCCATTGAGAGATAAACCAGAGTGTTGCGTTATGGGCGTGTCCGTGTGCCCATAGTAGGCACAATTATATCTTAGTTCACATTATTTTTCCCAGTTGGGAAACAGTAGAAAAACACACAATTTTAAAAAAAAGGCGGAAATACGAGAAGGTTCAAAAAAATGCACATTGTTTTTTACTTTATTTATATTAAAACGTGTAAATATTGAAGAAAAAAGTCTCCATTTTTAAGGTCAGTATGAAATGACAATTGTCAGAATTGCCAACTGTTTAAAATGTATATTTAAAATACAGTTTGTTAGGTTCTTAGTTTGGGTTTTTTTAAGAAATAAGAAACCCAAACTAAGAACCTAGAGCCTATTCCTTTATTTCCGCATAGGTAAATATATATATATATTTTTTTTTTTTATCTGAAATTATTTTCCTTTTTTTTAAATTACTAGTTTTTCAACTGGGAAAACATTACCAAAACCATTTCAAAATACGACAACGTAAATTTTATGTACGATTTACAGTAATAGGTATAACTGAACGATGTTGGCGACGCGCCGCGCGTCGCTAATGATTATTTATGGCCCATCTCCCGTATCACCATTTTCTAGAATAATATATTTTTGTAATATTTTCTTATTCATAGAGACATGAAATATTCGCATTTTGCGATAACGCGAAATTGTTCATTCTCACGCGAATAACGCGTAATTCTAAATTTTCCTGAAATAACTGCGAATGTTCGTATTTTAAAATAAGTAAATAATTTTTGACTTGAATTACCATAAAGTGGAACGGAGCTAACTTTATATCAAAAACTACGTCGTTTTTTTTCGACTTTCAATAAATAAAACCTATGTTACATAAAATACAATTAAAAAAACCCGAACGAGTTCACCATTTTTTGAAAAAATTACAAAAGGGGAACGTAACATCACTTTTGTTGAAAAATAACGCGAATTTCGCCTAAAAATATTTCAAGTTCCTACTTATTTTCTGTGATCTAGTATTTCTAATATGTGTGTTTGTTGTTATTTATTTTTGTTTGTATGCGTGAATGCATATTTATTTATTTGCAAAAAAACAAATAGATTTTAATATAAATATATATATATAAAGGAAATTTAACAAAGGTAAGCCAACAAAGTTTCTTGTGCTAACAGTGGTTAAATACAGATGTTTTATTTATGAAGCTAACAAGATAAAGAAAAAAAACAAATATGAAGGAAGGGGGGAGAGGAAGAGGAAGATAGGATCGGGATAGAAGATGCTCTGGATACATTATATACTCGTGCATCAATTTGTGGTCGTATACGGTCGTATGCTAGTATATTACTTCGGTTCGATATTTTGTTGTGATATTGTGAAGAATGTCGATATTGTGAAATTGTGCGTTATATTGCGCACAAATAGGGGGAAATGGAGAATTTATCCTAAGATTGATAATGCATGCGGGCAAATACAAATATCGGTTTGTCGGGTTGGTCTCGATGGGCAGTTTTGTGAAGGTTGGCGTCAAGTGTATATAATGAACGGCCCCTCGCTCTTTATTTTTAAAAAGATACCAAAATACAAGAATTTTATATCCTAATAGACACTTTTCCAACAAAAACCTAGTTTTATGAGAAGTTTTCTAGCGTATTATGGAATCGTTTGAGACCACCTGAATTTTTTTAATGTAGGATTTTTTTTTCAGCGCGTATTGCTCCTTAAGAAAATCATCAACAATAATTTTTTTCTTGTATGGAAATTATTTCCCTTTTGGGAGTTGAAGATAATACATGAACAGTTGAATAATTCGATTGCCTCACTTTCTGATTGCTACGTAAGCAATATTGTACGTGTAAAACGGGCTTTTTCGTATTACAGCCTTAGTGTAATAATATATTGTTACTCTAAGATTACAGCGCAGGACTATCACCTACGAGAGCTAGCGAAATACTAATAAGTCCCGCCCAGCCTGCGCGTGGGAAGAGACCTGTGTCTGCGCATTGTTTTTTGCTTGTTGTCAAGCTATATCGATATTTTCCTATCACCAATTACCACTCCCTAGAGACACGTACAGGAATGGTTCTACCGAAATATTTTTTTCTTTAACTTAATCGTAACATTTTTAACAGTGAGATTCTGGCTTACATAAATTTATCTGTACCAGAATCTGACTTCCGAGTAGTGGTGGGCCAAGCGGCTCGGTTTAGTGATCCGGATCACTAAATCAGCTCTCTGTAAAGACAATCCACATGAAAACTGGACGAAAAAAGTATCGTATAAGAGCGTCTTAACGACGTCTTTAGGAGGGCCAAGGGAGCGAGGGACAGGGTATGGTGCGGGGGGACGCAAACCGTCGTTCAGTCGAGCCGGATCACCGAACCGGTAGACTACAAAGAGCTGATTTAGTGATCCGGCTCACTAAACCGAGCCGCTTCGCCCACCACTACTTCCGAGGACGTTAACACAACCTCCTGAAGAAACTAATTTGTTAACTCACCTATGGGGAGAGCTACGTATTTTCTAAATACGGTGGATCAATTTTTTTTTTTTTTTATGTCTTAGAACCCATTTACAGATTTTTTTACTTTGCATATACACTGCATAATTGGTACCATTATAATGGTTAGATTAAAAATCTGTTGCGTTATAAATATTTGTACAAATCGAAAAAAAAATAAATCAAAAAAGTCGAGACAGTGCATGGTAGAAGAAGTCTGGGACATGGCACGATCAAGTGAGCCAAACACTTAAGCCTGATCATGTCAGAATAACAGAAGAGTATGAGACAAGGAGTGTGTGCCGATACCTTTAGATTGTTTATTTATTGTATTATATACGCCCTATATGGGCTGTCACATATTTTGTTAATTAAAATAATCAGACAGGTGCAAAACACATTACACTAGGTACATACATAAAATAGATAGCCTTCATGAAATACAACAATTAAATATTTTATTTGTCTCACGAACAAATACAGGAATAACATGGTGTAAGTTCCAATCCAAATAATTAGGTACAGAGGCGAATATTCAAAACATACATGACATTCACTGATACTTATACTCTAGAGACATATCATAATAATTGTTGAGGATTTATGCAATAATCGTCTGTTTGTATTTGTATTCTGAACATATCTGATATGTCTGAAAATCTTCTGCCTGAAGTCTAGGTACAAGAGAATTTTTGATTGATTCAGTCATGAAATAATTGTTACAATTGAATAAAATTTTAGATCGAGTAGTTCTAGTTGGAATAATAAATTTAATTAAGCTGACTATATCAGGGCTGTCTCTAATACTATTACCAATTATGAAAAACAGTTAGGACCGAAACAAGTCTTCTATTTGAGAGTTTAAATAATTTTAATTCTTTCATTGAGTAATTGTATTATAGATATTATAGATATTCCATGATCTGAGGCCGAGACAGACATTGATTTTGAAATACTATTACAAGAATATGGGCGCTATCATGGAGGGCCGTTTGAAATCCGATATTGACCAGTGTTTTTCTTTTCCTTAGATGTCAACCAAGGAGGTAAATCTGATGCTGGCGGGAGATCTAAGTGTCGGCAAAACTGCGCTTCTGTTCTTTTTGCTTAAGGGTTATTACCCTCGGCCTCTTCACAGAATGTAAGTTTTTTTATATGACATCCATAGATAATAGAAACACGGGGAGGTATGGCATATCTCCGAGCTATCGCGGAGCTACAATCAAACTGCACGGACTCTCAAAGCTCCTATGCAATGAAAGTATTGCGTTTGGTACGTAGATAATGCGAGCAGCTGTAACGTGGGTGAACGCTGTAGGCGACACGCGTTGTGCTCGAGATTTCATACTAATACTGGTTGATGGGCCATTTCCATTTTTTTTACATTAACTACACACAGAAAATATAGGCTCCGAGGCAAATAATTTCGCTTATGGCCTATGTCATTATGGGGATGCTGTATAGAGGTTTTTTTTAAGGAAAGGAAGGAGAGAAAGTTCTGATAAGGAAAAAGATATGAGGGGTAGGAATCTGAGGGTCAGTGTCTCAAGAAGTTATGGACGTATGAATCCATTCCTCCCACTGCAGTGCAAGGCGATTAGTCAAGAATGTCCGGCTGGAGAGGTCAAAGAGTCTCCCCATTTCGACATCTCCCCATCCGGCCCACCACGCAGCAATTATTGGTGGGTAGACGCATTCATTTGTTACAGTTTATTTAAAATTATTGAATTTCTTTTATATCTCGCTTTCTTTCAGCTTTCGTTGGCCGGAATATGCAGGTCGAATGAAAGTGGACGGAGTTACAGTGAACATTGGGTGTTGGGAAATGAATAGATGTGGTCAATATGAGCCCGACCCTTTCGAAAACCGGACACACCCGCCAAGGGATGTGGCTATCGTTTGCTTCAACCTCATGTGGTAAGATTCTTGTTTTAAAGTGAGATCATCGATGTATGAAATACTATTCTATATCTAACGTAAGAACGACCTGTGAATGAGCATGTCCTATCCCTTTCCTCCACTTCTTTCTTTCACGTTAACACATTAAAACCCAGTAAGTATATAAATTAGTTAATGAAAATGTTTTATATAATTTTATTTATATTACTTAACTAATAATTGAACACAATTTATACATTTAAATTATTGTAGTGATAATATTACATTATACATAATGCGTTATACATAGATGTGGTCAATATGAGCCCGACCCTTTCGAAAACCGGACACACCCGCCAAGGGATGTGGCTATCGTTTGCTTCAACCTCATGTGGTAAGATTCTTGTTTTAAAGTGAGATCATCGATGTATGAAATACTATTCTATATCTAACGTAAGAACGACCTGTGAATGAGCATGTCCTATCCCTTTCCTCCACTTCTTTCTTTCACGTTAACACATTAAAACCCAGTAAGTATATAAATTAGTTAATGAAAATGTTTTATATAATTTTATTTATATTACTTAACTAATAATTGAACACAATTTATACATTTAAATTATTGTAGTGATAATATTACATTATACATAATGCGTTTTATGTGGCATTAGATTCATCAAATTAGCTTAGGAATTCATTTGAAAATAACGTCACCTCAATTAATAAATAGAAAAAAAAGTCAATGAAGCATCATTATTTCTATTTTTTAAATCACATTAGTCCTCAAGTTCATCATCAGTATGAACGACATTCTAAATTTTTTGCATGATACCAATAATATGTCGAGGAAAAAAATATCCATTGCTCTGGAATAATATTTACTATCACTGTGCGTTGAGATGTGTGTACCACTCATACAAATAAATAAAACTGATCATCAAAAACATTCCGAAATTTTATGCAGTACGGTATCTATCTACATTCTATAAAAAATACCTTAATAATAATAATATTAATGATACCTGGATGACTTACATAGCGCCGTTTTTGTTAAAAATCGCCTCAACGGCGCTGTTGATATTGTGGCATTTCGAATAGCTATAATTTAAGTACAAAATTAACGACTGTACGGGACAGGTCCTGTAAAAACCTGCCGCACGTTTCGAAGAAGAAGTGACCGGGATGGCCGCTTCGACACCTCAGGGAAGGGTAGTAGTTAGGTAGGGGCGCCTTGAGAAAGGCAACGACTTTTGCTGGCAGGATCCAGAATAGGAGAGGGCCGGAGAGCGAAAAGAGAAGTCCAATTCAAGCAGAAGATCTAGTGAAGAAAGAAGCAGGCAGGCGAAGGCGAAGTAGAAGTATCGATCCGACGTTAAACACTGATTTTTCACTTTGAACTTTGAATTTTGAATTTGTTCACAGATTACCTAAACATAAGTTTACTGACTCTAACATAATTACAAAGATTTTCTAAAGAAGCTTTACATGAGTTTAATTTTTGGTTTTGTTGAAAATTTGAAGCTTATATACGCTGTAAATGTGGGCAGGTAATTCACTCCTTACCGAGGACTATTTTTTTATATTTAAAGTTATCATTCTCGCTATATTTAGCGAGAGAATTTGTTATAGGATTAGGGTGGCCGGCTAGGCCATAGAACTTAGTTGCCTGGGTGACAATAAAATCTTTCTCAAAGGAATGTTGGAATCATTATGGATAGTAGAAACTCTTCACCATTTCGACGCTGATAGCGCAAGTCTAATAGCTTTATTTTGGAAGGTTTGCAATTTTTTAATGCTAATGGCGGGGGAATACTCACAAATGGGGCATGCATAAGTGAAACAAGGCCTGATGGTTGATTTATATAAAAGTAATTTGTTGTCCGTTGATAATCGTTTTTTTTTGCCCAACATCGGGTAGAGTGCAGACAAGTATTTATTAGTTGATTTTATTTTTTCTTCTATATGTTTTTTCCAAGTTAACTTTTAATCTAGCATTACACCGATATATTTGATTGAATTTTCCCAAGGAACTTTTTCTCCAAACAGTTTAATATTTGGAGGCTGTCTCGGCGTTGTCCTTGAGAAGAATGTTGCAGCCCTTTTAGTAGGGTTAATTGAGATCCTCCATTTTTTTTGCACCACTCCTCAGTAAGAGTGGTTTGCTTTTGTACGGCTTGTAGCAGTGGCCTCTTTAGTAGAAATATAAATGATATTAGTGTCGTCCGCAAATTGAGTGATTTTAACGTTACTATTTATTGGTTTGAATGTAGCTAGAGTAGATATTATATAATGTTGGAGTGATTGACTGCCTTGAGGAACCCCGGCTGAAAGGGCAGTGTAGTGGAGAAAATATTTTCTAGTTTTACTCTGAATGAACGCTCTCTTAGGGAACTATTTATTAATTGAATGATTCTAAGTGGGTAACCTTACATTTTGTATATTAGGCCGTTATGCCAGACTTTGTCGAAGGCTTTACTCACGTCTAGACAGAGAATTACTGTTTTTTGTTTTTGTAATATTGAAGCACTCCGTGATTTGTTCCACAACAAATTGATTGGAGAAGTTGATGAGTAGTGGAATGAAATGCTCGAAAACCGTACTGAAAGTCTGGCAAGCATTTACTATCCTGAGTGAATGCGTTTAATCGTATGAGAATTACTTTTTCCGGGACCTTACCTAGATTGCCTAGATTACCTAGATTACCTAGATTGCTTAGGCAAGGAAGGAGACTTATTGGCCTATGGCTCTCCGTTAATAATGGATCCTTGCCCGGTTTTGGAATTAAAATTACGTCAGCTTGTTTAAAGGCCTCTGGAATGCAACTGCAAGTGCTGCGTTGCAGATTGCAGTCAGGGCGCAGATGCCTTTTTTATGAAGATATTTCAGGATCTTATTCGAAATGCCGTCAGGACCGGCGCTTTTTTCTTTTTTAAGTCTTTAATAATTTTATTTATTTCCTTAGGAGTGGTGAAGCTGATTGGTTTATCCTGAGGATCTAGCTTTAAAATTGCTTCTACTTTTGAATCCATCTTTTTAACGAAGGTGATCGTCGTGGTCTGTGTTTGGAGTGAACTGCGCTTCAAGGGTGGGTGCCTGCGAAGGCTTCGGCCTTGTCCGCAGAGGAGTATACCTTTCCGTTGAGGCCTTGAAGCGGTGATATTTTAGTTTTAGGGCGCCTGAGAGTTTTGGACAGCTTCCAGTATGCTGCTCTGTCGTCTTCTAATGACTATGAATTCGTGCCACCGCTCATTTCTATGTTCGCTGAGGGCGTCGCGTAATTCTCTGTTTAATCGATTTAGATGTTGCTTTACTATGGGATTGCATGATCTTTGCCACTCTTTCCTAACAAGATTTTTCTCCCTAATAAGATCTTTGATCTCTTCGAGTATTCCGCGGTGATTTGTGTTGTTGGGAATCTCAACGGGCGCCTCGTTGATGAATGATTTTATAGCTTCAACCAGATTTGAAGTGGCAACATTTAAAGTTATTTTGTCGGGAATTGATGTCGGTATATTTATGTTATTATTTATTAGTTCGTTGAATTTATTCCAGTGATTTTGTTTTTATAAGTAAGTCCGGGACCAGTGGGTTTGAGCCTCCTGTTAATGAAGAACCGGATCGTGATCGGAGAAAAATTCGTCTAGAACTCTGAAGAAGTGTAGGTGGCTTGTATTTTTAAGAATAATGATATCGATCACATCCGGCCTGCCGTTGTGATGATTCAGCGTGGGTCTATCGGGTTCGTCGACTACGATGGAGTTTATACTCGCGTACTTTGCGAGTACATTCCCTTTTGTGTTGTTTTAAAGGCTATTCTACGACCCTTGTTTAGCGTTCATGTCCCCGGCTATTATGGTGGGGACATTTTCCTCTAAGAGGTTGTCGATTTCTGGGGGAATTAATTGGCGATTTGGTGGCATGTAAACGGCAATGCGTTTAAGTGGTCCTGAAGAGGTATTTATTATTACCGAGGCGGATATATTTGTATTGGAGAATGAATGTGCTAGATGGTGATCAATATTGCTTTTTACTAGGACAGCGGTTCCGCCTCCTCTATTGACGAGTCTGTCGTCACGGTGGGTGATATAATTGAATAACCTGAAATTACGTGATGATTTTAGCCACGTTTCATTGATTAAAAATACATCGATCTTGTGATCGTGCAGGAATTCAATTATATCATCTCGGTGTGAAGTGACAGATCCATTGGCATTACAATAGACTGTCTGCAAGTTGACAATTTTTGGATGGTGTCTAGACATTATGAGCACTTAAAAACGCTTGGATTTTTGCCAGCTCCTTGGTGGCATGTTGGATTGTAAATTGGAGCGAGGTCGCTTGTTCTACGAGCGCCTTAATGTGGACAGGGTCCATGGGGAGAGGAGGGAGCTGAGCAGAGGTAGTATTCTGAGAGGCTTGGTCAGCCTCTAGCTCTCTATCCATCCGGTACTGTTGGCTGGGGACCGGGTTTTTTAGAAGCCGATTGTCTCTTTGTGGGGCACGTGGATTATAAAAGTGAGGCTCGGGCCATCTACAGTTCATGGGGGGCTGAGGCACCGGGGCAGTACGAATTGGAGTCTGAGGGGTGGGCAGAGTTGGGAACTCCGCTATCGTGTTTTGCGGATGTGGATGCGGCCGCTTAATGCTGTGATTGTTTGAATTGTATGCATTTGCATAAGACGGGTGTTCGTTAGAAATATGCCTGTGTTGTGACCGGTTTGTGGCATATTTTTTATTGTAGTTTGAGTTTTTATTATGGTTGAAATTCGGGTTACGGGATCTGGCGGGACACCCTCCGTAGTTTGCCGTATGCGGCCCGTCACAAAGAGCACACTTTGCTGGTGTTGTTTTATTCTTGGTGCAATCGGGGGATCTATGCCAACCGGCGCATTTGACACAGCGTTCTGTGCCATGGCAATATGTCGCCAAGTGTCCGTGGGCCTGACATCTGAAACATTGGCTCTGGCCTTGTTTTGCAAAGACTCAACTGTGATTCTAAGTCGAAAGATTGAAGTTAAGTTGTTGAAGATTTCTTTCCTTCACCATTCTTCGTCAGCGTGACGAGGACTAGCGAGATTGTTTTTTTGTCCTACCGTCCTTCATGCGGTGGACTGAAATTACAAGGTATGAGCGTATTAACTCATCCTTTATATCCTCATAAGAGATATCTTCAGGGATGCCCCTCAGGACAACTCTCAGGGGCTTCTCCTCGGGGAGACGGAAAGAGTGGAACTCCACATTTTTTGCAAGGAGGTTTCTAGTCACTGCGTGATGGTCGCACGGCGATTTGGCGATTATGTGCAAACCGTTGACCATGTTTTTCGCGGAGAAATCTATGCCCTTACCTCTAGGGCACGGAGAAGGGCCATCATGTATGACTTCCTATGCAGAACGATAGAGGGAACTCGCATCGACTTACTAATATCGACTTTTCAAGTTTTGAGATTTTGTCTCGTACTTACCTGCGGTACCGTGCGCAGACGTCCGGCTCGGCGGGTAGTTTGTCCCGCGAGTTTTTTCACGGTCCACAAGGAGCAGAGAAAATCTTGAATCTACTAGATCAAAAAATCAGGTTATGTCCCCCTACTTTGCGCTTCGATTAAACCCTTCTCGCATGCCACCAGAATTTTATTTACAGAATTAAAAAAAATATTCACATCTCAAAATTGCCAGCAAAGTTGTGTGGTGAAACTTTGCCGCCGAATTATAATATAGTTTACATATATATGACAAATACATTCGAACTTTATGATACCGCGAAGACTAGTGAACAGGTTTGCAAAATTCGTTTATTAAAACCTGCCACCGTCTTCGGGGGAATCATTTACAAAAGTTTACAGTTATCAAAAATAGTTAAAAATAGAGCCCGCCTGGGAGCGTATGAAATGACCTGACCAATCAGGGCCCGACCCGAGACTCGAGACCGCCGCCAGGCCAGGGGTAGGATTGGCGGGGTGTCGTGGAAATGTGTTGTTAATGGTCAGTGGCGTCACGTCACGATAAAACGTCATTCAGTGGCGTAGAAACGAAGAAAAGAAGTGCTTACACCTGCACTTCTATGTTTCAACTCCACGAATTTCACTTCATTGTGCCTAGTATGACGCCACAAGACCATTAAATGAACGAAAACATAAATTTGCCTGAAGTTAAATGAAATTAATAACTACGTCCGATACAACGACTATCTGCCTTAGTTTGTTCATAAAATTGGTAGTAATGAATTTGACTGAAAATCGATTTTATCACACGGAATGAATGGGTTAATATCTCAAAAACGCGAATATGGCCAGACATGTGTGCGGGTGATTCGACGCCGGCGGGAGGGTGGGTATGCGCGGTAGGAACCAAATTTCGAACTGTAGCAGGTCGTTCTTATGTTGAACTGAGAATAGATAAGTCGTGCCACACAATGTTTTCAAGAAAAAAAATTATCCACTAGTTATTTCATAACACAACTCCCTATCGAATTCTGTTGCCTAGCTTCTAAAGCCTTCTCAAGTAAAGTACTTCTAAAGTATTCTCCCTACGTCGATCGAGTTTGAGATACTTAACAAAACGGTGTTCTCACTTTTCCTAGTGGTGCTAGATGGCAAAACTATGTTTTTATATTAACTCTACACAGGACATTATGAGAAAAATAATTTCACTCAGAGCCCATATCATCTTTGGGGATGTTGTTTGAAGGATCGTTTTAAGAATCTTTTAATGTATGATCGTTTGGAAGTTCACAAATATTATTATTTGTATTTTTTTTATACGAATACCGCACAAGAGTCCCAACTGCTTCCAACCGTCTGGAGCCAGTGAGACTACGGCATTCCCAATCGGGGAATGTTGTGAGGCTGAAGGTATTGGGGAGGGGAAGGAGAAGGGGAAAAGGAAGGTGGGGAAATACCTGGCTATTCAGATCTGGTCACCAAACACGGCTAAAAGCCATTTCAAGCAACGTTTCAAATCTGAATGGTGGTCTTTCACCAGGGCGATACTGAGAGTATCTTCCACTCTGGAACGTGCGCAAATATACTATATATTATTTTTAAATTAATTAATTGTGAAACAGCACAAATCAATAAAATAAAATTTACTTGTTAGTTACGCACGCCGGGATTTGAAGCCGCGACCTTCAGATTCGTAGTCGAGAGCCTTACCCCTCAACCATGGAGGCCGTCAATTATTGACTTACCTCCTTGATTGCAACTCATCCAATTCAATTTTCTTTGTCGTCGACTCAGAAATAATGAATCGCTTTTCCTCAATAAGCACTCTACTAACTTTCCCCATTCTCCACTGTCCAGAATGCCGAAACTTTTTAACTCAAGCCGAGGCCTTGTAATTTTTGATACCAGTATAAATGATTTTTGTTGGACTTTAACATCATGGACTCTACCAAAATCGTGTTTTCCATGCTTTGACTTGAATGTTCTCTCAAATGTATATTTTTATCATTGCTTCCTTCATATATTTAACTAACTAACAAACCATCACGCCGTTTCCCCGCAGGGGTAGGCAGAGAGGACGGACCGCCAAACAACTCGATCTTGGCATACACTTCTTGCTTCATTAACTTTCATACAACGTCTCAAACATTCTCTTCTGTTATTCCGACTTCTGACATGGCCCGACTCAAGTATTTGATTCACTTGATCGTGCCACGTCTTCCTTGGACGTCCCCGGCTTCTTCTTCCATATATTATGTATGTGATATTATTTTTTAGCTCTTGGTTATCTCATTTCGTTATATGTATTTTGTGTGATGAGAAATAAAGTAAAATGAACAAAATAAGAAAAGAAAAGATTAAATCCGGAGAGCTATTCTGGTATAAAGCGTTTCTTCTATATAATTCTGTAATAGATGGTATATTAAATTCCCGAAATATCTCTAGAGTTGGGAAGTCGTATGGTTTTTTAATAACGATTTTAATTAATTTATTTATTTAACACTTACGTAAAGATCTGTAAAACTCAGTTAATGGACACAAATTACAAATAATCAGACAGGGGATACACAAAAGATAAAATTACAAAAACTCATTCAATGATACATAATACAATAGAAACGAGAGACACAAAGAGAGACACGGGTGATACACAATATAATTAGATCAATCATTGTTTTATATTTTAGTAACGGGAGGACAATTTTTTCTGAAAATGAATTAATATTTTTTTAATTGTATTTATTGGCTATGTTGCTTTATAGCCCCTCCCTGCCCAATACACGCCCACGTGGCATTTCTTGTGTTCATCTTCATTCTATGATTGGAATATTGTCAAAGTCTTAAGAATATACTCGTACCTACTTTCAGTCAAAGATCACTCGAGAGCGTAACGTCGAAATGGTATCCAGTTATTAAAAAGCAGTACGAGAAGATCCCGATCATTTTAGTTGGTAAGTCTGAAAATTTTAATTATTTATTTACGCCCATTACAGGCTTTTACATAGACATTTACAGATAACATTGAAAATGTAAATATGTATTATAATAGATAATATAAAAAAGAAAAAATATAATTCGACGCTTTTGTCCAGAGTTAAATAGATTCAAATAACCTGGCTCTCAACTCGATGAAAACAACTGTACTAAAGCATGCTTATACTGTAACATTGATGTGCCAAATATGTCTACAACATCGAAGTATTTGTTCACCAGATGTTGAATCCGTCGAATAGGGGAATAATATTGGATCGCCGAAGTTTAATTGTCACAATAAAATGGTAGGTACTGTATTGTCCTACCAGGAACATGAAAAGCAATCAAATATGTCAGGGGTATAAAACATTGAATTAACTATCTTAAACCAACATGTTAAATCGCAAGTAATTCTACGTTCAGATAATTTTAGTAAATTTAATGAATAACGTAGATAATCGTAGACTATGCATTCTCCAGGAATACCCATTCTAAATTTTACTTATCTTAAGATTTACGTTGGATTCTTTCAATAGAGTGGAATGAACTTCACAATTCGGAGACCAAACTGTGGAATTGTATTCGATATGACTCCTCACTAGTGACATATACAATGTTTTTATAGTATTGATATTATTGAAGTCACTTTATACTCTTAACATAGAGCACAAATTTTTCCAAGCTTTATTGGATATTTTATTTTTAATAAAATAATGTAAACTGAGTAATAAAATATCCACACTTCATCAATTAACAGTCTTTGAACTTAAAATAGTCCAGAACGTGAAACACCACAGAATTAAAATGATCTCGAACATTAAATGATAACAATTTTTTATTATTTTTTTTAACAAATTTAAAAAAAAAATGATATCCTCACTTGGATTTCCCGTGCTGTGGATTTCATTTACAAAATATGAAATTAAATTGACGTGATTGTTGAAAAAAAATGTATTGCAAGGTGGGATGTTTTAAGTGCAGTTGAGTTGTTTCGATGTTAGTCTGTATTTGGTGTTAACATATTTTATATTTCAGATCTCCCTATGCAACGAATCCAGGGTTTTATATGATTTTTAAATTTATTATTGGTGTCGTGATTTTTAAAGGAGGTTTTTGTATAAGAAGGTTTTTTTGTCCAAATGTTGTGTTTGTGGTTCCTCGTTGGATGTATTTTTGACTATGAGATCTAGTGTTTCTAATTTGTGTGTTTGTTTTTATTTCTTGTTTTTGTATTTATGAATGTAAAATAGTATTGTAACGGGTTAATTAAATAAATTCGTGCTTGGTACGGAAAACACAATAATACTTGTAGGGGTTAACTGACAATCAGGTTACACCTATCTCGGTCTTCCCGAAGGGAACGTTATCAATTCCCTCCACCCTCCGGTTTACTGATAACCAGGATATACCTATATCAGTCCAACCACCAGAGTTGTGATGAGTATTCTCTCTATGGGTCACTGAACTACAAGCAGACGATTAACTAAACGTCTCTTGTGTCAGTCCTGCCAAAGGGATATAAAAGGTACTCTCCCTCTAGGTCACTGAACTCCAAGCAGACGATTAACTAAGCATCTCCTGTGTCAAAGGGGTGCGTTGGGCACCGGGAAGTTACTCGCTCTCTGGAGCTAAAACATGACCTTTTATTGGTCATTACAGCTGAGACATCCCTTCCAATCTCATCCCTCGTCTTAATTAATAAGAGACGACGCTATTCGGGAGAGAGGAAGTATTCAAGATCGAAGAACAACGATCAATACGCATGGAAATATGCCATTACTAAGATGGTTTGTTACAGAATTGTTTTAGAGTATAATTGTTTTATTGACATAATGTTGAGATTGTTGAAGATTTCGTCAGTGACAGGGAGTAAACATAATTTTCATGATGGCTTTTTTTATTCTAATGTGTAAATTAAGAATATTATCATTAGCACGGCCCCATCCGATAATACCATATTCTAATAGTGATTAATAGTGATAGTGATTCTAATAGTGCAGAGAGTCATGTAAATCTTAATCAAATGTTTTGAACTTTGAGCCTGAGACCCTTGTAAGATTCTCTGGGTCCCAAAATTGCGATGAGCTGGACGTATAGAATGAATGCCAGGTGTCAGGACATGATTGTGTGGATGCCCCAGTGACGAAAAATCATAACTATTTGGGTGCCTGTGGAAGCGACCCAGAGGCAGACTGAGAATGAGGTTAATAGAGTGCTTGGAAGATGGCATGATGGGAAGGACTGAGAACTATCATTGAGGTGTATGAATAGAGTCTACGTTCCTTGCAAAATCGATGTAAAAGACCGACTGTCAATTTCGCCAGAATCCATCCAACCGCGAACGAACTCATCGAACAAACCCCCGCTGGCCCGGAACATTTGGGTTACCGGCATGCGTACTTCATTTGATCCTTGAATTTTTAACATTAAAAAAACAAATTTATACGAATATTGATTTTGGTAAATCCCATGAGAGGTTACACCATTGATTTTTCTATCTTTTCCAGAACGACATATGCAGACATAAAAATAAAACAATTACTATTTTTCTGAGCGGCGTTTAGTGACTAAAATCACCCCAAGGGCGCTTTACATCTTGTTAAAGTTTATAACCCCTTTTAAATAAATGTGTTTTTAGACTTTTCTTAAAGGTTTCGAAATTGTTTTCTGACCTCAAACCACATGGAATGTCATTCCAAGAATGTGGGCCTAGTATATTGAAAGCTCTGTCCACAAATTTACCACCATTCGTACAAGAGTGTCATCTCTATGATGCCAATTGGCCGCATATTGTTGCCCATATGTCGAACGCTGATGTTTAATCCATGTGAGTACCCTAATGAGGACTAGATGCGAAGATCGGGAGCAGTTTTGATAAAATAATAGGTTAGGTTAGGTTGGTTGTTTGGTTGCTCTTTTTTCTTCACTTTTCTTCTATGTTCTGTTTTGTCATGAAAGGTTCATTATTTATGATGTTTTCAATTTAATGTACGAGTATTTAATTTGTAGGAACCAAATTGGACTTGAGGGAAAAGGAAGATTTGTGGTCCAGCTGCGGAAAAATGCCCATAGAACCAGACCAAGGAGAGGCTGTAGCTAAATCTATAAATGCTATCAAATACTTCGAAGTGTCGTACGATTATTTTAACGAACCTCAATCCAAACAGGTAAAATAATATTAATACTTTTGTTTTTAGAAAGACAAATATTCCCTGGATACGAATAATTTGACAATATTTGAAAATCTCCTACTACCATCACAGTAATCGGAAGATGTTGCTTGTTTTGTAAATGGGGGACTTAGCCAGCTGAGGAATTGAGCTCACGACGCTTGGGTGAGATCCAAACGCGATGCCAACTCAGCCACTGACCGGTCATTATTTATTTAAAGAGTTTCCTTTTAAGGATGTCAAGCGTTCCCTGGTTTAGCCTTTACAATACGATACGATGGGAATGCACCACACCAGCCAGAAGAACTCCTGTCCCGGTGCAGCCGGTACACCAGAGAGCACTCATTTGTTAGGACTTGGAAAACGTGTTCTGTGGATGGGAAGGAGGTTGGAGTTTAATCGACGTAGCAACCTTATAAGTCAATATTGGAATTTAGGATGGGAAGGAATAAAGGAATTGATTGAGTGCTGGTTTTCATTTCTCGCTTATCGCTTCCTTTTGCTTCCCGCTTCTTCTTGCTTACGAATTTTCGCTTCTGTACTTTTCTTGCCATTTTCTTGCCTCTTCTGGTCTTTTCTTGCCTATTCTTGGTTCGTCTTGACTGTTATCTTTCAAGACTATTTTATTGTCTTTTTGAATTTTGTTGCTTTTTCTAGTCTCTTTGTATGTCTTCTTATCACTTCTTGCCTCTTCTTATATCTTCTTGGCTTTTCTTGTACCTTCGTGCTTCTTTATGGATTTACTTATAGTGTAGAGTTTCTATTATTTGTGGACTCTAATAAATGTGTATAATAATAACAAAAGAGAAATATACAAGCAAAAAATATTTCAAAAAGCCGCGTGTTTTATGTCACCACGAATGTAGGTAAAAGGCAAAGAGCAAATAAAACATAGAGATAATATGTTTTTCATTTCATTTCATTGTCGGCAGCCCGGGCGTTTATCGGGATAAAATTATAAACATTTACATGTACTTTACCAGTCTCACTAGACGATGTCTGTTCTGAGACGGGTAACAATAAAAAATAAATATATAGATATACAATTAAGGTATTATGAGGAAAAATGGTTAAAAATTCATAAGGAAATGCGTAAAATATGTAATTAAATTTTAAATACAAAATTTAAAAAGTGTATGTGAAAAGCAAGAAAATTTTTTTGAAATACTAAGAAACGTAAAAAAATTAATATTTAAAATTGCATAGTAAAAATGTTTAAATTTAAAAAATATATGATAGTAATTAGAATAACAATATCAAAGTAATTTGGTGAGGAAAAACCTTTTTTTGTTTATTAGCCAGGTGTTGAAGTTTTTTATGTAACTATTTTACGTTGTTTTGCGTTATATGTTGAGAGGTTTCTATTATGAAGATGTTGAATATGAGAGGTGTGAGGATTCGTGTTTCTTGGCGAAAGTGGATTTAATATTGGGTACTTGTAAATGATTGTGAGATTTAGCTCTTGTGTTTTGTGAGTGAGATATGTGGGAAGGTGATGATTTTATGCAGTTATTATAGATAATTTTTTTAATAAATAACTTTCTTATATCAAGAATGCTATTTGTAATGAATAGGTTTTCTGTAGGATGTCTATATGGTTTTTTGAACACAATTCTAATTATTGTTTTGTAAGATGTGTTTAGCGCCTTAATATACGTGTCTGAGGCTCCACCCCATCCCGATATGCCAAATGTCAAAGTAAATATTTTTTAATCGTTTTAGTGACATGACGTTTCTTTTAGTTGTAAAAATATAAGATAGTTTCCGGATTCTCTTTACAAGTAGGTTGATATGGTGTTTCCATTTTAGTTGGCAATCCACTGTTAAGCCTGGATACTTAATATTATCCGTGTGTTCATTTTTTTCGCACGTGCATTTTGAGAAGTAATACATGGGTGTAGGTGTAAATGCGGAAAGCTTTTTGGTTGTCAAACATTGATTTTACTGAAAGACAAGTATTAATAATAAAATTGTTTTATTAACTTTTTTTGTTGTATAAATGTAACAAATAATGATATCCTCATTGAGATTTCCGTGATGAGAATTTCATTATCCTGGTTACCCATAGTTCGATATACGTTAAAAACTGTTGTAAAACTCATTTTAGCAAACAAGACGGAAATCACGGGAAAAAAACAGAACTAATCATAAAAGCTGGCACAATAGACATTACATAATAATTTATTTAACCATAGCTTCAGTAAACAAACATAATGTAATCCGTCCTTCCAGAAGGCAGTTTTAAATATAATTGTAAAGCCGTTCCGTCAGCAATAAATTAAATTTCCGAGTCATAAAATGTGCAATATTAGAATGGGACTCACTCCTCACGCTGTATATGCCATTGATTTAATTTTAATTGTACCAGCTGAGGATGCGCGTGATAGGATGAAACCAGTCCGGTCGAAAATAAACAAGTGGAAGATAGTTACACAGGTATTTTAATAAAAAAATCATATTTTAATCTACCTGCATATATAGCATTCAACGATTAGGCTCAAGATTTTTGATAAACTATACATGAATATGCAGAAAAGGTGAATTGTTTTTTGTAGATGCTTTTGCGATACTCTTCCGCTAGTGGCGCCAGTGTATCGTAACTAGTAAGTTGTTATTTGTTTTTGTCTGAGAAAGGCACGAGCACTGGCTACATGTCCACTGACGAGAAAACCGACAGAAGGGTGATCTATGCGGATTTGATACAAAACTGAATTCGCTAATTTACCTAAGACCCTTCGACCTCTAGACCCCAGACAGGCTAATGAAATTGATTTCTGTTCAAGAAAAAATTTCCGTATTTGAAAATGTTAATTAGTTTTACCCACTGACGTTATAATTAATAGACTTGCCCTAACGTGCCATTTCGACGGCTTGCGGCAAAGGTCACGTGACACCCATTTTGGCGACAGTCCAGTTCACTGCCGTTCACGTTTGTTTCGAATTATTTTGGCAAGCAAATTATAAAACACTTATAAAAAGGGCAAAACTGAATACTCTTATAAAATATTTGGTGTTTATAAAGAAACCTTTACTTCTTTGCTGTTTTAGTTAAATTGGCGGCTCGCCTAGCTCGTGCCCCTTATTTAAGTTTCTGTCCCTTGCATGTTAGGGCATCTCAAGGTATTATTTGCTCTGTGGTTTTACCTGAATTGAGACAAAATTGATCTTACTTCAAGAACGCAATGTGTTGTTTTACACAATTCTGTCTGTTTGTCTCCACAGTGAATTTGTATAAGTAATTGCAAAGCTACCAGTCCACAATGGAGTGCTGATACCAACCCTGTTATATGGCAGTGAGTCATGGAACTGGCAGAGGAAGGATGAAAGTAAACTGAAAGCTGTAGAAATCAGATCTCTGGGACGAATGTGTGGTAAAACCATGTATGATCGTGTGAAAAATGTTGAGATTGGTAAATAATGTAAGGCTGATGTAAGCGTAATGAACAAGATTAAGAAAGGGACGCTTAGATGGTCCGGCATGTAGAACGAATGAACGAAGAAAGAACTGTAATTAGAATATATGTCTATAAATGTGAATGGAAAAAGAAGCCGGGGACGTCCGAGGAACACATGGCACGATCAAGTGAATCAAATACTTGAGTCGGGCCAAGTAGGAATAACAGAATAGAATGTATGAATGTGAATGAAGCAAGAAGTGTATGCCAAGATCGAGTTGTTTGGCGGTCCGTCCTCTCTGCCTACCCCTGCGGTGAAACGGCATGATGGTTAGTTAGTTAGTAATGCTAATATTTTTTTCCAGATAAAGATCATGGAAGAGGCAGTTCGAGCAGTATTCATAAGGGATCAGGAGAAACTCGACGAAGAAAAGAAGATATTGATAGAAAAAGAGGAAGAGAAAAAAAAGAACAAGAGAAAGTGCTTCGTATTTTGAGATTTACCTCATAATAATAAGAATAATGGTTTTTATAGAATTTCTTATACCTTCGCAATTTTTTTTAAATAATGAGTTCCTCTGAGATATATTAAGACCTTTAATTCTAGTCGTTCCGTATTGAGAACCAAATGACGGTCCTCAAAATACTCGTTCTATCTCCCTTTATCTTAAGGTCAGAAATGTGTTTTAGAAAGAGAGAACTGCAAATCTCACTTTACATCATATTCTGACTTACATGATAGATGACTTTGTTGCTTTTTACTCATAAATGAAAAACAATTTTTTCTTTGATTTTTTTTATTTTTAGACTTCCTTCGGCTTGAAATATTACAAATCTTATCATTATTTTTTTTTTTAAACACGATTTAAATATATATAAATATTTAAATGCCTAAAAATAAGAAATTAAAGAAAATTTCTCACAATTTATCAAATAAGTATTTTATTCCTTTTCTAAACCACAAGACCGAACGCGAGCGTAGAGCGGCGAGGCTTATAACTGTTAGTACAAATCTAATAACCTCTTTATTTATTTATTTTTTTCATTTATTTGCAAAAAAGCAAATAGGTTACCTAATATTTATTTTTAAAAGATTCGATTTCTATAATTTAATAAGAATGTATTTCACATAAAATCTATTAAAAAGTATTTAAAAAAAACAATTCAGCCGACGCGCGCCGCTAGAAGCGCTAGTGTAGCATATTGCCATCAAATCCTTCGTATAATCTATATATATATATATGTATAATCTTCGACAGAAAACTAACTTTTGTTCTTCATATAAATCAAATAACTAGTAAGGCCATAAAATGTTTGGGATTTATTTTGAGGACTGTAAACGATTTTAAATTTATGAATTCCTTTAAATTACTATTTACTGGGTCGGTGAGAGGCTATCTAGAGTATAATTAAAAAATCTGGGCTCCATTTTAAAAGATCCACATAGTAAAAACTGAGAAATTGAAGCATAAGTTTTTTAGATATATCAATTTTAAGTTAAAGATCTTAATTACACTTTTCAATGGACTTACTGCCATTCTTTCCAGCCCTACTGAGGAATAGCTGAGCTGAAACTTTGCCTCAACACTGTTCAAATGCACAAATACGCTCTTCCCAACGAAATTCTCGATCAATTTAGGATATCGATTCTTGTGGATTAAAGTGCCCCTCAGCAGAAAACTAGTTATAAAAAGTGTCAACAGGGTGAACAAAGGTCACCGAAATGTCAAATGTGATTATTAGTTTAGGATCTTTTTTACGCGATTCAGTCATTGAATGACAAATATGTATTTCCGTTTTCGAATTTCAAAACACGTTTGTTGTATGTTTTAAATAGAGCTGAAGAGAACCAAACTTATTTTAGTAATTATAAGCTACGTTTTGTCTTGTTTTTTTACTCATCGAGAAACGTCAAATGTGAAATGTACAAACGAACATTGTGCTTCGCGGCATTATCGAAAGTCAAGTTAAATTTTATTTTCAACATATTTTTAACACACGCGTTTGTGAACTATAAAATATTAGTTCATGTTTTAGTTTTTAAAACAAATTATACGTATTCATTATAAGTACAATATTAACGCATTTACGTTATTTTATTATTGAAAGTTTTTGATTTGATACCACTCTGTTGTCTTAAAAGTGGGCAGCTAATATTTCATCGTGTATGAAAGTGGGCGGATACTATTTTATAGTGGGCGGGCACCTCCATAGACAATTTAGGATGAAAAATGCTCGGAAACAGGCAAACAGAACTAATACTTAATAAACTCAGATTTTTGAAAAGTTGGAAGAATGGCCGTTACTTAACGAACCTTATAACCTTGCTTGTACCTAGCCATAATACACGACGGCTGACGAATCGTGTAATGAACCTTGGTTTTCAAATAACTGTTTCCAAAATTCTTCCATTCAGAGACTGCACAGACTTGGTTATAAGTATTGTTCTATTGATGTTTACCGTTATGACATTTTGTCAAAACTAAAATATTAACTATTCGAATGTGTTCAATAAACACATCAAGTTTATTACAGTGCATCTTTCTAAATTGCATTTATTACTTATGTTATGTTCTGTAAATCACCCAATAATAAATGTGGGTAATTTTTAGTACAATTTGAAACATTTATTTCTACCGACGTGTTAAATTCGACATACATATTGTTACAAAACTTATTTATTTGTTAAATTCTAATGATAACTCATGTAGTGTTGTGTGTTGGTAAAATAGTGTAATTTTTTATATAACTCCCTTATCAATGTATTTTCTGTTCTTCATTCCTCTGTTCACACAGTAAGATATATCTATGTAAAACTCTATGAAAAAGCCCAGTGGGCGTTAAATAAATAGAAATGTCAGGAGCTGCGTGTACTGTCATTAAAAATAGTATTTACCAAAATCCAGGGCCTTCCCTATGGATCCTATTTCAATGAGCCTTCCACACGATTGGTTTGCCCAATACTAATGCCCAACGCGGTGGCTTTTGTTAGTATTGGGCTAACCAGTCGTGCGAAAGACACTTTAGTGTGGTTTCGCCTACCGTGCGCGCAAGTCGTAGACTCCTGAATGATTTAATATTTTAATAACAACATAATCGTACATCATGTCGGTCGTACTGACAGAACGCGACATTTATACAGACATACTACAAACGTATAGAAACAGTCCCTGCCTGTGGGACAGCAGTAACAAGTTCTTCAATAATCAAAAATACCGGTTAGAATGTCGCCAAATACTACTGGAGAAATTACTACTTCTCGAAAGTGACGCCACAATTCAGACTCTCTCGAGGAAAATTTACGATATGCGAAGCACCTTTAAAAAAGAACATAATAAAGTAAGTACATTTCACCATGTAGCAAAGTGATAAAAATGAATCATTATTCAATATTACGCAGGTACATTGACAAACAAGCGACGCCATTGTTGGAGCAGTCGGACCCGTTCGTATCGGCCGGCATTTGCCGAAGCTATTCGGAAAACTTCGGAAGTATTCGGCATTTCGCGCTCCGCCGATACGCGGCACAGTTATTCAAATAAAATAATGTCGTAATTCTTTTTCTAATTATATAAGAAATAAAACATATTGTTTCTCAGTTCTTTACTCGCAATGGTATTTATGTTTTTAAAAAGTTTATTTAAATATTTCTCAGCGTTCAACCATATAATGTTTATTATATTACATACATATTTATATTTTATCGATTATTATATATTATTGTAGATGCTATTTATTTTTTGCTGAAATTTTTTTTTTATGAATTTTAAAATTATTTTTCTAAGTATAATCACAATATGAGCGGATGAATGAAAAAAAACAGTGCAAAGAGAATATATGATGCGAATGTATATAATATTTACTATTTACATAATTTTATTTACTTATTTTATTATTATGTACTTATTACTATTCACTTATTAATATTTACTTAATATTTTATGTGTATTATTATATGCTTATTACTATTTCTGATTATAATTTACTTATTATTATTATTTAATTATTATTATTTAAATTTTATTGTTTATTTACTTATTAATATTTACTAATTTTATTCAAGTATTATTATTTACTTATTACTATTTACTGATTATTATTAAATTGTAAAGCCGCTTATCTCAACACAGGATTGTCCCTAGTGAGATGAGTGGCTAATGTTTTTGTTTTCATAATTAATTTTTTTAAAAAATTATAAAAATGGGAATGAAAGAAGAAGCCGGGACGCCTGAGGAAAATATGGTACGATCAAGTGAAGCTATTTGGCTTCATGAGAACGGGTCGTTTGGCCGACTCGTTTTTGGGTTAATCGGTTTATATGCGGAACGAGCTACCGGCATCTATCTTTCCTCCTACATTTAATCCGGGCCTCTTCAAGGCCCGCATTAACAAATCCCTTCTTACAGCCCCCTCCTTAACCCGGCTCACAACGTTGCTCAACCGGGTAGCGATATAGTTTCCCTGTGTGTGCTTTGTACATACAGGGACGCTCTTGTAAGATGTCACAAAAAATAAATAAAAATTATCCGCAGTGGCAGGAGGCAGAGAGGACGAACCGTCAAACAACTCGGACTTGGTACAAAACCCTTCCTTCATGCATACATCGTCTCATACATACTCTTCTGTTAGTCTGACTTTTGACAGGGCCCAACTCAAGTATTTGGTTCACTTGGTCGTGCCATGTCTTCCTCGGGCATCCCCGGATTTTTTTCCATTCGCATTCACATTATGTATTTCCTAAATATCTTTTCCTAAATACGTCAAACTAGAAAGTCTACTGTCCTAAAATGAGATTTGTTCGTAGTTGGGCAGTCAAAGCTTTCTTAAATGTTTTTGTGAATAATGTGTGTTTAAATAAATAAATATTATTATTATTAATTGATTGCTTTCTACAACAACCAAAAAAAAGGTATTTAGAAATTAGAAAATGTTTAGTTTATTTTACAAGAAACAATATATTGGGCATACTTCGGGCACACGAACACGCCCACAGTACACTTATATCTGTTATTTAACTAACTAACCATCACGCCGTTTCTCCGCCGGGAGAAGGCAGAGAGGACGAACCGCCAAACAGTTCGATCTTGGCATACACTGCTTGCTTCATTCACATTCATACAACGTCTCATACATTCTCTTCGGTTATTTCGACTTCTGACATGGCCCGACTCAAGTATTTGATTCACATGATCGTTTCATGAATTCCTCGGATGCCTACGGCTTCTTCTTCCATTCGATCCGCGTCATACCATATATTCTCCTTACACTTCTTTCTTCGTTCATTCGCTCGACATGCCCAAACCATCTAAGCATCCATTTCTTAATCTTACTTATTACGCTTACATCAGCCTTGCATTCTTTACGAATCTTAACATTTTTCACACGCTCATATATGGTTTTACCACACATTCGCCTCAGAGATCTCATATCTACAGCATTCAGTCTACTTTCATCCTTCCTCTGCCAGTTCCTTGCCTCACTGCCATACAGATTTATTAAGATTAAATAAAATTCCCTCGACTTTTCGTGCCGCACGTACACGGAAACATCTAGATATTCAAGTTTTTTCCTCCCTATCCCGAGCGAATAAAAGTCGGAGGTTTTAGTTTTTCAAATTACTGGCAATACTGGCTTGATTGTAGTTACTCGTTCAGGTGTGTAAGTTTTTTTTTTGTATAAATGTTTGGAATGTGTGTACTTATCATTAAAATTTCATGTAATTTTTTTGGAATTGAGATTGTTTTTTTTTAATTTTAATTTTTAAAAATACTGCTTGATTTGTCATATTAAGTAAAACGCAAATTTTAGTAACACCCCAAATGAAGATACCATAGTCGTACTGGCTCCAGACGGTTGGGAGCAGTTAAGACTCTAACTAACTAACTAACCATCACGCCGTTTCCCCGCAGGGGTAGGCAGAGAGGACGGACAAAATTTCGTATGAGACGTTGTATGAAAGTGAATGAAGCAAGAAGTGTATGCCAAGATCGAGTTGTTTGGCGGTCCGTCCTCTCTGCCTACCCCTGCGGGGAAACGGCGTGATGGTTGGTTAGTTAGAGTCTTAACTACTCCCAACCGTCTGGAGCCAGTACGACTATGGTATCTTCATTTGGGGTGTTACTAAAATTTGCGTTTTACTTAATATGACAAATCAAGCAGTATCTTTAAAAAAAATTAATCTTATAGTAATTGTATTCACAGTGTAACAAAACCGTCCTTAGTTTTTTTTTTTAATCTCATTTTGTTTAATACTTGCTGATATTTTTATAATATTATTTTAGACGATATTATGTAATTGGACTCTAATATCTCTATAACAAAACTGTTATGATGTTTTTTTTTTAATTCCAACTTGTGTACATTGATCACAACATCATGCTATATTGATCTATTATTGCGCTACATTTGTATAACGATTGTTATTTATTGTTGTATTATATAATATTGATGAACTAAACTCCTTCTGACAGGTTACTTGCAGTGGCTTAGCGGATACAAGCTCCCATTGTATGTAATTATTATTATGCAATTTAAAAAAAAAAAGAAAATTTCGTTTTCTTAATCCAAAGATATAGGGAAAATTTCCCTATATTTGGGGAAAAATCACTTCCAACGTTCCAACAACACTCAATATTACTACAAATCGGCCCGATAAGAAAGGCGTGGTATTCGGTTCACGTTCTCAACGGTTCCGCCAAAACGGAAGGGTGGAACACGTTTAGTGTGGTTTCGTCTTCCGTGCGCGCACGTTGTAGAATCCTGAATTAAATAATTAACAATACAATCCTAAATCATGTCGAACGTAGTGACAGAACGCGATGTTTACAGAGATATATTACAAACGTACAGATACAATCCTTGTCTTTGGGACAGTAATAACAAGTACTACAATAAGAAAAGCACCCGGTTAGAATGCCTCGAAATTCTATTGGAGAAATTACAACTTCTCGAAAAAGACGCCACAATTCAGACTCTCTCGAGGAAAATGGACAATATGCGAAGCACCTTCAAAAAAGAACATAATAAAGTAAGTAAAACAAACATTTTACCATGTAGCCATGTGACAAAAATGAATTGTTTAATATTACGCAGATAGCTTCAGTTTGACAGCCATGCGAGTGTCGGAGCAGATCGGACCCGTTCGTAACGGCCGATATTTACCGAAGCTGTTCGGAAAACTTCGAGAGACTTCGGCTATTCGCGCTCTGGCGATGGGCGGTACAGTTACTCAAATAAAATATCGTTGATTTTAACAATATATGTTTTTATGTTAACTAAATTTATTTTGCCCAGTAGATTTTTTTGTTGTTCTCTTTTTCAATCCAAATAAATGGTTCATATGTTATTTTTTATCATTCAGTAGAATATGGCTGCTGTGGCTCCAAATATTTTGTTGTTTTTACTTATTTATGTATGAATTTTTTTTTCAAATAATATTTTTATGTTAAATAATCCATATTTCCAAAGTACCGAGAAGTAGTTAACCTGAACTCATGGTAAAATTTTTTTTTTGCTGATTTGACATTATTTAATAAAAAGTTTTTTTTCTTAAATTGTTAAGAATTGCAGTATAAAATAAATGCTACTAACTTGATAAATAATAAAAAATTTACTAAATCGCCCCTTTACTCCAAAATTATTTTTAATATATAATTTCGTTTTTGTCATGTTTTATTTTTTAATTTATATCTGCGAATAGACAGATATTCCACCGGGCAACTATTTTTATAATGAATCCACAAACACTTTTTAATAAAGTATATTTAGAAAAAGAAAACATTCAATCTAAATCAAATCAGACATGCTAATATAACATTATTTTATAATGCACAAATACAGCTTAAACAAACATTTCAATATCTAATCTGATACAGAAAGTTGTTTTATTACTGCTAACGAAATTTCGTTTCCTTTTTCTCCAAATTATTTTTGATCAACAACTGATCGAATCGGGCCTACTTGACACAGCACCCAATTTGGTTGACTATACAGTCGAGCCGGGCATAGCTGACTTCGAACCCCTCAAATAGCAAAGTCCAATTTGAAACGGATATTTCAGGCGATAATGGTATCTAAAGATATATAATTTAGAGTTCATTATCACATAACATTGCTGCGTCAGTCGGAATACAGAATAATAACGTGCCAACTGATGCTGAAATTTTATGCAATATGGAACTCTATGGTCATTCCATAGGGCCTATTATCGCATTAGTAGTGTCGGATGGAATTCTGTCGGTCTTGGGCTTCTTGATGCCTATGCAACACGATGATGGTTGATACCTGAAATTGGTTGTCACTGCGGTTCCAGTTACGGAGACCGATGAGGAACCGCTTCATTATCCAATTACTTTTGGAACGGGTTCCTCAAAAAGGAGAACTTCTGAGAAAATGTAATCGGTTCCTCTAAATATTTTTGTTTCCTGTGGGGAGGGGGAGGTTAGCAATTCTGAAAAAAGAAACTGTTCCTCAAAAATTCCAAAATAGTTTGTTTTATTTTTTATCAATTTTTCTAATAAATTTTAAAATTATGATTAATTTTCCAAAATGAACAGATTCCAAAAATAACGGGTTCGTCAGGGTAATGTTAACTACCGGTTTCAGTGACAGCAAAGGAACCGGCACAGAAATATCGATCATCTCTACTACACGTTGGCTTACTACTTGACCCATCGTGTAGAGGGCGTAGTGGCGTCAGATGGCTTATGGCGCGGTGCGATGGTCTGGAATGGCTTAGGTATCAGTTTTTGTCCGCACATTAAACGGGCCTTCTACACGATTGGCCACTTACAGTAGGTATATTATTACTCTAAGATTGGCCATCAGCTGGCCGATGCGATGACTTGGCGATGGCCGGCGATATAATAATAATAATAATAATAATAATGAAATGAATCTTATAATTTGATATGTTTGGAGTACTTAGTAGAAATAAAGGGTTTTTTTTTTAGAGGTATACAAATTCAAAATTAAAAAAAAAACATTAAAATAATATTAATGTCTATGATATTGGCTTTATTTAATAGATAATTTTATGCCATTATTGTTTAAATATGATTTCGGGCATATGAGTGCCACGGCTAGCTCGAAGCGCAATCGTGAAGTCCAATTTTTGACAAGTTTATCGAGCAACTGGGGCCGTATATCGGCAATAACACGGCGAATGTTGACTTCCAAATGGTCCAACGTCTCTGGTTTATCAGCATAGACTAGTGACTTCACATACCCCCAATGAAAGTAATCTAATGGTGTGAGATCACACGATCGTGGAGGCCAGTTCACAGGTCCATTACGTGAAATTGTGCGCTCACCAAATGTTTCCCGCAATAAATTTATGGTGGCACCCGCCGTGT
The DNA here is from genome assembly GCA_022606495.2 of Halesus radiatus. NCBI lineage: Eukaryota > Metazoa > Arthropoda > Insecta > Trichoptera > Limnephilidae > Halesus > Halesus radiatus. Next base: position 76,882 of record JAHDVE020008161.1, read on the forward strand.
GGCATGTTGCGCCATCTTGTTGAAATCATCCGTCACATCAATGCCATTCAACTGAGGTACGAAGAAGTCAATAATCATGGTTCTGTAGCGCTCTCCATTGACCGTAACATTCTGGCCGGCATCGTCTTAAAAATATGGGCCAATGATTCCACCTGCCCATAAAGCACACCAAACAGTGACTTTTAACGGATATAAGGGCGTCTCGACAAAATCTTCTGGGTTTTCTCCACTCCAAATTCGGGAATTCTGCTTATTGACATAGCCATTTAACCAAAAATGTGCCTCGTCGATGAACAAAATTTTGCATTGAAAAAGAGGATTAAGCTGAATATTGTGTTCGGCATATTCACCGAACCCACGACGTGCATAAAGGTCACGCGGTTTCAACTCTTGCACAAGATGGACCTTGTAAGCTTTTAAGCCAAGATCTTTCCGCAGAATCTTCCACAAAGTGGATGGCCACAGATCCAATTGCTGTGCACGATAGCAAATCGACTCGTTCGGATTCTCCTCGACACTACGCTCCACAGCAGTAATAACTTCTTCTGTGCGTACTGTTTGTCGTCTTTATGGATGCGTATTATCCACTAGAGTGTACGTGGAGCGAAAACGATCCATGGTCTTCCGAATAACTTGCTCGGATGGCCGATTATGTCGGCCGTAAAATGGACGTAGTGCACGATAAGTTTGGCGAACCGAACTATGATTTTCAAAATAAATTTGCACAATTTGCAAGCTCTGTTCTGACGTCAGTCTATTCATGGTGAAATGGCAAAACGTACTGACTACAAATCAACTGTCAAATTGACAGTCGGTAGAAACAATGTTGCCAGTTTAAAAACAAAACCTCTAAAAAAAACACCCTTTACAAGAAGTAAAGCACCCTTGAGGTGATTTTCTCACGAAAACGGCGCTATGGAAATAATCCATTTATAATAATAATAATAATAAATTTTTCATGATTCGTACACTGCCGTTGTAAAAAATAAACTCAAGGGCGATGTACATTTTTTTTCCAAAGGTCTGTTCGACAAATAACTATGGATAATCAATCTATCGTAGCAACTTATAACTTACCATAAGGCTAACAGATTGCATCCACTAGCTCATTGTATCCATATATGTAATAATGCATGGTTTATTTGACCCAGGTGAAACAATCCCTCCGGAAGGCGACGACCCCAGAGGAGGTATACGTGCCCAAGCTGTGGTACTACGAACTCCTGACCTTCCTGGACCGGGATATCCCACAGTCCCCGCCATCCGGTCAATCTCTTCAGGACGAGGAGGTGGTCGAAGTCAAGGTATCTGACTTCTTCTTTAGTAGTTTCCTCATTAGTGAGGATCGTAACCCTGGTGGACAAGACTCCTCAACTCCTCACGGCTCTGCACTGTGAGGAGAGCCGCGAACACTGACGTTCAGGAGTCCAGATATGAATTAATATTTAATAATTCTGGACGCTAGCGATATTTGATCAAGCCAACGCATCGGTGATCTTTCTCTGATTCTCCTGCCTTTCACTTTATGTTCACTAAATACCTTGTGATCTGAATATAACCCGACCTAACCTATTCTACCCTAACCTAACAACCTAACCTAACCACCCCCTTTGGGCAGTTGGGGACCTTTTGCGGTATTATTTGTTTTCAATTACAAAATACCACTGATTCCCCTCATAAATGACGCATATAATGGATAAAAAGTTGTTACTGGTATCAAAGGAGCAGGGCTTTAGTAGAGTTTGTAACAATTTTATTTTTAAATCTACTTTGGTTGCCTGTATTTTGATTTTTTTTTTTGCAGACCGCAACAGAGTTCGTCAGCGTGGAGGATGTTGATCAATTATCGGATCATAGTTCTGCATCTACGCGAAAGTCGCAACGAACACCCGTGTCTGTACGTAAGCGACCCAGACCTAGTGGAATAGGCCAAAATCTCCAGTCAAACCCTCCAAAAAAACTGCCTCAAATGCTGGGGTCCTCAAGAATACTTCCAGCAAGACTGAAGCATTCTGCTTTTGGAGATCATGTGGCAGAAAAATTACGATCCATATCACCAACGGCGTCTGTTTTCTGTCAAAAGATAATTAATGACGCCATCTTCATGGCCGAAATAGATAACTTGAACGTCACCTCTCGAATAGTAACAAACTTTCATCCCGGTGGAGCGCCTTCGAAACGGTGAAGAATCGTCTTAAAACTAAGAAAAATCTGTTGACTGTAATTATCCTAAAGTTCGACTAAACACAAAAACTCCAGCGCCCGGAATGGAGCGCGGTGAGGTAGGCGAGTATGGCGTGGCTAACTACCAATGAACGCTAGCGAGCAACTGACAAATCATGCCCTTTCTTCGCATTGCATATGACGTGCATCTGCATACCTTATTTTGCTTTTAGTCTAATATTAAAGTTGTCTCGGCTCTCAGCAGCTGCATGACACATTCTAAGAACTGTGACACTATTTTATTTTAAGAAAAATTTGTACATAAATAAACAATAATTATCAAAAAACCTTTATGCGTAATTTTTAACCCCACTTAATCATCATGATAATCCTTTCGAGGAGGCCAAATTGAACCTAGTTGTTCCGCAAGGGTCGGCATTAGGTTCAATTTTATTTTTAGTTTAAATGATAAAATTAAAACCACAAAACATGACAAAATCAGACTATTCGCAGACGATACGTTAGTCAAAATGTCATGTGAAGAGTACACAAACGCAAAAAATAGAATAAATGAAGAACTATGAAATATACCAAAATGGATGAAAATAAGCAAATTGAAACTGAACGTGAACAAAATACAATATATGGACATGGGCAACAACACGGATAACATAGGTTTAAATTTGATGATTGATAATGAAGTTTTGGAAATAGCTGGACGAAAAAACTAACTTTCACAGCAAATTTTGAATATGTGGTAAAAAGGTATAAAAAAAGTAAATTTTCTGGTAAGACTAAGTAATAAACTAGATAGAAATACTACAGAGCTCATTAATAAAACTATAGTTGCTTCATATTTAGATTTACAATATTACATTTGGCCATTGAAGGAAACTTTAAAAAGCTGGAAGTATTCAAAATAGAGTTAGCGATGTATGCTAAGAAAATGCAAATATACAAAAATCAATTAAATGAGAGAAGAGCTTGATTGGATTCCAATAAAAACAACACTGCTACACAATGTGTTAATTTTTATAAACAATATTCTGAATAACCAAATGCCAAAATATTTTATGGATGAAATTGTTTTTAGTCAAAATGTGTATCATTATAAAACCAGAAATGTAAATAGAATTAGATTACCGCATATGAGAAAAAAACAGAGTCACAGAACTGCTTAATGTATAGAGGACTAAAAATATATGATGAGATGCCTGAAAGTCTGGAGAATGAAAGAAGACTGAATGTATTTTAAAATAATAATTAATTACTCTAAAAATATTATATTATAATCAATGAAATGTTATCATGTACGTATTAATTTATGTTCATAAATTTTTTTGCAAACTAACTCAAAAATAAAAATTGTCAGATAGAATTGAAAAAAATGATGAAATTGGAAATCGGGTAACGTTTACTACCCCAGGCTCATTTTCTATCAGGCATTCCTCGTATACTCGTACATTCGCAATGTGTGCGGGGCACTCAGGCGGCCGCCCATCGAAATAATATGATAATGGCCTGCGACGATGTGCCGAGAGAGTTGTACTTATGTACGTTGTCTACCAAGATACTGCAGCGCTACGGAAATGTTCCTGTGGAGACAGGTGCACTCTTTCAGATCACTTCTCCGCCACCGTGTAGGAAGCTTATGGTGCAGAGTACGCCAATCCAAGAATACTTTCATTACTGCCACGGCTGCATGGATGGAGTCCCCCCTGATTGTTTTAATTAGTATTTTTTTATTTTTTATTTATTATTTAAAAAAATGATCGGTTAAAAAGAGATCATTGTAAAACTCTTAATTTTTTTTTATTGTTCCTTGATTCTAGTATTAACATTACGTGATGTCTTTCCTGTGTAGAACGAAGGACAGTCAATGTAACATAGTTTGTAAATGCCTGAGTGGTTTAATTTAGGATCCTGTCTTTAGTGAATTTTTTAAAATATTTTACCTATGGTATTACCTTAAGTTGTTAATCCAGCAGGACTGGGTTGATAGTGTAAACCCAATCTGCCATATTAATTAAGAGTATAAAAAATGTATATTAATGAGATCAAATTATAAAATAAAATAAAAATGAATAAACAATAAAAGAAAGAAAACGTTAAACGTGATAATTGATAAGAACATAAATTATGTCACATAAGTACTTTTGTTATAAACAAACAGACGTCGTAATACATCTCAAAAATAAAAACAAACACTTCAAAGTAAATTAAAAGTATAATTTCATTAAATACTCTATTACAACACCACTAAAAACTAACCTAAAATATTTAATATTCGGGCGACGCGACTATGCGACTCCTATGGGTGACTTGACGAATTAAAAACAAACCAAAGCAAAATGTTGAAATTAGAAGGTAGATTTTAGTTTCACATAAAATCGTGATACTAGCGCCATCTCTGTTTTTCTTCCAGATTTAGGGGGTCAAATACAGAAAAAATGACAGGTGATTTTCGCTGTGCATCGGATTATATTTAATACATTATAAACTATTAAAATGGAGAAATATTCACTTACAATGTCGAAATGCGTCAACAATGTGAAAATATATCCCTATATTAAACAAAACGACTTCCCTACTCTAGAGATATTTCGTGAATTTAATGTACCATCTCTTACAGAATTATATAAAAGAAACGCCTGGTATATCAATTCTACAAAGAACTTTTCATCAAAAAATTCACTCCACTGATAGTATAAGCAATACATCCATCTCGATGTTAAAAACAACCACAGCACAGCACCACTACTTGTATTTAGGTATAAGAAGGTACAATATATTATTATCCAAAACAAAATTAATGTAAACGAAACATTGAAATATGAGCAATTCGAAAAGCAAATTAACTCCCCGAACTTACATAATATTATATACTATCTAGCATATGAATTACTATTTGGTTATTTTTTAAAATTATTCTAAAATTGTCCTGTTTATTTACGTTTTAATAAGTTTTTAATACTGTTTATATATTGAATTGTTTTTATTATTTTAACATTACTTATGTAAATACGAGTACTCCTCTCATAGCCACGAGTTACTGGAGATCAACTTATGGCGAGTATATCTTTAGAGTAATAATAATTACTCTAAGAGTATATCAATAGGGAGATTAAGAAATTATGTACGTGATGCATTATGTTATAATTATGTATTTTTTTGTAATAAACAAAATTTAAAACAAAGTAAAATAAAATAAAAAATTGTTCTTCTTGACAACATTTTGTTTTCCTTTTCAATAAAAGTCTTTAGCCGTGCTATTTGACCAGATCTGAATAGCCAGGCTACTCGTCAAACTTGTTCCCCTCCCCGCTACCCCCAGTTTACGAAATACCCAATTAGGGGATCCATAGTAATTCTTTATTTAAAATATCAACACAACATTTTATACTATCAATTATTGCTTAAATTACAATAAAAATCTTTATATAAATCAATAAAAATCTGATTAGTCGGTAGTATTAATACAGTTGAGACTCACATGTGATTTTCAGTATATTAACATTTTATTTAAATGCCAACGAGTTTTTTTTTCTGTAAATTACACCACCCATAGAAAATATTTCAGTAAATCTGGGGTAAAATCACTCCATTAGCACTCAATATCACACCACTACTACCAAATACCATAGAAATATATATGCAGTTAAACTAGCGTCCTATTTTTTTTACTTATTTATTTATGTAAATGCTTTTAATAAATATAAATATTTAATAATATTTATTTTAATAATTAAAAAAATTGTAATAAAAATTGTGGATCCAAAATAAGTCTAAAAATTAGATATTAAATAAAATTTCTAACATTTCATTAAATAAGTATTTCATTATCTTTCTAAATTATTTTATAACAACTTATATCTGTATGTACAAACTGACCTCAATCTAATCTCAACCTAATCTGTTTAAATTTTTTTTTATAAGCAAAAAGCAGCATTTATTTGATGATTTTTCGATTTCTATGATTCGTTAAGAATATTATATTTCACAGAAAATCTGTTAAAATGTGTGAAAAAAGTAATTCGTACATTTCGGGCCACTAGAGGGCGCTCGTTAGCATGTTTGCCTTCAAATGTCAGTAGCCGGAGGTATTTTCATTTTAGAGTATTTGCTACTACTTCAAGTGGGCCCGTTGAGAAAGGCGTGGTTTTCAGTTCACGTTTCCAACAGTTCCGCCAAAACGGGTGGGTGGGACGCGTTTAGTGTGGTTTCGCCTTCCGTGCGCGCAAGTCGCAGAATCGTAAATTAAATAATTAACAATACAATCCTAAATCATGTCGACCGTAGTGACAGAACGCGACGTTTACAGAGATATATTGCAAACGTATAGATACAACCCCTGCATGTGGGACACCAATAACAAGCACTACAACAATAAAAAGATGCGGTTAGATTGCCTCGAAATTTTGTTGGAGAAGTTACAAATTCTCGAAAGTGACGCCACAATTAAGACTCTCTCGAGGAAAATGGACAATATGCGAAGCACCTTTAAAAAAGAACATAATAAAGTAAGTAAAATTTACATATTTTACGATGTAGATATGTGGTAAAATCGAATGATTGTCGCCAGATGGCTTGGCAAACAAGCGAGTGTCGGAGCAGATCGGAACCGTTCGTAACGGCCGATATTTGCCGAAGCTGGTCTGACTACTACGGCACTTCGCGCTCTGCCGTTGGGCGGTACAGTTATTCAAATAAAATATGGTTGTTTTAAAAAAAAAATTATTAATAATTATTGTTAAGTTAAACTACATTTGCTTACCAGACTTCCTTCTGTTTCGCCATTCAAACATTATGCATTTCTATTTTTTTTCCCTGACAATGATTTTGTTATTTTTTAAGTTTATGTAACTCATTTTCATTCTTCAATAATAATAACAATAATGATACTTGGATGACTTGTATAGCGCCGTTTTTGTGAAAAATCACCTCAAGGCGCTGTACAAATACTACTTCTTAGGGTTTATCTTAATATGTACAAACATATACAGAAACGTACTTACCTTGTAGGTCACCCCATATTAAAACGTTAAATTATAAAGTTTTCGCTTTAGAATATATGATTTTGCACGCACAGGACACAATATTCGAAAACACTACACATTCCATGATATTGCAGTTACTGTTTAAATCCTATTTGTCATTGATATTATATTTATTAGAAGGTTATTGGCAAAAGAAGATTAGGTATTTATTTGAAACATTATTTTATTTGAGATTTTCGATAATAATTATTTTCAGTTACAAATATTTATACTTATTTACAATGTCGCGGACTATGAAAAGTTTCAAAATTTTCTGTTAATTACTATAGGTAGGTACTAACGGCTAGCTTCGCTATATTAATATGATATGTATACATATAATATGTATTATGTTAATTTCTTTTGTCTTAAAGTTTATATCGACTGATATTTTTCATGCCAAAATAAAATAAAAATTCTTTGTTTGTAATCGTCACCGGAAGTATATATTTTTGTTGTTGTTTTAATCGTTGCTCTTACGTCTATAATTATATATGTGTGTTTTTATTATATGATTTATAACGTTAAGAAATCCTTATTTCCAAAGTACTAAGAAGTAGTTAAGCAGAACCCATTCTCGTAAAATATTATGTTCATGATATCACTCAAGTATTAATTTTATTAAATCATTCATAAATAATGATTTTATTTACTAAAACGCACTTGTCCTTTACATTTTCAAAACTCCAAAATAATTTTTAACACATAACTTCATTTTTGTTGTACCCATGGTTTTATTATTTTTAATTTGTTCTTCAAATATACAGCTCTTTCATCGTGCACTAGTTTGGTAATTATTTATATTTTAATTTTTAATAAATATTATTTAATAATGTTTTAGATTAAAAAGAAAATCATGTATTTTAACACATTGTTACCATTAAATTAATTATGTGATATTATTTGTTATAAATAAAATAAATTGTATCCAAATAATTTTTTTTTAAATATGTTCATTTCGCTCATATATATTATAACATAAAATTGTATTCAAATTAGGCATGCAAATATAACATTACATTATAATACATACTTTAAAAAAACCATATATTGTCTAATCTGATAAAAAAAATTGTATTGTTACTTCTGTTGAAAAATCAACTTTTTTCACCAAATTATTTTTAAACAACTGATCAAATCGGGCCGGCTTCACTGTATACAGCACCCAATTTGGTTGACCGTACAGTCGAACCGGGCCGACCGGATCGTGCTGGCCCGGCAACAGCGGACTTCGCCGTTCAGAATGACAAGGTCAAATCTGACATGGAATTGCCAGGCGATAATAGGATCTGAAGAAATGTATATTAGAGGTCATTACCGCATAACATTTGCTGCGTCAGTTGGAATATTACATTTACGGTTACAACGTTTTAACTGTCATAGCAATTTTATGCGATAAGGAACTTCGAGGAGTTTTTTTTAGAGCCCACTATCGCATGATATTACTGAATACTTTGTCATAATATCATAGTGTTCCAAATTATGGAATACCCTTGAATAATTATTTCATTTTTTAATAACAAGGTGCTAATGACACAGCCATAATACGGAATAATGAACTCTGTGTTAAGTGCTTAGGGCCTAATATCGCATGGCATTTGAGTGTCATATGGAAATATTGTTGATCTTGGGCTCTAGAGGGAGTTTCTTGAGTTTAGTCTCACACGAGATTTATTATATTACTGGCCCAGGCCCGTAAAAATAACGGGATATTGTAATATAATTTAAATTTAAAAATTTAAATAAAACAATTTAAATAAATAAATAAAATTTAATGTAAATAATTTTTTTTATTTAAATTTAAATTGAAATAAATTAAAATGTAATATAACTTTTTTAATAAAAAATTTAAAATTAAAATTAAATGGGAATGTTTTTTTTTAATTCTAATTTAAAAATAAAATAAATTTTGTAAAAGGTAAAGATCATATTTAATAAAAAAAATACTGCCACAGTCTAGAATCGAGCCCAAATCCAATTCCCCATTACACCGCCAACTATTTTAACATTTGCGGCAACTTAATTTTTTATTGCTTAACGATAAATAAAGCGCGATTTCCAAAACGAAATTTCTAATTTCAAAACCGCTTCGCTCAGCGGAGAAATGAAGTATTGCCAAGTCAAAAAATAAAAACTCGGCTAGTATATTTTTTTCCGTCGGCCACACTACTGGGCCACCCGCTCATCTGGAAGGCACTTTAGAAATTTTTCATGATTCTTTACTAACATGCAAAACAAATTTATTAAATTTTCTTAGTGGTATAAATGACTTAACTGCACCACTTACGTGTTTTTCAATGTTGTATGTTTTACAAAATATTTTTTACTGGAGATAGATTTTTAACATTGTTTTTTTTTTGTAATGCGGATTACAAATCTTTGGTTACGTTTATTTACAAAAACGCAACGATAAATGATTAAACATACTTTTCTCCACTTTAAAAATCATATTTGTATTTTAAATATTTTGTAAAACATACAATGGGACGGTCAGAAAATAAGTAATATTTCTGATTAGATTTTGATAAATGCTAAACCTATGTAAATTTATAAAATATTTAATAAACATTTTTCTATTTAATTTTTTTTTTAATTAATAAATAATAACTCTGCGACGTCCCTGTACTTAAATCATTTTTTAAAATACTCGCAGCTATCAATGAGATGTACAATTAAGGAGATCTTCATATTTGTTCAATAGACAATGTAAGAAAGAGCAAAATACCGTAAATACAGCACGTGCAGTTCGTAATAAAAATTGTATAAATGTTATATTAATAATTTTTTTCTGAAATATTGCTCTCTCTAACTCACTAATAGAATGAGGAATCTGCTAGCTATATAAATTAGTTAATCTACTCTTAATTTCGGTGAAAAAATAATAATTTCAAACAAGCACAAACTTTGACAAAAATGCCCATACGTCTTTAAAATTAAGGTAATATTATATTTTAACGGAAATTAATATTTTTTTTGTATACCCGGCAGATTCCTTATTCTATTATTGAGTTAATGGGAGCAACATTTCCGCAAAATATTGATTAATACAATATTTATATCGTTACCATGAAACTAAGCTGATCAAATTAATGAGAAACTCTTATCGTTTAAAGGAGCCTTTATCAGCTTTAATCTATATATTTTCCAAAAATGTATAATGTAACCTATTTAAAATACAAACATATTAATCTTACACTCAAAATTAATTACCTAATAAGACTTTGTTTAATTGAATGTAGAAGTGGGACATGGTAAAAACACACACCTACTTTTCGATCAAAATTATTTATTCAAAATATGTGCAGCTTGGACAGTTGTATTTAACTGACTAAATAAACTAAAATAATAAATTTGCGCGTTAGAAATATATCATTTTTCAATATTCTATCATATATACCAATTAATAAATCAATCTAAATTGTGGAACATGGCAAAAACGCAATGAACAAACTTTTGCGAAAATGTCCAAATTCAACATGCACCTCAATTTAGGGTAAACTAGCTGAAGTACCCGGCGTTATGAATGGTTCGGAGAATTTTTTTGAGATTGTGATAAGTCAGCCCTACCCCTAACCCTACCCCTACCCTTAAAAATAACTCTGAAAACCTAAAAAATAATTTGTTGATGTTTACTACCTAAGGCTCATTTTCCGTCAGACTCACCTCGTATGTATGTATTTTTTTAGTACCCAAAATGCATGCTGTATTTTATAATACATGGTTTATTTGACCACAGGTAAAACAGTCCCTCCGGAGCGCGGTGTCCCCAGAGGAGGTATACGTGCCCAAGCTATGGTACTACGACCTCCTGACCTTCCTGGACCGGGATATGCCACAGTCCCCGCCATCCGGTCAGTCTCTTCTGGACGAGATGAATATCGAAATAGTCGATGTCAAGGTATTTTTTTTGTCGTTTCCTCAATGCTGATTATCTTTTGCATTTTTCTCTTGGCATCTATCGTCATACACATCCTCCTCTTTATTTCTATTTCACCGTCTTCTTCGTCACTAGGTATTTTTAATATTTGGTCAACCCGATGACATTTTCTTTACCTTTCTCTACCTAATTATTCCTGCTCACGCTAAAATTTATCACTAAAAGTGTTATTAAAATACATTTTTTTAACAGACCTCAACAGAGTTCATCGGCACAGATCACGATCAATTATCGGATCATAGTTCTGCATCACCGCCACAGTCGCAAAGAACACCCGTGTCTGTGCGTAAGCGACCCAGGTCCAGTGGAATAGGTCAAACAAACCCTCAAAAAAGGATGCTTCAAGTGCTGGGATCGCCAAGAAATCCTCCAGCGAGACTAAAATATTCTGCATTTGGAGAACACGTGGCAGAAAAATTACGATCCATGCCACCATCGGCGGCTGTTTTCTGTCAGAAGCTAATTAATGACGCCATCTTTATGGCCGAAATAGATAGCTTGAACGCCACCTCCCGAATCGTGACAAACTATCCTTCTAAAGCAACGCCTTCTCAACGTTGAAGAGTCGCCTTAAAACCAAGAAAAATCTGTAGCCTTTAGTGGGAGGTGGAGCAAGTTGTTTGAGGGCGGGTCGTTGCATCACCAATAATCCTCACGCCGCTTCGTATTTTCATAAAAAATAAAAATGTTATTCGGATCTTGAATCCAAATATGTGCTGTGCAAAACCACGACGAATATTCTCTGCCGACTAAGCAAATGAATTTACGTGTTCAAATTTCTTTGTCACAAAGATTCATGTAACGACTGAGAAAAAGATGAGCCATTGGAGATAATATACAAAATTAACATCGTTTGGAGCGATTTGTTGATTTTTAAAATTGGTAACATCCTGCCCCCACCATGGAACAACTTGCCCTTGCGAGGGGCACATAGTTACGATATTTTAATGATTTAAAAAACTTTTTACGTTTTTGTAGTCAAAATTTAGATTGAAAATAACTTTTATATTTTTGATAAAGCAAAAAATTATTTCTAACCATTAATAGTTGTCCAGAAAGAAGGATTTCCCGTTTTTGTGACAATAAGCCCCGCCTTTCCCTATTTGTCTTATAGTTCGACCAAACACAAAAACTGTTCCCGAGCGTCGTCCGGAATGGAGCGCTGTGAGGGAGGCGAGTATGGCGTGGTAAACTACCAACGAACGCTAGCGAGCTACTAATAAATCACGCCCTTTCTGCGCATAGCATGCGCACCTTCTTTGCTCTGGATATAATATTAAAGGCGTCTATGCGCTCAGTAGCTTCATGACCCATTTTAAGAACTGTGACATATACACTTTGTTGTTATAAGAACCATTTGTAAATAAATAAACAATAATGAGTATCAAAAAGTTTTTATTTGTATTTACTGAACCCCACTTAACCACCATGATGAACCTTTCGAGGAAGCTAAATTTGATTGTCTGTGAAAAAATATTTTATTACCCCGCTGAAATGTAGACCAAAAGCTCCTTAGGAAGTTCGCAGCGGACCGGGGAATGAGTTCAAAAGAAGCAGAGGTCTTAAATGGTAGGCATAAAATAGCAAATATAGGATAGTCACGAAGGAAACTTATCTCCAGAAAGAGGTAAACCGTTCCTTCTTTAGTCACTTCCTTATTGTTGAGGATCGTGACCCTAACTCCAATCTCCTTCGTGTACAAGGCTCCCACACTTCTCGCTATTCTGCGCTGCGTGGAGAGCTGTGGACACCAGCGTTCCGGACACTTGCGAAATTTGGTCACTACAACGCATCGGTGACCTTTCTATGCTTCTCTCGCCTTCCATTTTGCCAGTGATCACGAGCTTCTCCAGGTTGGAGTTCTCAGTTTGGCGGGTAACATGTCCAAAGAATCTGAGGATACGCTGTAGGCAGACAGTTGATAGCCTATTGAGGATGCCAAGCTCTTCCAGAATTGATGTATTTGTACGCCTGGCTGTTCAGGAATCCTTGGCATTTTCCTCCAGCATCACATTTTGAGGGTGTCTATCCGCTTCCTTTCGATGGCTCCGAGTGTCCATGTTTCCACACCGTAAAGGAATATGGGGAAAATCAGCGCTCGAACGAATAGCGCCGTAGACCAAGACTAAATAATAAAAAAGGGAAGCATCATCATGATCACGGCAAATCAGCTCATGGTGAGATTTGGCCTCATCCACAAAAATGCCCTCCACTTGCTGTGGTCCCTCGTAATTTGCATCCAATCCTCAGTCCTTTCTATCCTGCTTTAATCTCTTCCTACGTAGTATATTAACCTCTGCCTCTGGGTCATTATCACTGTTGGATCACCCGGGTCACGGTTTTCAGTGTCCTGTCGTGCAAACGCATTTTTTTTTCTCCGAAAATGCTGATATTTGGTTCACAATTTTAAAGGATTAAAAAATTAAAGACTATGAAGCGAACGTATAGATAGATGGTTTGGGCATGTAGAACGGATGCACAAAGAAAGGAATGCAAGGAGAATAATATGATGTGGAAGTGAAAAAGAAATCAGGGACGCCCAAGGAAGATATGGCACGATCGATTGCGTGATGATTAGATAGTGACTATGTCTCTAACGTCAAAAACCTTTGAACCGATCAGAATTTGTGTTGAAAGGTGGATAAGACAGTTCCCGCCAATTAGTTTGAACGCAATCCAGTCGATAATAACCACATCAAATTATTGTTGCTGATTTTAATTTCGTTCATTCTGCCACTTCCACGGTTCAAATTTCATAGCCGCCAACAGTCCTCCACACTTGTGGCCACATTAATGTATGGAGTATTACGATTTTTAAGATTCAAAGAAGGACTAAGCGAGGAGTATAAATTGCAGAAATTTAGGAAACTCACCTCCACTGATTGAAGTTTAATGTATTTTTATCTTACATATATAAATGGAATAAAAAATCAGAGAACATATATGCTGACGTCGACTTAAAGACATACCACTGGATGTTAAAGGAAAAGAAAATACAATTTGTTTAAAAAAAATTCTGGGTATTTGATCATTTCGAATATTTTGAGATGCTTTAAACGTAACTGATTTAAATAGAAGGCAATAGATTGCAGAAACCTAATATTTCTAAAACGTGTGAAACAGCATGATATTAAAGATTGCACAGACAATTAGGACATGCGGTACATCAATTGCATAATGACGAATAATAGATTATGATAATATACACAAACTACATAGCAATCATTGAAGAAGATAATATTAACATAACCTAAATGAATCATGAAACCGAAAAAAACAACAGAAAATAAAAAGATATCAGTCGCATCTGGGACTCGAACCCAGGACCAATTGTTATTATTTTCGGTTTCATGTTTCATTTTTACATATTACAATGAGGTTTTTAAACTTCAATAAAATAATTATAAATTTAAAAAAAATACATAATAATCATTCATCATGAGTAAGGAATACCCAAATTTTAAAACAAAGCTTGTACCAAAAAGAGCACAATATTTTTTTATGACTCCTAATCTATGAATGAACTCCAAAAAACTGGAACCCGTTAGATTCGCAAAATCTATTTATTTAATATCAACGATATAAATATACCATAAAAAATGAAGCATCCTGCGGACCCTGGGTGCGTCCCTAAAGGTGATTTTTCACAAAAAAGGCGCTATACAAATCATCCAATTATTATTATTATTATTAGTAATGTCGATATTTTCTGAAGAAATCTTTGAATCGAATCGTAGATCGAGACAACAAATTCCTCTGCATACAAATTTAGCACTAACATCGGCGTGATATATAAAAACCGATCATCAAATTCCAAGAATTCCTAAAAAAAAAAAATTATTTACTGGACGATACTGAGAGTATCTACCACTCTGCAAGCTTAGGCTGCTCTCTGACGGTCCGGTGAGGAACGAACATTTCACTCGTTACTGCAGACACTGCATAGGAAAGTCTACTTAGATCTCCGACTAAATCTTGAGATTTGTATTAATTCATACAAGAATTTGGTCGCTATTGTTTTTTTTTTTTTTTTTACAGTAACTCCACACAGGAGACCAAGGAGGAAACAATTTCCCTCAAGGCCTATATCATCTTTGGGGATGCTGTGTGGAGGATCTTTTAGAGGATAGGAAGGAGTGAACTTGGGTCTTGAAGAGACCCATGTTATAGGATGGAGGAAACACAGAGGCCGGCAGATCATTCCACAGCCGAGCTGTTGAACACAAGAACGAGTCGTAGAAGCGACCCGTTCTCATGTGACAAATGTCAACCGTGTGCAAATGTTGGGCGCGCGTTTGGCGTGTTCCCGACTATGCACCGGTGCCGAAGGGATCAATGACGCTAGTTCCTCGGAGCATCTTCCATTAAAATACCGGTAGAACAAGGACAGCATTCCCACCCGACGTCTGTGCTCCAAAGATTGCAGCCCATTTGTTAAGATAGGAGAATCTATCAAACGGACCGCCCGTTTCTACACAGAGTCAAGGTTTTTTTTCAGATATTTTGGGACTCCCGACCAGAGGTGGCTGCCAAATTCTACAATTTTTGAATTTGTTGAAGAAGGCTGTTAAACACATCACTTTGATTACCTGCCTCAATAAAGAGAAATATCCGATACACATGATAAAATGGTTTATTGTTTTGTTTACGATGATTTGTTTTGTCAAAACCGTAAAATGGATCAAACCGTGTCATGAAAACATTCATTTTGAATACGTTTTTAATTTTGTCACCAAGAAGTGATTTATTACATATGGGAGTGCGATATTTTTCTAATGCGAATGATTTATTGAAATTGAAGCATTTAAGGTTTTCAGAAAAGTTTAAACATAATACTATCGTAAAGTTGGGTGCAAGCAAAGAGGATAAACGCCATCAACCACATTTAGATATATAAATAGAGCCCACGTTCCCTGCGAAATCAGTGTAAAATATTGTTCCTGCGCGAGAGGTAGAAAGGGGGATGAAGCGGCTGTCGATGTCACCCGAATACTTCCAACCCCGAATGAACTCAACAACCGAAGTGGCCGCTGGCCGCCGCGGCTCGGAGCAATTGAATTACCGGCCTGCCTAGTTTTTTTTAAAATTGAAAAAGTAAATTTAAACGATGGTTATCTTTGTAAAACCGATAAAAGATTACACGATTGCTTTTTCTTTTCTAGAAAGACAATCTAGTCATGTAGGTATTTTGCAGTTATCATTGGAGATCCATACCCGGCGAGCGCTTGTAATCGACTGAAGCCCGTATTATCTCTATGATGCCAATTGGGCTCATGTCGTTGTTCATAATTAAAATTCGTATTTAAAAACCTTTTCGCAACATAAATACTCTATACTCCCTTTACACAGCGTATATCCGCCCTCACTTAGAATATTCCACACCGATATGGACAACTTTTTACCAAGCACATATTGATAAAATCAAAAGCATTCAACGTAAATTCTTTAAGAATATAAATTATAAATTTTATTTACACTCTGCAAATAATACCGAATCCTTAAAATTCATAACTTCATCACGCTTCGAACGCGACGCTTAATATTTGATCAAATCTTGTTATTTAAAATTATGAATAATGGGCTGGACTCGCCAGAGCTCACCAACTTTATAAACATCCACATACCGTCAAGACCAACCGGACAAACCGATTTTTTTCATTTGCCCGCTTGTAGGACCAATCTTAGTTAGGATAAGTTCTCCAATTCCCCGTATTTGTGCGCAATATAACGCACAATATCGACATTATTCACAACACCCTTTCAAAATATCGAACCGAAGTAATACGTACGACCACAAATTGATGCACTAGCATAAAATGTATCGAGAACATCTCCTGTCCCGATCCTATCTTCCTACTCCTCCCCCCCACTTTTTCCTTATTTTGTTTTTTTTCTTTATCTTGTTAGTTTCATAAATAAAACATCTGTATTTAACCACTGTTAGCACAAGAAACATTGTTGGATTACCTTTTGTTAAATTTCCTTTGTATACATATTAGTATTAAAAGCTGTTTGTTTCTTATAAATAAATAAATAAATATTTCGAACGCCGATGTTTACTCCATCGTCAATGATCGATCATTGATATATCGATGCCTGTGGCACATTGGCACATCGAGCGATCGAGGGATCGGCCTACCCGAATAAATTTGAATTATTTTGTATGTATCATTTCATGTACAATAAAATTCATATTTTAATAATATATGCGACACGCCCCAGGGTGGGAGATACTCTTAGTATCGTCGTGTTTTTTTGTTTTTGTTTTATATGAATACCGCACAAGAGTCCCAACTGCTCCCAACCGTCTGGAGCCAGTGAGACTATGGCACCCCCAATTGTGGAATGTTGTGAGGCTGAGGGTAAGGAGAAGAGGAAGAGGAAGGTGGGGAAACACCTGGCTATTCAGATCTGGTCACTTAACATTAAAGACTATGCCATTTCGAACAACATTTCAGTTCTGACGCACGCCGGGATTTGAACCCGCGACCTTCGGAAACCTTATAAAAGATCACCGTTCAGAATCGAAACGTCGTATCATTCGAAATGACTTTACTCGTGTTTCGTGACTGGGGGACTGATAAGACATTGTCCTTATCCTTGGGGTTAAATACATTTTGCTTAACTCGATTCTGATTGCATGTGAATGACAACACATGTTTAAAGGAGTGTGTGGTTTAATTATCACATAATTATTAAAAATTATAGTTGCATCGCACATACTTAACACGTGTAGTTTATTATTAGTTATTTTGCACTCGTATTTAATTATAAATTTCAGAATATAAATCGTTTTTATCTTACATTTCCGACTTCTGGCATAGATACTTTACAAATATCGTAAATTCGTTAAGGGGAACGGCTGTGCTTCCCGTTTCATACATAACTTAATTTTGAATTTGTGGCCAAAATACCCATCCAAACTTAATGATATTTTTTTTAAAATTAAAGGTTTTGTAAATATCTAGTACGGATGAGAAGTATTTATAATGAATAAAAGTTCATGAAGGATATAAAAGTAAAAGCTATGCGTACGTATAAAACATATAGTAAACTTAGGCTAAATTAATATCGATTGAAAAGATATGACAGTATAGCCTTCTTGCACTTACCTTCCGTGCAGTTAAATAGATCCGCCACATCTGCGTGTCTATTACTAACTTCATGTAATCTAGGTACAACCGAGTGTTTGTAATGCTCAGTCCTGGTGTTGTGACATTTAAACAGGATTTTGGAACAAGCAGCTCTCGTAGGTATATGAAACTGAATGAAGCTAATTAAACCAGGGCTGTCTACACTTCCATCAACAATTTTGAACATAAATATCAAGTCAGAAATAATTCTTCTATCTGAAAGATTTAGTAAATTTAGTTCTTTCATCAAGTAATTGTGGGTAAAGCTTTCAATGGGAATACCGAGTTTATAATCAATGTGGCTTAAGAATATACGTTGAATTTTTTCGAAATTTTCAATAAAGGATAGTAATAAGTATTTATTCCGGTATGTGGGGAGATTAGTGCAGTCCCACACATTTTACATAAAGCTTACATAGGTTTATAAAAATAGTAAATGAATGATACATGGCAAATTAAATATAAAGAATAAGTATATGATGAATATAAAAGCCTTTAAGGAGTTGTGGCATTTAAATTGTGAAGGGCCAATATCTTTCTCTAGCATGCGTCGATGCTGGAGGCTGGACTGGGGCGGGCTTCAATGATGGGGATATTCCCGGAGCTGTTTATCCTTTCCCTCATTCTAAGAGTAAGGCACTTTCCAACCTTCCTATTTTCTTCCCCACCTCCCTCAGCCTCTCAACAAACCCTAGGTATACGTAGTTATGCAGAAAGCATCCAATGCAAAAAAGATGAAGTATAGAAAAAGGCGTTTGAAAATTTGACAATAAAAAAGTACATTAAAACACTTGTGGAGTGGTGCTCAGTTTTTGTTACGAATTCTTCAACAAACCTAACATTATGTAAATAAAATAATTATACACTAAAACAATACTACTTTTCATTCATAAATACAAAAAATAACAACAATCACACATATTAGAAACACCAGATCTCAAAAACACTTACAACAAGGAACCAAACACAATATTTGGACAAAAAAACCTTCTTATACTATTGTACTAAACTCTACAACAAAATACCACTATCCTTTAAAAAATCACAACAACCGTAATAAATTTAACAATCAAATATAACACTGGATACGTTACACAGGGAGATCTGAAATAGAAAATATATTAACACCAAATAGAGACTAACACTGGAACCACCCGGGAAATCCCAGTGAGGATATCACTATTTGTTATAAAAAAGATAACAAATATGTATTTGGAGCTTGAATGTTTTTAGCATATAAAAATCTCGTGTTTATCTGTAGGAAAACATGAAAAAGTCGATTTTTGCAATATATGGGTTGGACGTTTTCTGCATAACCACGTCCAATTGGGGAATCCAATACTCGCACCGACTTCGGGTTGTTGAGACTTGGTGCGGATTTTCTTATCATTTTTTTTAATTATATTTATTTACAATATATTTTTTAAATATTTTATAAACCCAGTTTAAAACACCTGCAAACCAAAATTCGTTACTTCTACTTAATATATAAACGTAATTTTTCATCGTAGCAACGTTTAGTCAAGCGGCTTTCCTGTTCGGACTTACCATGAAGATGTTTGTTAGCCTCCTCTTTGGTAATGCAATTTATTTACTATTAAACTAATAAAAAAAATGTCAACCACAAAAAATACAAATCAATTAAAAAATATTATATGTTCTTAGTGATATTATGCCTTCCAGTTTTAAAACTACCCGTGTCTTCAACTGGGCAAATTTATATATAAAAATGAATGTTTGTCTGTCTGTCTGTCATCGATTTTCTCGAAAATTACTCAACCGGTTCCGCTTAAAATATCACAGTTTGTTCTTATATTTTTTTGTTCCATTAGTGCCGGGAAGGTTTAGAAGGTAGTTTGAATGAAATCCAATATGTAAAACTGTTGCCATAATGTTTTAAAATCAGTATGAAAAACATTGAACCCGCCATGTTGTATTGAGGTTAGTCAACGATTACATATTCAAAAGAAGAAGGTTTGTTTGGGTAGAATATTTTCAAAATGGAAAACACAAGTAGGTACCTAGTTAAGAACTATTTATTTCGATATGTTTTGAAAAAAATAAGTATTTGGAATGAAATAAAATTTTTAAATTAATCTTTCTTTGTTTAGAGATAGTAATAGTGGTCACAATGCATTACTTTCGCTGTACATTCAATTATGGCACCCAAACAATAAGCAAGAATTCATAACTTTATTCCATACATATATTCAAGATACTTGCGTAATAAAAATAATGGCTAAAAATATTTTTTGTTCTATTTTTCTTATTTTTCTTATTTTTCTTATTTGATAACTAAACTAAAAACAATTCATTCTGTGAACATTTTTAACTGGATTATTAATACTCATGCACTTCCATTATCAATATGATCGCTCAGTATTTATACCAAATTTATCATTTTATTTAACCTTATTCTTTGTTTCAATCATTTTAATTTGTTTGGCTGCACTCTTATAGTAGATACCAGTTCTTACTCAGTGCATCAAAAGCAGCCAAAAATAGGCGATTTAGCAAATTCAATTCATTGTACCTTTCTAGAGTTTAAAATGTCAAATTTTTAAATAACATGAACTGCATAATTCATTCTTCCTCTCTCACGAAAATTCAAGCAAACAACATACTCTATTAACTTACCGTAAAGAGATCCAAGCCTCGTTAAAACATTAATGTATTAAACGTTAAAAATATATATTAGTGTTAACAATGACAGTGTTTTTATTTAACGACTAACAATCACCAATCAACGTCAAAATTTTCTCGACATATTCAATGCAACCATAAAGTCCAAGACTTACGATCTTGGGCCAGATCGATGGCCTCCTGGCGCGGACAATGATCATGTTAATACTCTGTAAATGCTAAAATAATAAAATAATAAGTTAAAATTTAAAAAAAAAGGAAACGCATTGTATAAATGAGCAATAATGGGCAAGTTGCAAGATTGCAGGGGCTTTTCGCTGTCGGTTTTTTTTTTTTTTCAAAATCGATTTATTATTTGTGCGAATAACAATATAAAGTAAATCTTTCGTAGTCACGTCTGATACATTAATTTATAAGTATCACCTAACAGTTTTCATTATAGTTTTTTTATTTATTTAAAAAATGCATTTTCCCCAAGGTTTCCTATTTCTACGTAATATAGACACCGTACATATGCTCCCAGAAGACGAATCCCATGAGTACAACGAAAGAGCGGTGGAAGATTCAGTAAACTCCAACGAGAAGGTGGCAGAAGGCGAAATAGCTGCCACAACCGGAGAGAAGCTGTTCTCCACTAGGTTCTTGGAGTTCAACACCGTCTGTGGAAGCTACTGCATGGAGGTGTACTCACCGTTCTGCGCCATCAATGATGCGGGGTATCACAGGACATTCAAGAATCGCTGTTCCATGCGTTGGTACAACAAATGCTCTGATGAACCAAGTAAGTATATTCTTCATTGGTTTTTTGAATATTATGACGTATTGTGCTTCCTCCCCCTTTAGCCAATGTTTCGGACAGTGTTATAGTGTCCATCATCAGGGCAGATGTGTAGTTTGTGGTGAAGTGTAGATCTATGTATGTAGAACGGGTAACTCTTAGGGTCGATATTTTAGTGTACTTTACAACTGGTAGGTATATTTACAAGCATTATCTAGTAGGTTTGTTAGCAGATTATGGTCGGTCACCTCGAGAGAGCTTCCTCTTGGGGTAAGGATAACCTCGTCGAATTTATTGTTTCTAAGTCCCAATTATATTTGATTGAAATGACAATATAGCCCCATTGCCGCCAACTTGGGCATGGTGGATCCATAATCCAGAATCGTTGGCCTCTTTGAAGCTGGGCGTACTGAACAGGGCCCGCAGATACTTTGATGATAACACACCTGCTGACCCTGTAAAATCAAAAGGTGGCTCTGTTTATAAACAAAAGATAATTTGAGGTAATGTTTTTCTTTATTTACAGCATACCACTACAAGCATCGAGGGCAATGCAATTTCGTTCATGTGACCCCTTGCTTTTACGAATGGTGCAAAAACAAATGAGAAAAACAAAATATATATAAAAGATAAATGCACTTCAATACAAGAGTAAACATTTTAAATAGAAACTTTTATTCATTTTCCGTTTGTTCAGAAATATGTTCACAACTGAAAATAAAAAGGGTTTCAAAGGGCATCAATCTAAATTCTAAATAGTCTGATGATTATTGCATGACCTCAATAAAATAATGAATATATAATAAGTTTTATTTATTTATTACTTGCTGACGTACCCAGCATTGCCTGGGACTACGAATGGTTTGAAGGAAAGTTTTAAGGTTGTGATACGTTACTCCCACCCCTTTTTATTTTTATGAGAATACCGCACAAGAGTCCCAATTGCTCTCAACCGTCTGGAGCCAGTGAAACTATGGCATCCCCAACTGGGGAATGTTGTGAGGCTGATGGAAGTGAAGGGAAGGAGAAGGGAAAGGAATGTGGGAAATACCAGGCTATTCAGATCTGGCCACCAAACATGGCTAAAAGCCATTTCAAGCAACGTTTCAATTCTGAATGGTAATCTTTCACCAGGGCCATACTGAGAGTATCTTCCTCTCTGGAACGTGCGCAAATATACCATATATTATTTTTATTTACTTCATTGTGAAACAACACAAATTAATTAAATAAAATTTACTTGCGCACGCCGGGATTTGAACCCGCGACCTTCGGATTCGTAGTTGAGACCCCTGCCCCTATCCCTACCACCTCTCCCACCCCCATAATGTCTTCTGCTAGATTCACGCTTAACAAACACGTAAACAAATTTAAGTACTTAAAATCGAGGGATTTTTTCTCAACTAAATATGGTATTCCTCAAGGATCTGGTGTGCACCCATTATAATATAATATCCGTACAGTATGAATGTGACCTTACCATTTTAACAAATTTCAATATCTTACTTTAGAACTGCGCAGTTCCACAATTAATTACATTTCGTTCATATTTTGAATACGTATATTAAAATTAATAATGCCAATCAGTGCTGTCACTCTGACTTAACCGGACATTAATCAACCACAAACTGTTCTTGGGCCAGTCCTGGCGGAGGTGGGTGGAAAAGGGTACCATCGTACTGGATTCACCGGACATCAACTAACCATAAAGGGTTGTTAAGTCAATCCTAGAAGTGGTGGATGAAAAGGGGTACTGTCGCTCTCGATTCACCGCCTATTAATCAACCACAAATAGTTCTTGGGTTAATCCCGGTGAAGGTGGGTGGAAAGGGATTCTGTCGCTTTGGATTCACCGCCTATCAATCAATCACAGAGGGTTTTTGGATCAATTCTGGCGGTGGTGGGTGGAAAGGGGTATCTTCACTTCGTATTTATAGCCCATCAATAAACCACAAAGGGTTCTTGGGTCATTCTTGGCAGAGGAGGCTGGTAAGGCGCGTTAGGCACTGGGTAACCACTTGCTATCTGGAGCTAAAACATGACCTTTTATAAGTCATCACAGCTGGGACATCCCTTCCCGGGGTTACATCTGTAAGTCTGAGTGGCGGAGATGAAAATCTAGCCAATAGCATCCCCTGCCCCAATTAGTTAGGGATGAAGCAATGCCAGAACGAGAAAGTATTTGAAACTGATTAAGAAGCTCGGAATATGCAAGTTAGTAAGACAGTTTATTACAAAACAATTTTTGAGGTAAGATTTGGATAAAGGAGCTAAAACAAGTTATTTTCTGTACCGTTTATTTAAAAAGCATGTAATACTTTTTTGATTTTTTAAAAAATATTATGTAATAAATGTATGTATTTATTGATATGATCATACAAAATCTTTCAGGTTGTAGGTACTATAGAATATTCTTCAAGGACGTCGCAGCACGTTGACTCTAGCGGTTTCTGTTGTTTTAAAGCTCCGACTCTAACAATTTCCATCGTGGATCTTTCTAAAGCCTGCAATAAAGAAACAACATGATTATAATCATAACACAATAATTTTTCATTTAATTTAGGGGCAATTAATGTTTCCGAAAGATAAAATCAGTGGTCTTTGAAACGACTGAAAAAATACCTACCTCCCTGAAACGATTATAGAAACTTGAAATAAAATACCACTATTAAAACGCTTTCTGGCACAGCAATTTATAAATCGTCCCTCTGCAGCAACAAGTCACAAAATACGGTTTTGATAAAAATTTAGTTAAATGCAAAAATGGATCCCTTTCAATGTTGTTTATTAACCGCCCGTTCATCAAAAATTAGGTAAAAAAACATCATTTTTTTTTCATTAGATTTCGCAATAACAGTACGTGTGACTAGTTATGTAACTTGTATGGGAGATACGAAAATACCCGAACACATTCGTTAGGTTCGTCTGACCTCGAAATACTAAACGAGATGATGCAGGAAGAAACATGACATATACGAATGTTTTTCGGGTTTTGGGTACAGATTTTTTTGTTCCTGAACGTACGGGATACGGCTTGTTGCGTTCGGGCGATAATATAGCGGCCGTATCACGTACGTTCGTATGGGTATACATCACCAGGTCTCCGCTGGTCGTTGTTGTCTTTATTATTTATTTTCCCACTTTTCGGACCAAGCTTTTATTTTCACTAGAGAGAGCATACATTAAATAAAAACATTAATGGTACTAAATAAAAGATATACTATATGCAATAAAATAATACTTCGTAACCCTTCAGCTAAAAGTAAAAGATATGATCATTGTAAATATTACGATATCTTTGTTTGTGAATATCTTCGAATAAGTTCTTGGTCATTTGATGACATGGTCAATCGTAACATTTTAGTCCTTCAATTTCGGATCGAAAAATATTTTCAAATTTTAGCCAATTTCAACAAGGTTTTTTTTTCCTATAGTTATGTAAAATATTGCATTTATATTTATAATAATTCACCGATACTTTAAAAAAAACAACAATAAATGATTTACTATAACATAGTTTTTAGTATGAAAAATACATCTTTTCAACTAAAATGATTTTACCATAATATGGTTAAAGGAATCCACTTCGTAAAATTCGAACAAAATCACACACCCCTTATGCAGGAGGCGAAAGGGTTGAAATTCCCGCTTAACACCGGCCGCATGTTTCGATTTACGTAAAAAATTACCAAAATGCGTGTTTTATTTTATTTTGTAAAGCTGAGGCATAGATATTAAAATGTTTTTCGCTTTATTTTATTTTTTTTAAAATCACCAAAAATTCCCCAGTTAAACAAAATACCAAGGTGTGTTCTGCTTGCAGTATTTAATTAAATCATCTATGTATTCCATCAAATTTTGAGTCCAAAAATACACGATTTTGCATTACTTCGCCAAGGCGAATCGCCGGCATTGCATTGAAAATTCTATATATCTGACGCCAGCTTAAAGAAATATTCCCGAACAGTGGCTTGAAAGGTTTTACCTATTTTCCGTAGGTAAGGATTGCTTATTTTTAAACATATTTAAATATATTTCATTTTATTTTATCCAAAGACATAAATATGTGAAAGTTGTCACTTCACAACAAATACTTACTCAATACCATGAATCTATTATCCTATTTATATAAGAGGACATAAATTGATAGTGTGTCCCCGAAACCTGACAGAAATTGTAAAGTTAACCGTTAATCTCAAGGTACTGCAAAAAATATATATAAGTAAAAATACAAAATTGACTTACTCTGCGCAAAATGGCAGTTTTCCATCCTCATGGTACACTCATTGGAGAACTGCCTGATGGAGCCTATGTTATCCTTGGCGCACACGGGGGCCATGTGGCGCGTGCAAATTATAGGACAATCATTGCCACTGACTGCTGCGGCTGTCAGCAGGAACACTGGAAAACGAGGGGAGTAAGGTCAAATTTCACCACACACTAATTGGAGAACTAGCTATCTTATGGAACGATGTTGTCCTTGGCGCTCACGGGGCAAATGTGTAGTGTTCAGAACATAGGGCAATCATTGCCACTGACTGCTGCGGCTGTCAGCAGGAACACTGGAAAACGAGGGGAATAAACTTGTAACACACTAATTTTAGAACTAACTATCTGATGGAACGATGTTGTCCTTGGCGCACACGGGGGAAATGCGTCACGTTCAGAATATAGGACAATCATTGCCACATCCTGACGGACCCAATGTTGTCTCCCCATTCATAACGTAGGGTAATCGGGGCCATTGATTTCTTCGGCTGCCAGGAACACTGTGAAATGACGATAATTAGGTTAGTCTTTACACATTCATTGGAGACTTGGAGAATTGCCTGACAGAGCCTATGTTGTTCTTTATGTACACCGAGGCAACGTGCCGCATAAAAAAACATGGGATACCCTTACTGCTGCGAACACTGTAAAATGACGGAAGTTAGGTCAATCCTCACCACACACTCATTGGAGGATAGCCTGATGCAGTTTATAATATGTTGTCCTTGGCGTACACGGCGGTCGAGTACCACGTCCAAAGCATAGGATTAGTATTGCCATCGTGACGGATTTCCCGTCAATTCGAGCGGATTAAAGTGCCTTCAAAGCGGAATAATTTTGTGTCTAACGGGATTTGTAAGATAACGGATTTTCTGGCGGATTCGAATAAAATTATTTAATTGAAGAAAAATCGAGGTAATTCCCGGAATTACTGAAATAACAGGAAGTCTTTAGTTGCATTATTTTATCGCACTGACAATTTCTTCAGGAAAATATTTATTTAGTCTAATGCAGGTACTTGCAAGGACTTCCCTAACCCTAATCTAGGGAATTCGGCATATTATTTTGTTTATTGACCTCCCCCCCCCCCAGTCTTCGATAGCTGTTGCTCCTTTTGTTCGTGGTTGTAGTGCTCAAAATTAAAGGAATATCTGATGGAATATCTGGACGAAATCTAAGTCAGTTTTAACGGGAACCTGACGGAATTTACACACATTCTAGCGGAAATGTCGATTCCAAGATGGCAACGCTGCATAGGACAATCATTACTACTAATTGCTGCAGCTATCACCAAGAGAAAATCGGGTCAATATTCATTACATACTCAATGGAGAGCTGCCTGGCTGAGTGTACATCACTTTTCTTGTTTTTAATCGATAAAAAACAGATATTTTTTTACATACTTACGCCAAATAGTTTTGGCACTACCCATGTCATCATTAGGACAGTAAATTTAAATTACATTTAATAACAATAGTTTTATAAGAAATGAATATTATTAAAAATGAATGGAAACTAATCAATTTTCGTATAATTAATTATAATTCAATCAAAATAAAACCATAAACAGTT
Organism: Halesus radiatus; assembly: GCA_022606495.2. Lineage (NCBI taxonomy): Eukaryota > Metazoa > Arthropoda > Insecta > Trichoptera > Limnephilidae > Halesus > Halesus radiatus. Next base: position 104,413 of record JAHDVE020008161.1, read on the forward strand.
TCGAAAGGATGTCGCAGTTAAAAAAATTGAGGTTAAGAGGTTATCTTGTTAGATAACGCAGTTTTAGTAAATTACATATCATATTGCTATATATTACTCCATGACATTTACACTGTCGGACAAAAACCATCCTACAACAAATTTAAATGTTATTATGCAAAGCTCTTATAAAAACTATTCCGATAACTGCAATTTACCCAAATGCAAAAACACTGGAAAAAAAGAATCACATGAAATATTTGGGCATAACAATAGATCAACATATTAAATGGCAGAACATATTTTTTTATTTATTATTTATTATATTTAATGTAAATCAAATTTAATAATGTTGTTATTGAATTCTGCAATTATTTTTAGTTTTTTATTATTGTGACAGCTATTTCGGCATTCAAGACCATTATAAAACTTCGTTTCATCCACATTATGACGATTAATTTATAAGATTTTATTTACTCTCCCCTCCATTCGAATTTGGACGGGTTTTTTAAAATAATGATTTATTATCGGTTAAACCGATTCAGTAAGAAAATAATTAAAATTCTCTATTCTGTGAGGTTTTTACATTTATAATGTATTTCCCCGTATTTGAATGATACAATAATATAAAATAAAAATACTTGCAGAACTTAATAATAACATTATCATATTTGATATACATTAAAATTACGAATTAAACACAAAAAAACAATTAATGTACAGAACATATTGCGTAAAATATTAACCAATACGAAAACCATACTACATATTCCTCAAACTAGGAAATATTTTACAAAAATCTATGGTACAAAAGGTTTACTATGCTTTAGCACAATCAATTCTAAAATATGGGATAGTAGGCTGGGAAGGAGCGTGTAAAACAAACGTGAATTATTCAACAAATATAAAGTCTTAGATTTAAATATAATATACCAAAAAAATCATCACTTCAAATCCATAAAGAAACCCAAAATTAAAGTCATTGAGCACCAGGCCGAGAACACAGGACAAATAACAATCCGTAAACTTCATACAACAACAGCTCAACACCATTACACATATTCAGCCATAAAATGTTTCAACGAACCTCCTAAATACAAGCTGAAAAAAATGATGAAATTTTAAAGAAAAAAACTTAAAATACGCTTTACAAGAAACTGATTTTACCTGTATATAATAAGTTAATTTGGAAAAATGTATATACGCTTATATATATACATATATTTTATTTCTAAAAATTTGCTTTTAATTCATGTAAATTAGTGTATAGACACCGGAATATTATGTTCATGGTAGTACTCTTGAAATTAATTATATGTACCATGATAGTACTCCGTCTCTAAACACGAGAATTTCTCTATTAGGCAAGTAAAGGTAACAAGGTAACTAAAAGGATTATTTTTATTTTTTTATTATTCATTTACATTGACATTTACACTGGGAACATTTGTATTTGGAAAACATAGTAATTTATCATCAATTGAGGTACACGTAAGATGAAGTTGCATTATGTTTGCCTGGTCGATATTAATTCCTAACTAGACATATTGCCTGTTCTAAGGAATTAAATATGTGGTGGGTATCAAAATATCGAGTTGCAAGGCGTTTTATTATTTTTAATTTATTGTTGAAGCTCTTTTCGGTGGGTTCCGAAATTGTACCAGAAAAAAAAGAAAGAAAGAAAAAAAAAATTATGTAATATTAAATAAATATATAACGGTTAAGTAATATTTTTAACAGGTTCTCGGACTCCGTTCTTCCCAGGTCAATAAGCCATTTGGTAATATTTTTGCCGAAGGATAACAATTCGCAATTTTTAACGTCACACCCAAAAATATGCACTTTACAGATTATTTATTGATTAATTATTTACTATTAGATTATTATTATGAACACAAAAAGCTATCATGAAAATTATACTAAAAGTTCCTGTAAGAACTAGCACTCACGAAATCTTTGACAAACTTAACATTAGTCAATAAAACAATTATTCTCTAAAACAATACTACATTACATTCATAAATACAAAAAACAAGAAATAACAACAATCACACCATTTAGAAACACTAGATCTCAGAGACAAAAACACAAACAACAAGGAACCACAAACACAACATTTGGAAAAAAAAAACTTCTTATACTATGGTACTAAACTCTACAACAAAATCCCACTATCAAAAATCAAATAAAACACTGGATACGTTACATAGGGAGATCTGAAATAGAAAATCTCGTATATTAACACCAAATACAGAATTAGACCGAAACCACTCAACAGCACTAAAAACACTTCGCCTTAGAATTCTTATTATTTTTTTCATCATGCACATCAATTTAATATAATGTAATTTAATATTTTGTAAATGAAATCCTCAGCACGGCAAATCCCAGTGAGGATATCATTATTTATTATTTTGTTATAAAAAAAGTGATAATAAAACGTTATTATTATTATTTCACATAGAATCACAGTGACTAAACATCATCATGTAGTTTGCACAAGGTTTCAAAATATAATAATCACCATGCTTTAATCTATTCAATTTTATGAAACATATATCGAAATTTCTGAAAATCGGTGCATTTTGAAAACCAGCTAAGGAAATTTAAAGTTTTATTTAAAATACCGTAAGTATTTCATAAATAATCGTTTTTGGCGTCTGAAACAATTAATATGTTCCTAACTACCCGTACAAAATTTACAAACAAATCATTCGTGGTATTTCTTGCGTTAGCAGGCTACAGAGTGTGTATTATTGTGTGCCGACCGTCTATGCACAAAAATTCTCTACCCAGCACCATTAGAAACATAAAAAACAAAAGCTTCTTTAAATACAAAATCATTACTCACCTTAAATGCCAAGTTTAACTTATCTTATAGTTCTTATCATGTAGGTACTAAATATTATAATACTGCAACAGGCTTCACGCCTAGTGGGACTGGCAACAACCACAGAACAAATACACAGAGATGCCCAGTGACGTGCAGTCCATAAAGGCTGAAAAGCTGTGCTTACCTTAAGAACGTGGTTCGGGATTTTTTGACGATGATGTACTGCTCGAATTTAATTGCATTAGAATGTATATAGATCTGCCACTTTTACTCTTATTCGTCATCTAACCACAACCATAAGTAGAAGATAATCATAAAAAGAGGTATTTTTACAGGGCCACCATAATATTCAATGTTATGTAACTGCTTGATAACAGAAACCTAGTAGTTTGTTAAAGTATTTAGTTTGACCCTTTTTATAAATGTTTTGTAATTTGATTACCGTAGTTAAAATCACGCGAAACAAATGTGGACGGCGGTAAACAAAGCTGGTGCCAAAATGGATAACACGTGACCTTTGCATCCAGCCGTCGAAATTGTACTTAGGGAGAGTCTATTATTTCTGACGTCAAAATGCAATACAGTTCAAGTAAAATAATAAACAAATCACGCTTATATTACACTTTTTTTAAACTGTTTTTAAATAAACACAAACATTCCCAAGTTACGAAAAATCCGACAATATTTGAAAATCTCCTACTACTACCACAGCAAGCGGAATATGTTGGTGGTGTCTTGATGGAGAACTTAGCCAGCCGAGGAATTGAATTCAGCACTGACCTATATATAATGCTGTCTATTCAGACATAGCATTACAAAATACGATTTTTATATTTGATACAAATAGGTAGGATTATTAAAAATAATTTAATTTACTGCTCACCAAATGACAAAAACAGGAGGAACTTCATTTCACAGTAACGTTTTACAACTGAGCGAACAATAATTAAATAAAGTTCCTCGAACTGAAATTGTTTGATAAGAACTAAACATTACGTAAATAATATTATTTAAGATCAACTGTAACTAATATCATTAATATCATACGAATAAATTTGTTTTTTAATGGTGATTGGTGGCGGTTCATGGTTCTTTTAACTGGGGGTTCAATAAGAAATTTAAGATAATTTTACATTTCATCAAAATTTACTTGTCGTCCTTCGGCGAATCTTTGAATACAGCGGCAGACACACCATAAAGTTGGCGGGGCGGGGGGGGGGGGGATACTAGTAGATTTACAAATGTCACGGTGAGAGGAATAAATGCAGGATAAAAACTTACAAATATTTACTGCTAACTATATGGAAAGTAAAATAATAACTCATAATTTGCATCCTTATTGTGCAAAGTTCAGAATCCATTCAGCGCGGCACCTATGAATATTGTTTTGCTCTTCGACTGTTCGGTCATTCGGTCACGTGGATTTTAAACGCGGAATTTGAACGGCGCGCTGTTTATAATGAGCTTATATTATAATGCGGATTAGTCTAATGTTCTCATAACTTTAATGGGAGTTCACTGCACAACTCTTTCAAGAAAACCGCCACTTATGGTGATATAACACTGGTTTCTAAATTATTATCTATTTTAATAAGAAATAAAACAATAAAAGGTTTAAAAGTTTTTTTCTTAGAATTATCACGTTTTGGTAAGTAGGTACCACTAATTTCTGAACATATATGCACATGGACCATTCTGATTTTTCAAACTTGCGTTCATTTTCAATGAGCCAGTTTGGTGTTGCTATTTAAAACGTTTTGAATGATCGCAGAGCCCTCAATTTTTATTTTCTATTAAATGTCAAGATCATACCATTATCTTTTATACATGGTGTCCGGCAACTCATTGTACAAAAGGGAAACTGGTGAATCTACATCACATTTGGACTCTGTAGTATGACTTTTTTGATTTGAACGTTCGTTTTCATATTTGGGTTCTCTAAGCAACGTAGTTTCATTAGTTTCCCCCTTATATCACGAGTTTCCGGACACCGTGCATTTATATAAGTTATTAAAAAAATTATAGATATTATTTCCACCAAGGGAGATAAATAAAAAAAAAAAAAACAATTGGAAATAAATATATAAAATACCATTAATTTATTGCTGCATTTAAAAAAATATTATTTAATATATTCTTCTTTGAGTCTCCTCAGCCTCTTCTTATCTTCATACTCCTCGAACATCGGGGTCATCTCAAAACTGCGGAATTCGCTTTTCATCCACCATACGGCGGCGTTCCAGTAGTATGGAAAACTCCCCGAGCATCAGGGCCTTCTGGAGACTGAAGAATTCTCTACTCCGAGACAAAAGAAAAAAGCGATGTTGCCAAGTAAAGTTGGATTTTTCGACCAAGGAATTTGCCCAGTGAGACAGGCTATAGAATAATCAAAGTATGCTTTATCATTATATATATAAAAAAAAATAATAAAAAAGCTCGCCCAAACTAAATGGGAGGAATTTTTCGGGTCTGAAACCATCGCCGGTTTATCGATCGAGTAATATCGACAAATACATATAATGTATCCTTTACAAAATATTTTTGCGAGAATGTTTTATGCAATGTAGTATGTCTAAATAAATGAAGAGTTTACTGAAAGTGTGTGAAATAGTCTCAAATAATTTGCAAATTAATCTACAAATTTATTAAATTAATGGTGTAAAATTTAATAATTCCGTCTCACTGTTAATACGCATAGGTTTCTATAATAAAATGTTTCAAATTACTAAAAATTTGAAAAAAATATTGGCTTCAAATTTAATATTTAAAAATAATGCGTATATTTTAAGATTAATAAAGTTTGAAGTTTTTGTACAAATTTTAGGTTAGTTATTTGTTTTTTCTCTATAAACCCAAACTAAGAATCTAATAACCTATTTTATATGTTATATAATTGAAAATACACTTTGTATAATACCACTTTACTTAAAATATATAAATATTTATATATTTTAGGTAAAGTGGTATATACAAAGTGTATTTTCAATTATATAATTAATAATGATGCCACAAAGTTATCAATCATTTGAAGAAATTATTTTATATGTGATTAATATACTGTATTATGTTCAAATAGGCTATTTATTAGGTTCTTAGCTTGGGTTTAAAGAAAAAGAAGAACAAAATTAAGCGGAATTGTTAAATTTTACCTATTATTGCATCCAATTTTTATCAATTATTTCACTATTTCCCGAGCGCCCATTTTTATTCTGGGTTATTTTTTAGATGCATTCAATATTTAGTTTCTGTCTATGGCAACACAAACTGTCGTTCTGACATTTGACAGCTCACATTTCACGTCGAGCCGATTTGCAGGTTATATTTACTTCGCAAACCGAGTATTTACTTCATTAAATTCTCTTTTTACTCTTTAAGTATTATCAACATACCTAAAATGGATGCAGAAAATTCACAAAATTCGGTTCCCGAAGTTGCAGCTTCGGCTGTCTTGCAGAAAAGTGAAGAATTACCTAAAAATACACCATTAGTAAAAGGGTATGATTGGAACACTGGCTTAGATTATCACAAATTACTCCAGTCTTATTTAAATACAGGATTTCAAGCCACAAACTTCGGTCTAGCAGTTGAAGAAATAAACAAAATGATAGAATGCAAACGAATACCTCTCGAGGAAGATAAAATTGACATACACGAAGATGATGTGTTCATTAAAAGAAAGAGTAATTGCACAATTTTCTTAGGCTTCACATCAAATATGGTTTCTTCAGGACTTAGAGATACAATCAGATTCCTAGTTCAACACAAAATGGTGGATTGCATTGTGACGACAGCGGGAGGAATCGAAGAAGACTTAATAAAATGCCTAGCTTCAACCTACATAGGAGACTTTAACCTCAAAGGCAGCGCTTTAAGAGAGAAGGGAATCAACAGAATCGGAAACTTGCTCGTGCCCAACGATAATTACTGCAAATTTGAAGACTGGGTAATGCCGCTTCTCGACGAAATGCTCGTGGATCAAAACACAAAAGGAATTCTTTGGACTCCATCGAAAATCGTCGCTCGTTTAGGCGAACGAATCAACAACGAAGACTCGATACATTACTGGGCTTGGAAAAACAGTATTCCCGTGTTTAGTCCGGCATTAACAGACGGCAGTCTCGGAGATATGATGTATTTCCATTCGTATAAAAACCCTGGTCTTATCGTTGATATATTAAGTGATCTACGGAGACTTAATACTATGGCAGTAAAAGCTAACAATACGGGAATGATTATACTGGGAGGTGGTGTTATTAAACACCATATTTGCAATGCTAATTTGATGCGTAACGGAGCAGAGTTTTGTGTGTTTTTGAACACGGCATCGGAGTTTGACGGAAGTGACGCAGGTGCGAGACCTGATGAGGCGGTCTCGTGGGGGAAGATTAAGAAGGACGCTAATCCCGTTAAGATATATGCGGAGGCAAGCTTGGTGTTTCCGCTCTTGGTCGGAGAAACGTTCGCTAGAGAACATTACGGAATAAAAGATTAATGTATCTACTTAATTAATTAGTGAATGTTAATATGTGTTCATGCCACTGAAGAGATAAACGGATAGAAGTATATTGTGGGCATGTCTGTGTGCCCAAATTAAGGTCAATTTTATCTTGCTCCTGGTGAAATTGATCAAACATTTTCAAATGTCTACATTCTTTTTGTAGCAATAAACAAAAATTATTTTGTCTTAACTACTGTTTAATAAATAAAAATCTACACCTTTTGAAACCAATGGTTCCCTCGTCAGCATATAATGTATAGTGAAAAAATAATCACATAAGCATAGACGGTTTCCTTGGTTGAGTGGTTATGATCCTTGGTGGTTACGAATCCGGAGGTCGCGGGTTTGAATCCTGGCGTGCGCAAGTAAATAATATTTGATTAAATTCTGTTATTTCACAATTTGTTCATTTAAAACAACATGTAGTATATTTGCGGCACGTTCTGAAGTGGTAGCTACTGTCAGTATCGCTCTATTGAAAGACCACCATTCAGAATCGAAACGTTGCTTGAAATGGCTTTAGCCGTGTTTGGTGGCCAGATCTGAATAGTCTGGTACTTTCCCACCTCCTCAATTTCTTGGGAGCTGCTGGGACTCTTGTATGGTATCAGATAAAAAATAAAAAAAATAACAGGGCATTAACCTTTGGAACACCGAGCTCCTGCGACCTAATATTTCCCTAATGTGCTGAGGGTGAAATTTTGTTTGTCTATTTTCATAATAACTGACTTGTTTTTTTTGCAAATTGTACCGCCTTACTAGATAATGTGTTTAGGTATTTATAAAAAATGTATATATATCTATCATAAGTAGTTTTCCCAGAATAGCTACTTATATTTTGCATATATACAAAATAAATTATGTTTTTACATCGCCCATCGGATATGCCGGCTTTCAACGGACACAAATTTTGCATATCCGATGGGCAATCTCCACGCACTAAAAGTTAATGTAAAAATAATTATATGAAATATATACAAAAATTGTAAAATTGTAATTATTATTAGTTAATTTGTGCTTATTGAAGAAATAAACAATTTTATTGAATTTGCCTGTCTCGGGCCTCGGAGTCGGAAGGTGTTGCGCAAATTGGTGACATCAGTTTTTTTTCACATCAGCTCAGATTACACTTCTAGGATTTTTATTTTCAGTAGTGACACAAATATTGTATTTTCATTGCATGTATTTTATCCTGGTTTCCCACTTTATCTATTCTTTGGTGTATTTTGTGGAACGAAAGATGAAATCTATTCAACATTGGACTTTTTAAAATTTCTATTGGGCATTTTATCGCATAGAAAGCCCATTCTGACTAATCTATGAAATTCATCATAGAATAGATGAGGTGGGAACCCAGCTTAAGTTGCACCGAAGTGTTTAAAGTTCGATTCACATCTACCAGCACCGCGCAGTGCAGACACGTAAATTGGCAGGGATGAAAAAATTTGTTGCTAACATTATCTATGAACACATTCACGCACGGCGTAATGTGAATACTCCCTTCTGTTCCGTGTATGCTACTGTACGTGTCTGCACTGCACGGTGCAGGTAGATTTGAATAGACCTTAACCGCCCGTCCTTTGGGTTATTATTCAAAAAAGTAGATAAAAAAGCATCGGGTTTTATTCATTAGATTTTGCAATAACAATGCATGTTTACAATATACCAACTTATATGGGAGAGACGAAAATACCCGAACACATCCATTAGCTTCGGCTGACCTCGAAATACTAAACGAGATGACGCAGGAAAACACTTGACATATATGAATGTTTTGTTGGTTTTGGGTATAATTTTTTTGCAGCTGAATGTATGGGATATAGCTTGTTGCGTTCGGGCGATAATATAGCGGTCGTATCACGTATATACATATGGGTAGGGCGGTTAAGACCTATTGTAATGCTATTTTTTACAATTGATTTTTAATTTTCTATCATCTCAACAAATTCTGTACATAAAATTGTAGTTATTAATTACAGTTTATTTTATAGGAAACCTTTTCCCTCAGGGTCTTTAGGAATCCTGTGTAGAGGGTCTTTTAAGGAAAGGAAGGAGTAAACCTCGGGTCTTGGAGAGAACCATGTTGTAAGAGGGAAGTAAAACGTTAAAGTGTTGTTCGAATTGTAGAAACGACCCTATCTCGTGCGGCAAATTTCATCAACCTTCTCCACATACCGCGCTCCTAGCGTTTGAGAAGGGTTCCCAACTGACAAAGAAGTTTTTTAGCAGTCAGAAGGGCAAATGTTGTTAGCTTCTATTTAAACAACCTTTGTACATTTATTTATTTATTTAACGTCCATAGGGTTTTTACATAAAGTAGCATATCTTACAGTTTGAAATTAGGAAATGAAAAAAAAAAGTGATTTATTTATTTGTAAGAAACAAATAGCTTTTAATACAAATATATATACAAAGGAAGTTTAAAAAAAGGTAAGCCAACAAAGTTTCTTGTGCTAACAGCAGTTAAATACAGATGGTTTATTTATGAAGCTAACAAGATAAAGAGAAAACAAAATAAGAAGGAAGTGGGGAGAGGAAGAAAAAGATAGGATCGGGGCAGGAGATGCTCTCGATACATTTTACACTCGTTCATCAATTTGTGGTCGTATGTATTACTTCGGTTCAATATTTTGAAAGGGTATTGTGAAGAATGTCGATATTGTGTGTTATAGTGTGCACAAATACTGGGAATTGGAGAATTTATCCTAAGATTGGTCCTGCATCCAGGAAAATAAAAAAATTCAGATATCAGGGAGGTATATAAAAGATACCAATTCAGTAATCTCTGCATATTATGGATATGGTCTATTCAATGATTAAGTACGGAATAGTATTTTGGGAAAATTCAGTAAACACCAAAGATGTTTTTATTATCGAAAAGAGATGCTTAAGAAAAATCACAAATTCGGGTTATCTGGATTCTTGTAGACCCCTCTTCAAACCATTGAAACTTCTGACGATCACTGATTTATTTATATAGTGGATGCCTTTCAGTCATTTACATTTTACAGTAGATTGAATAGTGCAGAAATGAGATTTATCAGGCAAATGTGTAGTAAAACCATTCATGAGATTCATAAAGAATGCAAGGCTGATTTATGTTCAATGAGTATGATAAAGAACGGGACGGTTAGATGGTTTGGGTATGTAGAGCAAATGAACAAAGATAGGAATGTAAGGAGAATACATGAGATGAATGTGAATGGAATAAGAAGCCGGGGATTGCGGTGTTGATTGCTAACAGTATGGAAGATTTACAGCCCCTTGTATCTAGGATGAACGAAGTATGTATGAAAAATGAGCTAATGATGAATGTAAGTAAGTCCAAAGTCATGGTGTTTGAAAGAGAGAGTACAAAAACAGTATTCAATATAGTTGTGAATGATGAATACTTGGAACAGGTCGATGAGTTTGTGTATTTGGGAAGTATGTTTACGAGAGATGGAAAGACTGATAGGGATATTGAAAGAAGGGTGAATGCAGGAAACTTCATTAACGGAGGACTGAACGTGGTTGGCACAAACAAAAAGTTGTCCAAAGAAGTAAAGCTAGCAGTCCACAATGGAGTGCTGATACCAACCCTAATGTATGGCAGTGAGCCATGGAACTGGCAGAGGAATAATGAAAGTAGACTGAATGTTGTAGAAATGAGATCTCTGAGACGAATGTGTGGTAAAACCATGTATGATCGTGTGAAAAATATTGAAATTCGTAAAGAATGCAAGGCTGATGTAAGCGTAGTGAGCAAGATCAAGAAAGGGAAGCTTAGATGGTTTGAGCATGTAGAGCGAATGAACGAAGAGAGGATTGTAAGGAGAATATATGACGCAAATGTGAATGGAAGAAGAAGCTGGGGACGTCCGAGGAAGACATGGCACGATCAAGTGAATCAAATACTTGAGTCGGGCCATGTCAGAAAGTCGGAATAACAGAAGAGAATGTACGAGATGTTGTATGAATGTGAATGAAGCAAGAAGTGTATGCCAAGATCATGTTGTTTGGCGGTCCTTCCTCTCTGCCTACCCCTGCGGAGAAACGGCGTCATGGTTAGTTAGTTAGTTTGAATGAAATCGAATATGTAAAACTATTAACCTTTTTAAAATTTGTTTCAAAAACATTGAACCCGCCATGTTGTATTGAGGTTACCCGATAGATATACCACTTTGGTTAGCCACAGATTACATATTCAAATGGAGAAGGTTGTTTGGGTAGAATATTTTCAAATTGGAAAACACAGGTAGGTACATAATTAAGAACTTCATTATTTAGATATATTTTGAAAAAAATAAATATTTGGAATAAAACAAAATTTTCGAATGAATGTTTCCTTTATTTAGAGATAGTAATAGTCATCACAAGCCATTTCTTTCGTTGTTAAATCATTTATGGTACTCAAACGACAAGCAATAATTCACAACTTTATTAAAAAAAAAATTTAAATCCCGAGCAAGGCTGGGTTCACATCAGCAAGTATTTAATATAATTGAAATTTAATATTAGGGTGTCTTTTCATTTAGAATGCTGTGGAAACACTGTCCATGAATTAAGTGTAAGGGTGAGAACCACGGCGAATTATAATGTGATGGATTGCTAACGTTGATATGTTTTTGTTAATGGTAGCTAACAATATTAAATTGGTCAATAAATTCATCGCTTACTACACAAACCTATCTCATATTTAGGAACTTTCGATCAGAGGAAATTTTTTTTTTGTCTGTTCCATGTACATTTTATTTTATGTATCGCTAATGAGTTAAAGAAAAAGCGTAATCAAAATCCTATTACCGAAACATTTCATATTATATTTTTTATTAAATTTTTTAATTTATTTATTATTTATTAGTTACCTCGAGAGGGTGTCCTCTTGGGGTAAAAATAACCTCGTCAAATTTAATGTTTCAAAGACCCAATCATGTCTGATTACGTCTAAAAGGGATCGAAATGACAATCTAGTCTCCTTTAATGGAAGAAATCTTCCCAACAAGCCCTCCATTGATATGCTTGGTGTAACCTTAAGTGACCAGCTCAGGTATGGGGATATATATATATACAAGGTTCCTAATCGCCCAACCACGGAGATCGTAACATAACTCCACAGTAGGTAAATAAGGAAAACAATTTTCCTCGGTGATGCTATTTGGAGGGTCTTTTTAAGGAAAGAAAAAACGTATGAGGGGTGGGTTGGAATCTGAGGATCAGTGTGACCAGGAGTGACGGACATATTAATCTGTCCCTCCCACTGCAGTGCAACGCGATAGGTCGAAATAGTCCGGCTTGATATACCCGCTCAAAATTAAAATCCAGCAAAAAAAATTATTCTTACTTAAAATTCTTACTTGAAAATCATTTTGAAGAAATATGACAGATGGCGGTAATAACTAAAAAAAAGAATTTGATTGCTATACTCAAATATTTGGAAAATCATTCGAAAGAATTATCACAGATGACGGTAATAGCTAAAAGAAGAATCTGATTGCTATTCTTAGTTTATTTGAAAATCGTTCGGAAGAATTATCATAGATGGCGGTAATGGCTGAATGAAAAATTTATTAATTTTTAAATGTTTGTCCATAAGTACGGTAACGAGCATAAAAATATTTTCAGTCTTAAAATATCAGTTAATTTGAAATCTATCAGATGCCGTTTTGATTTATTGATATCTTCTTACGTCACATTATAAAGGAACATCCGGATCTACCATTGAGGTATATAAATCTGTGCTCGAAATATGGCAACATAAATGAGGCCAATTAGCTACATCGACATAACACGGGCTTCAGTCGATTAAAAGCGCTCGCCGGGTTTTGGTCTTCGAAGATTACTGCAAAAGCAATGGTGTAACCTTTCATCGGTTTTACCATAGTCAATATACTGTAAATTGGCCTTTTTATTGATAAAAAAGTCAAAGAGCATTGAAGAGAATTGGAGCATTGGAGCATCATAAAGAGCATTGGAAGTCGGCATGCGCCACCGGCAAGAAAAACTCCGGGCATGGCGGTGCATTTTGTTAGTTCGCGGTCGGAAGGATTCGGTCGACATCGACAACCGCTTCACCCCCCTTCTTTTATAGTGATTTTGCAAGGAACTTTGACTCTATTTATATACCTCTATGGGATCTACAAACCCTTTTGAACACAAGTACAAAATTTCCCACTGCTTTCAAATGTATTTAAAGATTTATGATCTTCTATAAAATTCACAAACTATTCATTTGAAATTATTATCTGCGGTTTTCCTTTGACTAAGGATTCGGTTTATTTATTTCAATTACCATTTTATGGCACAGGTAATCGATGAGCTTAGGACAGGTTTGTTTCCGGGCCAATACAGTAATGGTTTCTCATGACTTTTCATAACTTCCTTCATCGAAAAATAGTCGGAACAGTTTATTATGATTCATGTGATTTTTTCACAATTGGTTTCAGTACTTTTAATTTTCACATGACGGGTACGGATTTTTTTCGACAATTTTAGTACACAATATTATAATTTCCGGTGTGATGTGAGTACGGAGTACATAACTGTACATAACAGTTAAATTCTAAAAATCAAATTAAACAACGTATTTTTATTTTCAGTATATATCGTAAATTTATGCCGCAGTTCTGGTGGTGTAATGGTCAGCATAGTAACCTTCCGAGCAGTTGGTCTGGGTTCGATTTTCGGCCGTCGCAATATTGTTATTTTATATATGTTATATAATTAAAGTTTCATCACAATATTGGTATTTACTTTGTGGCGGCATTAATAATAAAATAATTAAAATTTATTTTGTATTCACCTCAATATCAATATATACATATCAACATGTTTCGAAAGCGATGATTTCTTCATCAGGAACATATGAATACTATAAAATAATAATGTCAAGTATGGACAAATGATAAAAATAAAACACAATAATGATTAAAAATATTTGATTATTAAGGCGATGCAATAGGAAGTAAGTAGAGTAGAGAATTTGATGGCCTGGAAATATCATAGATGATTTAATTAAATACTGCAAGTAGGACACACCTTGGCCTTTCGTTTAACCGTCCGATGTTTAGGTGTGTCTTTTTATAAACGTAGAAAAAAAACAAAGTATCAGACCTAAAAAAATGTTTAAAGCGTAAAATCTCCTACTCACGAACCCTTTTTCCGATATTGTCGTATTTTTCATTGTGGCAAATAAAGTGTTTTAGAATATGAACTTAAAACATTTCAATATTTATGCCTGAGCTTTACAAATTAAAATTAAACTCGCGTTTTGGTGACGTTTTTTTGCGCAAATCTAAACATTCGGCAAGTTAAGCGGGAATTTCGACCTTGTCACCTCCTGCATAAGTGCGTGATTTCGTTGGAATTTAGCAAGTGGATGGCCTTAATTAAATTTAATTCACTATTAACGCTTTTTCTGATTTCTAAAATATCAAATTTAATTAATAATGAAATATTTTTTTTCAAGTAGCTATCTCCTGAATTTTATTAATAATAAAAAAAACTTTTTTAAATTTCTAATATAAATTTGTTATTCAATGTTTTATAATATATTTTTATTAATTACTTACCTATTTTAATCAATTTTTGTTTATGTTTATATTTTTTCAATTCTTACATTATTGTGTTCTATTTTTATAATTTGTCTAAACTTGACATTATTATTTTTTAGTTTTATTCGTATTCCTGATGAAGAAAGCATCGCTTTCGAAACATGTAGATAGATATCTGTATATTAATAAAGTGGTAATACAAAATAAATTTTAATTTCTTTATTTATGTAAATATTTATATGCTAAATTATTACAAAAACACTTTTTAACAATTAGTACACTGCACTATAGTGTACGCATCATATTTTTTAAATCGCGTAATCGAATCGACGTTGGTGTGTAATTAGTGCCTAAAATGTAAGGTTTGTAATCCAGGGTTTAAATTTTAACAGTTTTTTTTGTTAAACTGTAATTTAAATTCTATTCTGAACTTAACCGTTGTAAATTTGGAGCATACAATGCCATCTATTGTTCAAAAAACCAAACTTATATTATAATTCCCTCTTAATCTATAATACGGTATTCCGTTTTGTCATATTATGAAACGTCCTTTATTCACTGAATAGAAATCACCTAGAAGTGATAAATCTTTTACCATAATTATTGTCGAAATTTGTATAAGATCTTCTGACTCCTAAGCCCCAAACAGTTCAATGAAATTGATTATCTGTTCTAGAAAAAAAACGATATTTGAAAATGTTTGGTGAATTTCGTTCGAAGTAAGATGAAAATGAGCTCAGTTCTGTCACACGGACACGCTTACAACCCACTCCAATCGACTTATCTCTTCAGTGGAACAAGTAATTATATTATGGCATTTAATCAAATATTTTTTACAGTTAAATTGATATTTCAGGACTCCATAGCTCATGATAGAAGTGACGTGGTCCTTACTTGATCTAAAAGATTTTTATGTTTATCATATGTTAGCATTATCAGCCATTTTGAATTAGTGGTTTGTTTTTGACAACTGGAAAGGTTAGTCACGTTTTTGTGTGTTCTTCGATTTTTTACTCTTGAAAAAAAATGGATCTAAGAATATGTATTAAATTTTGCCTTAAAAAAGGAATAAAGTGCTCCAACGCACTTAAAATGTTGACTGTGGCATTCGGCGAGTCTACTTTGTCTCAAAAAGTGTTTATAAGTGGTACAAGCGCTTTACAGAAGGCCGAGAAGATGTTAATGACGATGAGCGTCCTGGAGTTGCAACCGCGTCAACAAACGAAGAAAACATCGAAACAGTGAAGAAAATGGTTTTGGAAAATCGTCGAATCAGTATTAGGAAAGTTGCAGAGGATGTTGGAATATCTATCGGCTCATGCCATGCAATTTTCTTGGATGTTTTGGACATGAAACGTGTGGCAGCGAAGTTTGTTCCGAAATTGCTAAATTTTGAGCAAAAGCAACGTCGCATTCGTATCGCTCAGGAGTTGTTGAATGACGTCATCGACGATCCAGATTTGCTCAAAAGGGTCATAACTGGTGATGAACCGTGGGTATATTGTTATGACGTCGAAACCAAGGCCCAATCATCCTAATGGAAGCGGCCGGAAGAGCCAAGACCGATAAAAGCACGCCAAGTTCGATCAAATGTGAAGGTTTTGCTCACTATTTTCTTCGATTACAATGGCGTGGTGCATCATGAGTTCTTGCCAACAGGTCGTACGGTTAATAAGGGATACTACAAGGAAGTTATGCAACGTTTGCGTGAAGCAATACGGCTCAAACAATCGGAATTGTGGAAAACAAATCATGGATTTTGCATGACGATAATGCACCAGCTCACACATCAATGCTTGTTCATGATTATTTGGCCAAAAACAACACCGTAATCATGCCTCAACCACCGTATTCACCAGATTTGGCTCCCTGCGACTTTTTTCTATTCCCGAAACTGAAGAGACCAATGAAAGGAAAGCGTTTTGCCACAATTGATAAGATAAAGTTAGAATCGAAAAACGAGCTGATGGCCATACCGAAAAGCGCATTCCAGAAGTGCTTCGAGGATTGGAAGAAGCGCTGGCATAAGTGCATTATATCTGAGGGGATTACTTTGAAGGGGAGAAAATGGATATTGATGAATAAATAAATAATTTTCGAAAAAAATCAAAATTCACCCTTTCTTTTGAACACACCTCGTATTTCTATTGTATCTGTATGTTTCGAACTTGTATATTTATTATTTTTTTGTTTTTTTTTTTGGTTTTTGTATTTTTATTTACATATTTGCACAAAAACCTCTGTTAAAGTTAATATTATGTATCAAAAATTAACAGTCCTAAAATGAGTTGAATTGATAACTCAAGCGCATGCAACATTGTTGTATGTCTTTGAATAAAAAAATATAAAATAAAATTGTTCCGAAGTAAGGAGAAAATTACCTTAGTTCGGTCGACAGCACACTTCTGGCTTCCTCACCAGTGGTGGTGGTGATAAACTCATTTTGATATTAGTGTTATTTGTTGGTTGTCATTGTTGGGCGGCCATTGTCTTAACACTCGTGCAAAACTCGTAACAAAGATCCATTGTTGCGGAGACCTGGCACAAATACTAATTAGATATGTCCTTTTGAGAGGAAAATAGAAATGTTGGCGTCTTTTGTAGATGTAGATACTCGTATCGCCACAGAGAAAGACCACAACTGAGAGTCGAAACGTTACGTTGTTTTTTAATATATTTTTAAATGTGAGTAGGTACCTAACGCACATGAGTCCCAGCTTCTTCCAACCGTCTGGAGCCAGCAAGACTATGGCATCCCCAAATGAAGTACGCTTTGAGCCGAAAGGCTACGGATTCTTAACCAAGGATCGTAAACACGCAACCACGGACGCCGTACTTAAGATGACTTTAGCCGTGTTTAGTGACCAGATCTGAACAGAAAAGTACTTTCAAGCATTCCCTTTCTCCGTCTCCTTCCCTTCCTCACTCCATTTAGTCTAACAACATAACCAAATGATTATTAATTGTTATTGTGTTTAATTCATAGAACTCCATATATTTATTTTTTACTATTTAATTGTTATTAATAAAATTAAATGAAACCTGATTAAGTGAAACCTGGCGATAATAAAAATATTTTAGGAAAAACGCTTTCAGTATACGCTTTTAAATATTGAGATGAATTGTTTGTTGGCGGGTGCATATACGGCATATGAAATGGAATAGATTTTTATTCTAAGTCAAAGCCAAGTAAGTTAAGTTTAAAGCCCAAGTCCTTCGAGAAACTTATTAAAATATAGAAGAGGGTAGTTGAGACTATTGTGCAGTAATGACATAAAAATGTGCAATAATTATTTTCATTTCAAGTTCGTTTTTTTGTTTTCATTTCCAAATTTTTGCTTTGTCACTGTTCTGTTTTGTCACTGTACTGTTTTGTCACTACTGTTTTTTGTAGCTGTCCTGTTTTATCACTGTTCTACTTTGTGACTGTTTCGTTTTCTCACTGTTCTGTTTTGTCACTGCACTGTTATGTCATTATTCTCTTTTGTGACTGTTCTGTTTTGTCACTTTTTTTTATTTTATGTCTGTTCTAAAATCGGTGATCGGTGACTCGGATTGATCATTCGAAAAGTTGGGAAGACCGGCCGTAAGTCACTTACAGAATAAGTAAAACAATTTTCGCTTCGGTGCCCAAATGTGTCCACAGTTCGCAACACTGTAAAAAAAAAAGTGAATTTTTTTTTTTAATCTATTAAAAACTTCTTAGCTTTATAAGGTCATTTTATAAGTATTCTCGTGTCCTAAAAAATATTAATATTTCAAATAAATACCAACTCTTCTTGTGCCACCAATCTTCTAATAAATGTAATATCAATGGAGAAGGAGGATAAAATAGCAACTGTAAAAATCATATGTTGTCTAAGCTTAAATTTTCTAATAAAACTGTGTACATCTGAAGCGACCTGCCAGGTAAGTATGTTTTTATGTATAAATGAATTAAAAAATATTTTTAGCGATGCTTTATTCATCAGGAATATATAGACTACTAAAAAATAATAATGTCAAATATGGACAAATGATAAATATAGAACACAATAATGTAAGAATAGACAAATAATAAAAATAAACAAAAATTGATTAAAGTAGGTAAGTAATTAAACAAAATTTATTATAAAACAATGAATAAAAAATTATCTGTTTGTACACAATTAGATAGATAATAGCAAGTAATATTTGTACAGCGCCCTTGAGGTGATTTTTCACAAAAACGGTGCTATACAAATCATCCAATTATTATTATTATTATAACAGAAGATAGCAAAAAAATGTGTCTCTAGTTTACCAGTAACAACTACTGTTGATCAAGTTTCAAAATAAATTATTATGATATTTTTGCTATTTATATTGTGAAATATTTTTACATATAAAAATGAACAATCCACTGTATCCATTATGTTAGGGGCTCCTATCCGCTTATGAAATTCCCTGCAACTTATGGAACACTTCCGACCCTAATGGTCTAACCGTCCTCGCCCTCTCGACAGAACAAGGACCTCATTTTAAATGGACCAATATTCGGATCGGGAGTGCCACTCGTGTTTTAGGGTAACTGCATTATTAGGTCAAGCGAGGTTCTCCCGTGTTTTGTAACCAAGCAATTTTTATTCATCTTTAATAAATAGGAACATAGCAGCAAGCCGGAGTGGTAGCTACTTTCAGTATCGCCCTGGCGAAAGACCGCCATTCATAATAGAAACATTGCTACTTGAAATGGTTTGAGCTGTGTTTGGTGACCATATCTGAATAGCTAGATACTTTTCCATTTCCTTCCCCTCGCCGCTACCTTCAGCCTTACAATTGTTAATGCAATAATCCCACTAGCTCCAAACATTTGTAAAAATTCGATAAAGAAATTTTATCATACATGAAATCATGTTTTTAATTTTAATTGGCTTAAAACAAAAACATATTTCATTTAAATTATAATAAATGTCAAGCCAAAAGTGATTGCTTCCTTCGATAAATTGAAATCATGTTATTCTTGACATGCTCTGACACAAGTATTTGATTCACTCGATCGTGCCACGTCTTCCTCGTGCGTCCCGGACTTCTTCGATTCGCTCCCGCGTCATGTATTTTCCTTGTACACCTTTATTCGTTCATCCAATCACCATTCGCCCAAACTATCTATGTTAACATTCAAATAAATTAATTCATATTAGATTAGTTGATGTAGCTCTATCATAATTCAAAGAATTAAACACAATTAAACAGATTGCAATAAATAACGGATATAGTACTGAGTTAATAGATAATATATTAAGCAAAAAGTTTAAGAAAAGATCTATTAAATCTTATGTATATACACAAATAACTGATGTTAATAAGGAGTGGAGAAAAATATTGTTCTTAAATAATAATACCTCAAATTTAATAATTAAAATTTAAACATCCCAAAATTCTATCCAATCAGCTTTTTTTACTAATAATAAATTAAAAAAATTGTTTAATCATTGAAGAAGATAGTATTAACACATCGCAAATGAACCATGAATCCGAAAAAACAACAGAAAAATAAAAATATTTCAGTCGCATCTGGGACTCGAACCCAGGACCTCTACCTATCCAGGGTAACCGCTTAACCAACTTAACTTATGAGATCAGTTCAATTTACGCCACCTACACCGATATCATACTTCAAGTTCAAGACTTGTTAATATTACCCTCCATTTTTAAAATCAAATATAAAAAAAAAATTGCATTTTAAGTAACAAAGATAAAGATAATATTTTAAATAAATCGGGGGTATATAAATTAATTTGTAATGATTGCGACTATTTTTACACAGGAAAGACTTCTACTAGAAATTTCAGTATTAGAGTTAAGGAACACTTAAAGTGTTTAAATATTAACAACTATTCTCAATTTGCAAAACCATAATTTAGAAACCAATCATTCATTTGATATAAATAAAGGTTTAAAATTTTTATGTACAAATACAACCGGTTAACAATTGGACAAATTTTAAATTTTAGAAATCAGAGAAAGAGCTAATATGGTAGTGAATTAAATTTAATAAATGATCAAATATTTAAAAAAAATAGCAATTTCTTAATTTTATTTTCATATTAATATTAATAATAAAATAATTTATTTTTAAAATAAATTATTATTCAATGTTTTATAATAATTTCTTATTAACATTTTTGATTAATTACTTACCTACTTTAATCAATTTTTGTTTATGTTCATAATTTGTCTATTCTAACATTATTGTGTTCTAATTTTTATCATTTGTTTATACTTGACATTATTATATTAGTATTCAATACTCGTACATTCCCGATGAAGAAAGCATCGCTTTTGAAACACGTGTATATTAATAATGTGGTGAATACAAAGTATATTTTTTAATTAATTTATTAATAATGACGCCACAAAGTGTATGCCGATCGTTTGAAGATATTATAAATAAATACACTTTGATAATGCCGTCAGAAGCCGAAACAGCCGTCACGCAAAATAATAATTACCTAGCAGAAGTATTTTTATATGTTAACCGTTTTTAAAAATGAATGAATGTAGTTATTATTCAATTTTAAACAATTAATTTAAATGGAATCCTAGAGCATTTAGTCTACTTTCATCCTTCCGTTGCCAGTTCCATGCTTCACAGCCGTACACCAGGGCTGGTATCAGCACCCCATTGTGGACTGCTAGCTTTTAATAGCAATAATAATAATGATTATTTGATAAACTAAAGTTCTTAAAAACTTAAGACAAGATTTTTGTGCATAGCGCAAAGGGTAACAATTATTTTTATAAACAATAATTATTAGCCTGAAACACTCATCCAAATTGAAAAAAACCTTTCCGAGCAAATATAAATGTCGCCGACAGGACTCGAACCTGCACCCTTCTGATGTCCGGTCAGATGCTCTACCGTTGAGCTACGTCGGCTTATCGCAAACCCGCCAAGTTAATCAATATATACTAGTGCTTCATTCAATAATTACTGTTTTTATTATATTTCACCTGTAAACAACCAACTTTATTAGTATGAGAAAGGCTTGTAACGGTGCATCAGAAGGGTGCAGATTTGAGTCCTGTCGGTGACATTTATCTTTGCTCGGAAAGGTTTTTTCCAATTTGGATGAGTGTTTCAGGCTAATAATTATTGTTTATAAAAATAATAATAATAATGTTTTATTTTATATATATATATTTTTTACAACAAAATAACAAATAATGATATCCTCACTGGGATTTGCCGTGCTGAGGATTTCATTTACAAAATATGAAATTACATTATATTAAATTGATACGATTGATCAAAAAATGAAATAATTGTACGGTGAGGTGTTTTAAGTGCAGTTGAGTGGTGTCGGTGTTAGTCTGTATTTGACGTTAATATATTTTCTATTTCAGATCTACCTATGTAACGTATATGGTGTTTTATTTGATTTTTAAATTTATTATGGCTATTGTGATTTTTGAAGGATATAAATATTTTGTTGTAGAGTTTAATACCATAGTAAAATATGTTTTTTTTGTCCAAATATTGTGTTTGTGGTTCCTTGTTGTATGTGTTTTTGATTATGAGATCTAATGTTTCTAATTTGTGTGAATGTTGTTATTTCTTGTTTTTTGTATTTATGAATTTGCTTTGCTTCATTGGATATTTTTTTATAATCTCATTGCATTTTAAATTTTACGTATTTTAATTGATTTTCTTCTTATGCACAATATGTATAACTGTTGCATAATTGTGTTAAAAAAATGTTTTAAAAAAGATAAAAATGTAAACAAATTAAATTAAATGTGAATGTTGTTATTTTATGTTTGATTTGGTGTAGTTAAGAAAAAAAAATCGGTTAATTTTGTTTCTATCCAGATCCAGATATTAAGTTTATTAAAAAAATGGTGTATTCTCTCTTATTTGTTTTAAAAATTTAGGCATCTGATTATATAGTTTTATTGCATAGTATTTAAAATGTCTTTGTTCGTGGGTGGCATATTTGAATGGGATATTAAGGGTGCTGGGATTGTAGGGGGATTTGAGGAGATTAGATTTTAAGAGATTGCAAATTTAGCATAAAGTTATCTAATAAGGAACTCCAGTGAAAAATATAATGGCTTTAAAAATATGTATTCATATAGATCATCAAACGCCGATTCTGAATATACAACTAATATTATATATAATTATACGTAGAATTTATAAATCGTTATTTAAAAGTGAATAAAAAAATCGTCTCATCAAAACACCTCGTTATATTGGTACCATTGCATTTGTAACATCTGACATCACGTGCACATTCTGTTTTTGTATTAGTAATGATATTTGAATTTTCAGATTTTGTGTTGTATTTTAAATATGTATTTTTTTAGTTTTGGCGAAATTTAAAATTAATTTGAGTGACTTTAAGATCTATAATTTTTCTTCAATATAACAAAAAAAATTATTAATGAAATAAATTGCAGTATTCATAAGTAAACCAAATACCAATACGAATATTATGATAATGTTAATGCTCAATACTATTATTATTCTTCGAGTATAAAATTTCAAAGCGATATATAATTTTATTAATTATGTTTTGATATCGTTTACCATGAATAGAATATAAAAACAAACCACTAATCCAAAATGGCTGATAATGCTAACATATGTTAAACATATGTGTACCAACATAACCAAAAAAAAAATCGATAATCGAATGTACACAGCCCGCGAAAATTCAAAATTCACCCTTTCTTTTGAACAAACCTCGTATATATATATATATATTAAAGTTTGAACGACATTGTTGATAAAAAATAAAAAAAATGTACTCGAGTTCCTTATTGTTATAAGGCCTAAAAGATGTTGCAATAGATTTACTTGCATTTGGTTGGTAGTGTGGAGGGACATTAATAGTTTTTTTTTCATGCAAGTTTTGTAGTTACATCTTTCCCATACTATGTAATCATTTTTATTTTATTACTATTTTCCCTTTTTCCCGTTATCTCAAATACCGTGTAAAATGAGACATCTCTAAAGAGTTTCCATAGAACGCGATTTGACACTCCTGACAGATTATGTCAGTGACTAAAGCGTCCATTGGTAGGTAACTTATATGGGAAAATCTATACTTAAAGGATTTCATCGATAATTTCACCCTCACCCCCTGCTGATTTCGGTCCAAAAAGAACTTTCTTTTGAGATGGCGTTTCGGATTTTTTCTCGGTATTTCGAATAAAAAACGTATAGGGCACAGTGTTGAACTCAGGGAATTTAACGACAATTTTTGTTGTTGCATATAATTCATGCATTTTCAATACACATATTATTATTTCATATCCCAAAATAAAAACAGTAAAACCAATTCCATAAAAAAATCTTCTATCTACAGACATGCATACTCATTCAACTTTACGTGATATTAAATTAAAATCCATTACACGACCGCTCTCAAATAAGATAACTTAAACCACTTTTCCATCTACTCTAGTCCATTGTACCATTATCCCACTCCTATGTTTCCCTCCACCCTCCCCTCCCCCGATTGACATAGTTTTAACTGATATAAAACTGTATATTGTCACACTATACTCGTAGTATTTATTATCAGCAGGGAAAAATTTATAATTCGGGTGATTTATTGTTTTTATTGTTATTTATTATATGCAAATTATGGATTTGCTGTTAATTTTCGGAAAAATAAAAATACATTTCATGATGGCAAAAATTAAGAAACATACTTGCATGGCACCATTTCCCGTATCATACTGTGCTGAGCCAACACGTGTGTTCTGCCATGTGGTAAGCATAGCATATCATGGTGCTGCCCCCGGCAGTAGCTGTTTGGTACAAATAACTTATAGCCCTCCGGGAGGTGCGGACTTTCTATCAAATTATGTATGATTTTGTACGCTGTTACTGCAAGGCCCCCACTCCTAGACAGGAGACTTTGGAAGGTAATATCAGAGAGCAAATCTTCGTGATACATACATTGCGGGTAGTCGCCGCGTATTATAATATATAAATATTTGAGATTTTTTTTTGTTTGTTCCTATTTTTCAATATACTTTTTTCTGGTATGGGACCATAGAGCAGAAGCGTACTCTAGCTTGGACTCTTTTATCCAGTTGGACACAAAAGTCGTAGCTTCGGGTAAACATTCTTAACCAGGGAGCAGGAGAGGGAAAGAGCAGTTTTAAAATTAGATTTAAAACTCAATTGGGGTATGTTATAAGGGTATAGAGAGTGAGGAGGAAAGGTTGGGAAGTACCTGGCTATTCAGGTCTGATCATCAAAGACGGATGCGTCTGCCCACCGGTAGAGGCCGGTTGAGGGAGGCCCCTTGACCTCTCCAGCCGGACTCTTTCTCCACCCATCGCTTTGCTGCAGTGGGAGGGATGGATTCATACGTATGTCGCCCCTGAACACACTGATCCTCAGATATGTACCCAGCCCTCATACCTTTTACCTTTCAAGAACTTCCTCTTTTTCTTTTACTTAAAAAATACAGCATCTCCAAAGACAACATAGGGGATTCTTCCTCAGGACCTCCTACGTGGAATTAATGTAAAAAAGTCGATAAATAATATTCTTTCTTCAATATAGATGTGCAGTTATTTTGTAGCACCATTATTAATCAAATTAATATGAAGTATGTATTTTGTTTACATCGCTTTTTAATACATAAATATCAACATATTTCGGAAGCGAAGCTTTCGTCATCGGGAAATTTATTTACTTTCCTTATTAGTATATTATGTATCGTGATGAGGAAAGCTTCGCTTTCGAAACATGTTGATGTTTATACGTTAAACAGTGGTGTAAACAAAATGCTTCATATTAATTTTATTAGGTATAAATAATATTCTTGCCATTTGAGAGATAAGACACCCCTAAAAAACACCCCTAAAAAAATTCTATGAAAATAACTGCATATTTAATGACAAATGAATTGAAAATTTTGGGCTTTATTTTAAGAGTATCTAGGGAATTAAATTTTTTGTTTTTGTTTTTAATTTTTTTCATTCCACACGATTGAAAGAATCCAACGTAATTTTTTAAGATACGTAAATACCTAGATTATAATTACCCACTTTATTAATTAAATTTATTTTAAAGTATAATTATTTGCGATTCAACGTGTTTGTTTAAAATGATTAATTAAATGTTATTCACCCCTGAATTGTTACATTAATGTTTATTTTCTATTCATATTCCTGGCAGTTCAGTTAAAAGATAGTATCTATCATATTATTGTGACAATTCTACTTCAGCGTCGCAATGTTATACTCGTATGCGACGGATAAATGCTTCGACGTTGTTCATATATTTAGTAAATCAATATAACAATGTAAGCATGCTTTATTACGCTTTTTTATCTCGGTTATTTAACCGCCCTACCTTCAGGTAATTTTCTGAAAAATAGGCCAAAAATAATCACTTTTTTTTTTGGTCTAGATTATGAATACAATGTTAGTTATACTCATACCTGATAATATTTTGTCAAACAAGCGACCGCACGCTTCGCCTGTCCTTGAAGAACTACTTGTTTAGACTTGATGTACCGTTCTGTTGGAACGCACGCGTGGTCATTACGGTTTGTAGTTATGAGATATATTATTTTTCCTCAAGCGCGTACGTGATACGGGATAGCGCAGAATGGTACATCAAAACTTGCGTATTACGTACGTTCATAGGTATAGGGCGGTTTGAAACTATCTTACTTTGGATAAAAGTGTCAAATTATGTTGTTTACTTTTGTGTTGCCTATTATAACATGCAACATTCAATATTATTTGCTAATGCCTATGTAAAAGCTCGTAAATAAATGAATTTAAAAATTCACCGTTTGAGAGAATTGGCTCCTTTGCACAATCAGATCTCTGGTTTCTAGTAGGGATACTGTGTTTGTTCCACCGGTATTTTAATGCAGGTATTCCAATTTCCTTTGGGGAAGAATGCCAAATACATAAATAACATTTACACACGGTTAACATTTTGCACATGGGAACATGTTGTTTTTTAACGGTGCTATACAAATCATTCAAATATGATTATGATTATTTTTTAAGACTACTTCACTTAAAAATACCCTCTTTCTCTTATACAGCGTCCCCAAAAATGACCTAGATAGTACGAAAAATCACAAGGCCTCCTGCGTAGTTTATGTAAAAAGTAAGTTAAAAAAACACCCTTAGATTTGGCATCAGATTTTGTCAAAAAGGCTAAAATATGGGCGAGCTCCTCTTTTTAAAATTTTGAGGTTATCTTTAAAACCCATTTCGTCCCTGCTCCCCGAATGATAATTTGACCGCTGTCTGGCTGGATTGATGGCCGTGTTGTCATTATGTTCCTTCCCCTTCCCCTCCCCAATCCATCCAGCCATCCCTCATCCATCCAACCACCCCCTTCCATCAATACTTCAATCAATCCATCCTTCCTTCCATCACCGTTCCACAGTTTCACTGCGGCGTCAAAAATTCCACAAAAAGTTTGGAATGTTCTGATCGACTCATTACTATGGCGTATTATAGATGTATAGAAAAGAGATATTGTAGATAAAAACGTGTCATTCGCTTTAATAATTAGTTCATAAATCCGTTAGTCCATTCTTTCATAAATTGAGATTTATGAATGCAATCTTTAGCTTAAAAAAAAGTAATAATTTTAAAGTTTTGGCGACCGACTAAGCCACTCGGGCATCTATAAATTAAAATGTAATAATTGCTTGGCATTTTATATCAATATTAGAATCAAAGAACATCTTATTGCTACGTAAAGTGACTATAAATCGGGCAACTGCACAATCGGCCAACGTTTCAATCACGAACTCCAAACCAGTGATGAGATTTTACCTAAAATCTATTGATCTGACGATATTTATAGAAAATGCACCGAAATTTATAATATTATTGACATAATTCATTTCTCACTAGGTACCCATAATACTGGAAATAGATAATAGGTATCCATGAAATAATAATTATCGGGAATCACCTAATCACCTATCCTTTGTTTCTCGTATATATAAATTTCGTATATATGTTCACAATAAAAAAATAAATGTTTTTGTCCTTTAAAATGATAGAAAAATATGACAAATTTCAATGTTATAGCCCCTACCGCTTGTCGACATCTGTTGCGCCTGTTTAAGCTCCGTATTTTATTTTTACGCACACACGGCTAAAACCATTACAAGCAACCCATCTTTCGATTCTGAATGCTGGTCTTTCACCAGGGCGATACTGAGAGTACCTACAACTCGATTAACTATCTAAGCTTTAAATCGCAAAAAAATACAGCATTGCTACCATATACATACTATTTTCTATCGATGTGCATCTCCCTCCCCTCCCAATTTAATTCATTTAGGCCATCCCAAGTGGGTCGGGACGTTTAGTGACTTAGCAGGAGGGCCCGGGTTCATGGGGTAAGGTTTGACCAGGTCTTAGCGGCGGATGCGTCTGCCCACCAGCTGTGTGTCGGACCGGATAGGAAGAGCCCGATTGAGGGAAACCCCTTGACCTCTTCAGTCAGACTTTCTCGACCCATCGCCTTGCACCGAAGTGGGAGGGATGGATTAAAACATTCGTCACTTTTGGATACACTGACCCCTAGATTCCTTCCCACACTTCATACTTCCTCTTCTTTTCCTTAAAAATATCCCCCACACAGCATCCCAAAAGATGACATAGGCCCTAAGGGAAATTATTTTCATCATGTCTTCCTGTGTGGAATTATTTAGCTTCATGACATACCTCAATTGGGGATGCCATCGTCCCACCGGCTTAGGTCAGTTGGATTAGTTGAAATTTGATCCGGTATTAACATTAAAAAAGAATATAATTTTTACAAAAATTAGGTCGTTAGTATGGAGGGCTGTCAATTTATAGTGTTTCATAATATTTCCCTACAATAACGTTAGTAAAGTTAAACGAAAACTTATAGAACTACACACATTTTCGGCCAAAATCATTTTCAAAATTTTATTAAATTTTCCATAAAAGCCTTATCCCAACTTAAAATGAAAAACACATTTTAAAAATAAAATTCTCAATTCACTTTTGTGTACCCTAAGATAATACCATCAAGTAATAATTTTACGAAAATTGTTTGAGAGATTGCTCTGATTTTATCTCTACGTTTTTCAGAGTTGGACGTCAGTTGAATTTTCGTAGGTCAACGAACTGGGTCCATCTTATCGTCTGTGGTAATGTTGGCAGTAGCTAATTTATGTGGCAGTCACGTTAAAAAGTAAAAAATAAACAGCAATTTAAATTGGGTTCACTAAATTTTTCGAACCTATCGGACCACGTGGTGTCGAATCAAAAGCCGTTGAGTCACGTTGTGGCGGCACCAAATGACGCTTCCTCAGTCCCCATAAAACTTATTTTATCTTCTTTTCTATTATGACCAGACATATCGACCCCTTGGAATAACAAGGTTTCATCTGACACAGCAATGTCATGCGATAATGTGCTCTAAGGAGAGTAATCTTAAGGTTATTCCAAGGGGTCGATATGCGGTGCACAGAGTTTTCGCTTAGGCCGCTCTCTGACGGTCCGGTAGGGAATCGACATAAACCGGTTGCACCAAAAATGTACGAAATATTTCGATGTACGAGACAAAACAGGAGAAGGTTTTAGGTCCAC
Source organism: Halesus radiatus (assembly GCA_022606495.2). NCBI lineage: Eukaryota > Metazoa > Arthropoda > Insecta > Trichoptera > Limnephilidae > Halesus > Halesus radiatus. The sequence continues at coordinate 133,850 of JAHDVE020008161.1, forward strand.
CCATACGTCGAACGTAACATTAATTGTAGGTTATTTTTAGCTACCAGGGAACTGTCCGGATAAGATGCCAAATTCCGGCAAATGTACCGAATGTAAAAAAGAAACATTCTGAAAACTGGTCCAGCACGCTACACCATATATAAGAAGTTCTCATATTGCACATCGAGCTTTCTTCCTTGTCCCCTTTACTGCATATGCCGGTAATTTATTCTTATAAATGCGTGCATATTTGTCTACTTCTATTATTAGCCGAAAATTCATATCCCGCTCGATGTTTGAACTCAAAGGATGAATGTCGCGTAAACGATCGAAACGCAGTGCATAGATTTACTGGATGCGTGTTTACCGAGAAGCTACTGAATTGTTGTCCCGCTTTTGGTATAATAGAAGTACATTGCGCAGCTCCCGCTTCACCCCCGAGTCGTGAGCTAGCGCCCGTTGAAATGTATGGCGCAGTGCCCTGTAGGTATATCACATGAGGTTTAAGTCGATTCCTTACCGGACCGCCAGAGAGTGGCACTATAATGGCTAAGCTGCTGGCTCTAGCCGATGTTGATTAGTATTACCCGTCACATCAAATATACAAATAATCGCTTCATTAATCCATATTACAAGCCAATTACTGGATATCTACCCCTTGGAAAAACAAGGTTCTATCTGACACAGCAATGTCTTGCGACAATGTGCTCTAAGAAGAGTAACATTAAGGCTCATTACCGCGTAACATTGCAGTGTTAGATGGAATCTTGTTATTCCAAGCGGTCGGTATGTAAAATTTCCATATTTTTTCGAGCGCACAGTTGCATGAATGGATGCCAACGTAATATGTTATCAGTAAAGTTGTGCTAATTAATAGAGGTACCAACAGATGGCACTTTTTGCTACATTTGTGATTTGTGCCGAAAGGCATAGCCTTTTTCGACACTAACACAAACCAGTCTTCCCTTGAATGCGCATTGCGAACACGTGTTTTTTTTGTGCAGAATACAGTCGACATTTGAATATGACATGAGCGTCATTCTGTGTAGTTACGTTAGTTAGTTAGTCTTTTGACGCGTATAATGGGCGGTCGGTAGGGCGCGCGCGGCGCGGCGATTCGTAGCTGGAATTTAGCGCGTATTTTTGTAAGTGTGGATTGATTTCGTGCAATATTTTTATTGGTTTTAAAATTGTTTATATATGTTTATATGTGAGTAGGTAGGGTAGGCAGTGTCCACATAATATCAATAGTTCTTAGAAATAGAAAACACCAAGATTTCGATTGCATTTAAAAGTTTTATTTGAAACTAGCTGTAATAATAAATTTATAATATATTAGTAATCTTTAAATATATATTGAAGAAATTACTTATTTATTTTATTGATCTACTAGCTGATCTCCGGAAATTTTTTTTTGGAATAAAGTTATGAAGTTGTGAATTTTTGCTTGTCGGTTAGGTGCCAAAATTAATTTGACAGCGAAAGTAATGCCTTGTGACGACTTTTAATATCTCTAAATAAAGAAACAAACAAATATTCATTTGATAATTTGATTTCATTCCAAACATTTATTTTTTCATAATATATCTAAATAATAAAGTTAATTAGGTATTTTGAAAATATTCTACCATAACAAACTTTTTTTTAAATATGTAATCTGTGGCTAACCAGGGTGGTCTATCTATGAGCTAACCTCAATACAACATGGCGGGTTTAATGTTTTTCATATTAATTTTAAAACGTTATAGCAACAGTTTTACATATTGGATTTCATTAAAACTACTTTTTAAACTTTCCCGGCACTGATAAGAACAAACTGTGCTATTTTCAGCGAAATCGGTCTTGTAATTTTTGAGAAAATCGAGGATAGACATACAGACATTCATTTTTGTATGGAGATAGATTGTCAATATTTCTAAATAAATACTTGCATTATATTTGTCTATCCCCGAAGGGTTGATGTACAGTTTGAATTAGAAATCGATATTTACGAATTATGTAGTAAATATTTTCGAAATTGCTCAAATACTCTTTACATTTCTTTCTTCTTTCGCTATTCACGTTCAGACAATCCAAGCTTCCCCATCAAAATCTTACTAAATTTATGGATTAACTTATTGAAGCTTATAAACCCTCCTGTAACATATTTTTTATCATCGAAAATAATATAATCGCAGGAAAGCAATCCTGCTGTAACCACCACTATCTGGGTCCCGTGACTCTACAATGAAAAATAAGACCTGTACGACGTCGGAAAAACTCTTCGTTTTGTCAATATTACGTTATTTAATTGATATATAAACCTCAAAATCCTGCGTTGTTTTACATGGCTTTGGCTGTTACAGCAATATTGATTTCCTGCAACGATATAAACGACTCTCAGAACGAAAAGTGAAACCGAAAAGACACAGAAAAGAAGAAAAGTAACGGTAGCAGCAGGAACTTCAGAACATTCAGGACCTCGTGGTCTATCCGGGACCTTGCTTTCTGATCCAATGAGATACAGCTGCTCCAAGCTTCCCAAATATCCAAATTCACTTGCTCTAAGTATAATATCAATTGAATATACTAATTTTCTTCAAATAATTTGAAGTTATTTAAAATCACTGATTTAATTCTTCACGACAATGAAGGGTGTGATATTGACTTAGCGCTTTTCTCGTCAGAGACAGGAAACCAGAAGAGGGAATAGTACAACTAGGAAATGGGATGAACAAATGACTGGTGAGTGATAGAATAAGGAACAGAGGGGAACGGTGATCAGATCAGGAATGATAATAATGGGAAATGGAATGGGGAAGTGTATTTTGTGTGAAGAAACGAGGGTGCTCTAATGGGCGTTAATGGAATGAGGTATATGCTCAAAGGTGTGAAGTGTGTAGATGAAGTTTCATATATTATTGTGGGATATTTAATGCGTGCTTTCTATATTTTTGCCATAGATAAAGAAGGATAGGCAATATTCTTAATTAAGTCGCATATTTAGGAGAAACAATAAGAAAGCAAGATTGGCAAAAAAGCATAACAAAAATTAGTTGTCGAAATTATTATTATTTTATTAAAAAGTATGCAATACATTATTTATTGTATTTCCAAGAGTTAAGAAACTCATTGTGGGATCACATGCTCAACTGCAGTACAGTTTTTAGGAACAAACATACTAAATATTTAAAATACATAATTAACTTTCACAGTAGATTAACAACATTTACAACACATAATTAACATTTTTAATACAGACAAATCACTGGAACATTATAATATAAATGTACAGAGATTATTATAAATAAACACATCATAAATAATATTTTTTACTATTTTTTTATTTACAGACCAGTCTCATTACACAGAATACGAGTACATAAAACGAAATGAAATAAACAAGAGCTACAGAAAAATAACAGGACATACTCGTACATATATTATTGTTGTATTTGTTCGTGAGACAAATAATTTTTTTTATTGTTGTATTTCATGAAGGCTATCTATTTTAACTATGTACCTACCGTGATGTGTTTTGCGTGTGTGACTATTGTAACTTACTTAATATGTAAAAGCTCATATGGGGCGTTTATAATAATAATAATAATACTTGGACGATTTATATAGCGCCGTTTTTGTGAAAAATCACCACAAGGGCGCTGTACAAATACTACTTGCTAGGGTTTATCTTATTATGTACTTATACAGAAAACATACTTACCTGGTAGGGCACTCCAGATTAAAACTTAATTAAATTACAATGTTTTGGACTGAGATGGTATGACTTTGCACGCACAGGACACATATATTAGAAAACATAATATAATAAATAAATAATACAAGAATTAACCAAAGTCTGAACAAAGTTTTGTATATGATTTTAGACATTTTATATGATAATCTTCGAGTTCTAATTTCGTAAAGCCCGACAAAAACCATTCAGACTGGTACCAAAATTTCAAGGCCCTGGCTTGAGTTTACAGATCTCGACATTCTGGACATCGGAGAATGGTACCCATAATTAGTAGTGTTTATTGAGGAAAAGCAATTCATTGTTTCTGAGTCTATGGCAAGGAATGTTGAACTGGATGAGTTGCAACAAAGAAGGTGAGTAAATAATACAATTAATTAATTTTTAAATTCAAATAAAATGAAAATCCTACGTTCCTAAATTTCCTACGCTTTTCTAATGTAGAAATGTTTATGATTTGTTCAATTTCAACTTAATCGTTTACATTGTAATTGGTTTGGGCAAATTTGGCAAATTGGGCGAACATTTGATTGCAAAAAAATAATAACTGCGAGAACACATTTTGGCCTTAGGTTTAATAGGACATTTTTCTAAACAAATTATTTTTATTTCTCACTGGCACATTAATAAAAATAAAACAAAAACTTTAATAGACCCATAATTTTGATAAGAATGCTTCAAAAAGTACAAGTACAATGCGTTTTTATATTATTACGTACTTCAAAAATTTAATATCACCCGTTCTCGGTCAGGTGAAGAACAAACTCATATTTTGAGTCAAGGCTTAGAGCAATAATGCTAAAATAAGGCTGTATTTTTCTTCCAGATGTAATCAATCAAAAACCGCCCATTTGGCTTTTAGGGGTGGGTGTCTTCATCTTATTTCTACCACCCCTCTTCATCCACCCTTAGGCTGGGGGGCAGGGATCGCCAACTTTGGTTTGTGAGATCACACCTGTGATTTGTTAATAATGGAAGTGAATAATGAGGATATTCCATGAGGATATTCCAAGAAATAGCGGCCAATATAAAATAAGAGGAAATATGTTGAAATTTAAGAAGGAAGGTACGAAATATGTTTAGTACAATTTCCAGTGTGGTAATTTTGTAAAGCCTAATTAATTTTGTATATTGTAATACAAATTGAAAAAAAAAAAGCATCTTAGAAATATTATATTATTATTAGTATACATGTAACCAATGTATATATATGTTCTATTTTAAGTTAAATCTCCATATACAAAAACGAATGTTTGTCTTTTGTTTGTGACCTCGATTTTTTCGAAAATTACTTGACCAGTTTCGCTGAAAATAGCACAGTTTGTTTTTATTAGTGCCGGGAACGTTTAGAGAGAGACGTTTGAATAAAATCCAAGATGTGAAACTGTTGCTATAACGTTTTAAAATTAGTACGAAAAACATGGAACCCGCCATGTTGTATTGATGTTAGCCAATAGATATACCACTCTGGTTAGCCACAGATTACATATTTAAAAAAAGGTTTGTTTGGGTAGAATATTTTCAAAATGGAGAACACAAGTGGGTACCTACTTAAGAACTTAATTTTCAAATGAATGTTCTTTTATTTCTTTGTTTAGGAATAGTAATAGTCGTCACAAGGCATTACTTTCACTCTCAAATCAATTTTGGTACCCAAACGACAAGCAAGAATTCACAACTTCATAACTTTATTCCAAAAAAAAGTCCCGAACAACAGGTAGTAATTAAGTAATTTCTTCAATAAATCTATAATTACTTTGTGGTGTAATTATTAATGAAACTAATAAGAAAAAAAATTGTGTACACTACTGTTTAATATATAAATATCAACATGCTCCGAAAGCGAAGCTTCCCTCATCAGGATAAACAGTACGAAGGAAGTTTCGCTTCCGAAATATGTTGATATTTATATATTAAACAGTGGTGTCTGTAAAGTATTTCTCATTAATCGATGATAACGGTAGCAGCTGGGATTCGAACCCAGGACCTCATGGTAAAAAATAAAAAAAAACTTATTAGAAATTTAATGTAAATCAAATTCGATAATGTTATTATTAAGTTCTGTAAGTATTTTAGTTTTTATTATTGCTACAGCCGTTTCGGCGTTGAAGGCCGTTTTCAAACTGTGGTTAATCCACATTGCGACGACTTACTTATATGATTCCACTTACTCCCACCCATTTCTAATTTGGACGGTGTTAGAATAGGCCGATAAAAATAGTGATTACTTAGTTTCTCCTTTGACCGCCTGTAAAGTTAAGAATGTCAAGCTCAAAGCGATTTCTTTTTAAACTTGTACAAATTATGCAGGTGGGTACATACTAATTGTTTTAATATTTTTTCTGACACATACAGTTTATTGCATTCCAAAAGTTATTAGGTAATGATATATTAATTTTGCAAAGTTATGTTAGTATACAGAGTGTCCGGTAAGTCGTGAATAACCCTTCAACTGAAGATGGGAACCCCAAGGCCGTTCCGAAAATTCACTATCTTGTTTAGCCAAAGTCTCACGGTATTCGACTTGCAAGGCTTTTTTGAAATTTAAAAAAAATGACACCATTGCTCACGCTTGTCGGTACCATGGTCATAAATGAATTTTCTCTTTCTGTTTTAAAACTGTAGTCAGAAATCAGAAATACAGTTAAAACTTGTACTAACCCTTTTAGCTAAGCTATAAATATTGTTTTCTGTTGTGGCAAAATAATTCATTCTAGTACTTAAAGTAGTAATTAATACGAAATGTGTGATTAACAAGTCCTTTTCGTGTCCGCCAGAGTGAAAATATTCCGGTTACAGACTTAAATTCGGTTGGTAGTTTTGAATTCTAAATAATATTGTTAATCATTTCAACAAGCTAATAATGAAGTCACGAGTCGTTATTAAAAACATTTGCTGAGAAACATTTGCAAAATCCTTAAAATTAGGCCATTTTTTCAACGAATAAACTCTCAAAGACTTTTTTGTGTATTTGGGGAGTATGTTTACGAGAGATGGTAAGACTGATAAGGATATTGAAAGAAGGGTGAATGCAGGAAACTCCATTAACCGACTGCGCCCCCCACTGTAGAATTAGGCAGCCATCTCTGGTCGGGAGTCCCAAAATATCTGAAAAAAACTCTTGACTCTGTGCAAAAACGGGCGGTCCGTTTGATAGATTCGCCTATCTTTAAAAAAACAAATTACAATCTTGGAGCACAACGGCGTGATGCTTAGTTAGTTAGACTATTTTTTTCCCTCACGCTCAAACACTCACGGTGTAAATTTTTCACCTGATCTCACCAAAGAACCACCTGTCTGTACGAAAATGTTTGCCGTTTGCTATCACTGAGTTAGGTGGTAAATACCTCCCACAACACCTAGCGTTTAATTGTCCCTCCAGGCGATGTGCCACAAATCAGACTAACGAATACCACCCTTGTCTGTCGAACACCCCCGAGGCAAGACTTATTTCCTCCCCGCCCACTCTCAGCCTCCGAAGCATCCCTGGCTGGAGCGGTAGAGCCTCTTTTTACCTCACGAATAAGAGATTATTCGTGTGAGATGGCCATGATTCAACGAAACATTGAAATTTTGATATTTGCTTTTATGTGATTTGTACATTTTACACGGTTTATTGAATGATACAGGGAAAAAATATGTTTTATGTGTGTAAATATCAAAGAAAAAAATAATTGAATAAATATTAACGTTAAATATGCCTATAGTTGTAGTGAATTTGTCTAAAAATGTATAAGTGCAAAATGGATGCATGTATTTGGTAGTTAGTCGACATTTTGCCGAGTAGATCGATTAGTTGATTAGGTGCAGGAGTTCACAACCTCAAACGAAAGAGTTAAGTCAATTTTTTTATTTATTTTTTAATTTAAGTTATTTATTTAGTAAGAATGTATAGTTCACGTGTTGAATTGGTATATTTTAAAAGATGATATGGGGCCACACTGTTGAACTGTACTCTAATAAGCCGCGTACTAACGACAGATATACGATTTTTATAACAATGAATCCGATAATGCTGGTAATATGAGGAATTAAAATATTGTCATCTTATTTGTACCCGGGAATGTTTGTCGATGTTTAATTCTTAATGTTGGTTTCTCAATGCGTAAAGTCCTTTTTTTTTACTCACATATTGTTCACCATCTTGTTTTGGTTATTTTTCTTGTTATTGGTACTCGTTCTTATCTTTTGCTATTGTTATTCTTGATAGTATTGTGTTACAAAGAGGAACAGTCCTTGCTGGTCTTTACTTAAATTACTGACTACAATCACTCAGGATTATTTTTGAATCAAATTATACTTACATCAATCCTGCTAGCTCAATCTCAGGAGATATTCACCGTGTTTGCAAATCGTTTATGGTTAATTTGAGAAACCACCGCTTTCAGGATATTTAGATATACATAAAATATAGGGATAGGTAATAAAAATAAATGAGTCGCTTTTCCATAAAAAATTGCCTTCCATTGATAGTTATGAATCTACGTCTAGAGAAACAAGCCGTGAATCTCTCTGTGAACTTATTCAGAAGTTAATTTACTTTAAAATTATATGCAAACGTAAAGTAAATAAACCAAAACTTGTAAGGAAATCAAAATAAACATTACCTTGGCCACATGTGGCCATCTCGAAGTGCAGCAGATCCCAGGACGCAGATAGGAGACGTAAACCACCCAGTTGGTAAATTTGAATCCAAAATAGGAGCGGTCACCTATGCGGCTATCCTCTTTGACCAAAAAAAACCCGAGCGATTCTGGAAAGGCGAGCCAGTCATAAGCTGACCGTTGCAGTTCCCCCCTTAAAATGCTTGACCAATGACAACGCACTTCAGTGTTACCATCAGGTGAAACAAATACTGTAAAGAAAATAACAGGACTAAATAATGAATCGCTTTTCCTCTACTAATTATGGATACCATTCTTCACTGTTCAGAATGTCGAGACTTGTTAACTCAAGCCAGGGCCTTGACATTTTTGGTAGCAGTCTAAATGATTTTTGTTGGGCTTTACGAAATTAGAACTCGAAGATTATCATTTAGAATGTCTAAAATCATGGACTAAAACTTTTTTCAGGCTTTGACTTGAATGTTCTCTCAAATGTATATTTTTGTTCTCTTTTTGTAATTGCTTCATTCTTGTATTATGTATTGTGCTGTTATTTTTCTGTAGCTCTTGTTTATTTTATTTCGTCTTATGTATTCTGTGTAATTGGATATTGGTTTGAAAAAAAAAAAATAAAATAAATGTGAAACTTTTTGTTTTTCTTGTTTTTCTCTTGATTCGTGTTTTCTTGTAATTCGTGATATCATCGTAATTCATGTTTTATTTTTATACTGACTTTTTGATGTCTACTGAAATCGTCTAAATTAAAAAAAAAGAACATTTTAAAATTTTTGAAGGTTCACAGAAAACCTCCTATACTCTGGTCACCCCACTCCCCCATCTTCCCACTTGGCGTGTGCTCCCTTTATCTTATTCACCCCCCAATATTTTTTACCGGATTAAGATGATTGTTGCTAACCATCCCCATGTTCCCCATATTATTCCCCCAACTGCTGAAATACTCTCAGAGAGATGGTAAAAAAACACAAATATAAATTGGAAAATAACGGAAGACTTGTTTTAAAATATTACTGTACCGGAAAATTACTAGAAAATAACATATTTTCTTTGCGTTACCGAACCTTACCCGAAAGATAATACATTGTGATTATTTATTCGCATTCTTAGAAAACTAGTGAAAAAAGTGATGATAAAAAATAATATTATATGCTATTCGGAAATAGGAGGAGGTAGAGACATCTCCCTAGGGTAAAATAAACGTGAAAAGCAGATGTTCCGAATTATCTGGGCCTTCTGATTGACTCACGGCACAAATGGAAATACATTGACCATGTTTTGGCATCTGTAATGCATAATTATCTACCAACTTCCCTCCCCCCCGATCCGTTCCCATTTGTCAGCGGAAGAAGATCGTACCGAAATCAGTTCAATTTAAAACCGCTCAACGCGCAGGAGCAAAAGTGTTCAACGCCGCGATACGAGCAACTGGTCAATTCTGGAGGTGAACAAGTTCTACAGGATATCCACGAACAAAGGTAGGACTATTCCATTTCTGTGGCATCTTCTCATTTTTTTTAGTCCTCCATATCACCCTTTTCCGCCAACCCAGATCTATGAATACAATCGAAAAACCGGACATAGATTTAAATTCAATCAATAGAATAGAAAAAATAGATTAATTTCAAGATTATTTCCGATAAGTTGTTAATTACTTCTAATCACGTCAATTCACATTGCGTAGGTATTTTTTGGTGTAGGTAGTTACCACACTAAGTACTCACACATGCAAAAATTAATTTATATTTACTAAAAAGAATCAGATTGTGGGGGGGAGGTAGATAATAATTATGCATTGATGTCAAAACAGACATTGTAAAATCAAAGATTTCTCTAGTAACCGGTGTAATGCACAGATTACGTGAATTAATTCCCACCTCTATACTACGATCATCATAATATGTTATGATTCATTCCCGCTTGGTCTATCCTTCAAGTTTCTGTGGTTTCGCTTCCAAGAAAATGATATCTGAGGTACAGATAATTCAAAACAGGGCTCAGCGTAACATTTATGGCTTGCCATGAGATACACATTAACATTTAAGAATATTCCTAGCCATGAGATAACAAACACTATTTTAAATATGATTCAATGTCATACTCACACAAATACAAAATGTAAATATAATCACGACGTTCACCAACACAATACACGACAACACCACAACTACACATATCAAAAATACACTCTACAAAATACGGACTGAAATCATTGGAATGCGTTGCTTACACCAGCTATAAAAAGTTGCCTTAGGAATTGAGAAATGTGCGCACTTCGAACACATCCTTAAATAATGATGTGATATTTCTATTGTATGTATATGTGTAGAGCCTGTACATTAATTTATGTTATGTTCCTATTGTGTACATAAATATTTATTGTTTTTATGTTTTCTTTTACATATTTGACTTGAACACTTTGTTAGACTTAATATTGTGTAGCAAATTATAACAGTCTCAAAATGAGTTGAATTGATAACTCATGGGAATGCAACATTATTGTATATCTTTAAATAGAAAAATAAAAAAAGGAAGTAGGTAAGTAATTAATTAAAAGTCACTTATTTTAAATTTTTGTTCATGTTAGGATTTTTTTTTAAATATCATCTTCTATTTTTTAAATTATTTTGAGAATACTGTGTATCCTGATGAGGAAAGCTTCGCTTTCGAAACATCTTGATATTTATATATTAAAAACAGTGGCGTCAAAAAGTTTAGTTCATTAAAAATATGCATATTAAAAAAAAAATACATTTCGCACTTTTATAACATTCCACCTTCCAGGTCAATACTAAAAATGTCAGAAGGCACAGATATATCATTTAACATTCCAGTACCTCGTGTCATGCTCTACTGTTCCAGCACGTCCGTTTTGCCATGTGAACAAACAGAGAAGGTTGTAGTGTCGACGCTGTCGGTAGTTTTTTGGTATGAATAATTCGTAGAATTCCATGAGGTACGGGTTATCAATGAAACAGTTTATTAATTTGAATGATGTTTCTATAAGGGCCCATTCCTCCTAGATTAGAGACGTTTGTAGAGTGCCTCAGAAAGTAAATTCATGGGATGCATGAATCGCGCGTACTCTCCATACATTTTCCTATAAACATCATTTGGATATCCGCAAGTAATTCTATTTATTTTTGTTAGTTTTGATCTTACAATGAAGCTGAACATCGATGTTTTTGCTTCGGACTTATTTTAGAAAGACAAACATCCTCAAGATACGAATAATCTGATATTATTTGAAAATCTCCTACTACCATCACAGTAAGCGGAATATGTTGCTTGCGTCATGATGGAGGACTTAGCCAGCTGAGGAATTGAACTCATGACGCCTAGGTGGGACCCAGACGCGATGCCAACTCAGCCACTGAACGGTCTTCTTATCACAACCTTAAGAAATTTGTAGCACGATGTTGATAACTAAACTATATTTAATTATTTATTTATTATATTATATACGCCCTACATGGGCTATTACATATTTAGTTAATTAAAATAATCACACAGGTGATTTCATTTAATTTTTCCTGTTTCACAATTAATTAATTTAAAAATAATATATAGTATATTTGAGTGGAAGATACTCTCAGTATCGCCCCGGTGAAAGACCACTATTCAGAATTGAAACGTTGCTTTAAATGGCTTTTAGACGTGCTTGGCTGGAGCCTTATAACAATTGGGGATGCCATAGTCTCACTGGTTCCAGACGGTTGGGCGCAGATGGGACTCTTGTGCGGTATTCATGTAAAAAAAAGAAAATCAGCTACAGAAGCGAATATTCAAAACATACCCCACATTCACTGATACTGTATGATCTGAAGACAATGATTTTTTTATTATTTATAAATTAATGATAGACAAACATTCTCGGGTTACAAACAATTCGACATTATTTGAAAATATCCTACTACCATCACACAGGAAGCGGAAAATGTTGATTGTGCCATAATGGAGGACTAAAGCAGAGTAAAAAGAACAGCGCTGTTTATATCCACATATTGTACGATTTTGAAATAAACTCGCGGCAGATTAAATAATAACAAAATATTATTTCCACGTTGTGAAAGCAGAAGATTCCCTATAAAATATTCGGCGAGGCAGGCAAGTATTAAGTATGATAGATTGCCTTTCTTTTCTCCTCATTCAATCACATGAATATAACTCCAATTCTTCCTCTTCCTCCTCTCTCCCGTTCTGTTTCCTACCCTCTATCTTCTTTTCTACTTCTTTTTCTTATCTGTGCCTCTCGAGCTACACACTTAAACCATAATTCACACAATATCTTCATCAATCGAGTTGCTTGAATTATAATGGAATAGGTGGGCCCTTTATCTGCGCGGGAAAAGAATTTATTTTCAAACGAATAATATCTATTTATTCCAACTCACTTAATGCAGTTTTTTTCTTCTCTCAAGGCGATGCAATGGGAAGTAATACAAAATCATCTGTTTTTGGTTTGAAAATTTGGTGTCCTAGAAATATCATAGATGATTTAATTAATTACTGCAAATAGAACTTGCTTCTGTACAGAAACGGGCGGTCCGTTTGATAGATTCGCCTATCCTAACAAACGGATAGCAATCTTTAGAGCACAGACGTCAGGTGGGAATTCTGTTCTTGTTCTACCGGTATTTTAATGGAAGATGCTCTGAGGAAATAGCGTCATTGATACCTTCGGCACCGGTCCATAGTCAGGAATCACGCCAAACGCGGGCCCAACATTGGGTCGCTTCTAGGACTCGTTCTTGTATTCAACAGCTCGGCTGTGGAATAATCTGCCGGCCTCTGTGTTTCCCCCCTCCTACAACATAGGTTTCTCCAAGACCCGAGTCCACTCCTTCCTATCCTCTAAAAGATCTTCCATACAGCATCCCCTAAGATGATATAGGCCTTGAGGGAAATTATTTCCCTCAGAGCCTCCTCCGTGGAGCTACTGTAAAAAAAAGAACACGCTTTGGCCTCTCGTTTAACCGAGCATTTTTATGGTGAGTTTTTTATAAGCCTATAATAAATTACAGTATCAGACCTAAAAAAAAAAAAGTGAAAAATCTCCTACTTACGAACCCTTTTTCCAATATTTTGAAAAATTCAGTTTTTTAGAATATGATCGAAAAACATTTTGATGAGTATGCCTGAGCCTTACAAAATAAAATAAAACACATGTTTTGGTGATGTTTTTTTTGCGCAAATCTAAACATGCGGCCGGTGTTAAGCGGGAATTTCAACCTTTTTGCCATCTGCAAAAGGAATGCGTGATTTACTTAGAATTTTAGGAAGTGGATTCCCTTAAATAGAGAGATACACATTCTCAGCCTACAAATAACAAGAGAATATTAGAAAAATTTCTATTACCATCATTGCAGTGGGAAAATGTTGCTAATGCAGTGATGTAGAACTTATCTAGCAGAGCTTATTTTCTTAATAATTAAAAAAATTAATTCCTATTTAATTTTGACATTTTAAAGTAAGGCATAAATATAAAAAAAAAACGTTTATATTAAAGTTTTTTTTCATAGTCCTCCTCACCATGGGATCCTATGCTGAGGCGAACAAGGTTTTGAATGAGGTTTCAGCGACTTCTATATTTCAGCTTCAAGGTTTGGGTAGTGTATTTCCAGTAACTTCTATGACGTTGTTTTAAGAATACTAGTTAGTTCCTCTTCTGTTCATTTCTTAAGCCAAGTTTTGTTGGACTTCTCTACAGCCTCTTTGCCCAAAAGTAGTATTACACTCAGGTCCATTTAGCTTGTCTAGTTGTTTTGTTCTGGTATTATGATTATGAGGAATGAGAGCCATTTTGTCCTTTTAAAGATGATGAACCAGAATTTTGGTAAAAATATTTTGTACACTTGGAACGTCGAAATGTTTAATTTTATCCACAACGCCTTGGTAGGAACCTATAGCATTCTCATTTTACAAGACGGAAGTTTCTCTATTAAATTTTTTTTTAATCGGGTACGCCATTACAATGAATGTCGTAAATAATTACTTCCTTATCTTCCTATTCGCCCCATTTTCCTGTCCCTAAATTCTTCAACTCACAACATACAGTATTTGAAACATTCATAGTCCCATTGGCTCTCGATAGTCGGGAGTTGTTGGAACTCCTATGCGGAATTCACAACAAAAAAAATTAACATATTCGACAAAAAAAATAATTTGTAATACTGTCATTTATTGATGTTGGTAAGACCATCTAGTATACACATTTCGTATATGTATATTTGTTTGTTCGTTTGTATGTTTCATTATTACGCATTCCACTTCAAGAAGACTTTGAAGTGGAATGCGTAATAGAACAAACTTTCTTTTCATTTCAAAGTCATATTTTGACCTGCGTTATACTTCCTATTAATTTATTTCTCAATGGTTGCAGCTCAGAAAAAGAGCAAAGCTTATTATTGGGTCGGAGTGTGAGGAATATTTGAAAGTACCCTACCGGGCCACCTGAAATAGTTAATGTTTTGAGTAATGAAATATTACTGTGACTTGATTGATCGAGATGGAATGTACACAAAATAACTTGTACACGTATTATTATGAACCTTGAAAAACGTTTTTATTTTATGTAACGTAATTTCATTTTTTAAATGTGAATATCACACAATAGTCACAACTGCCAGGAGCTAGTGAGACATTAGCATCCCCGATTGGGGTATGTTGCGAGGCTAAATGGTGCTATTTTGCCGGAGCGATACTGAGGACATCTACCACATTAATCCAATAGGGTATTTTAATGGTTTTTTTCATTGTTTACTGCAATTAATAAAAAGTTAAGATTTACTAATAATTTTTTTTAATAATTTTAAATCTTTCGTTTTCGATATTCCGCCAAAACGAAATGTTCGTTTTTGTTCGTGAATATGGCGTTATTGACGTCATGCCGACCTACGTCGGTGACAGCCGTGGCGTTGTGTACATCATAGTTTTAGCCAGTTCGAACCGTTTTTAGATAGTTTATAAAATTAATAAATATCAGCGAAAAAATGTTTTATTTTTGTTTATTATTATTGATAAAACATAATTATAAAGGAATGTTCGATGTCTGTCTCCCTGGGAGAATTCCTGTGTCGAGACAGACGTAGGTAGTACATACGTTAATAATAATAATAATCGGATGATTTTTATAGCGCCGTTTTTGTGAAAAATCACCTCAAGGGCGCTGTACAAATCTTACTTCCTATTCTTACATTATTCCTATATTACATCTATTACATTTTTTTTTGGACAGGCTATCATTACACATTATTTATAGACCATATAAAGAGATGCAGTTAAATTATCAAAACTAAATACGGCTTGATCTAAGTTTTCATACATGTTAAATTAAGAAAAAAAAAATGCTAACCGTATTTATTCCTTACGATATATTGCAAAACGCTAATACAAATGATAGGAGTCATGTGAAGTTGGGTGGCGGGTGAGGACGGGGGCCCGGGGAACAGATCCATATCCATATCCAATCTTCTTTGTCTTTGTTGGTGACGCCCCTGGGCGGCCTGACGAGACGCTTGGTGTTAGTCTGCCCGTACGCCAGGTAGCGCTTGTCGGCCGGCTTCAGGATCTGGCAAGAGCACACCAGCGTGTCGTCCATTTCTCGCCCCAGCCGGTGGTGTCCTTGTCGGGGTCGGACCACAGCAGGTCGCAGAGCAGCCTGGTCGGGCACGTCCGTGGGCCGCATGATGCACTGGATCTGCTCTGTAGACTGGAGGTCAGAACTCAGGTCACCATGACAGCAGAAGATCTTCTCGTCAAATGTCTTTTCCTATTGCGCCTTTCTCGGCAGCCACGAAATCTAATTTTACGGGTTGCGGTTGTGGTACAACGTTCAAGGTTATAGAACGATATCTTTGCAGCTATTAAATGGTCCAAAATAACACATTCACTATTAAGTTTGCGTTATGTAGCCCGGTCGTAAACGATATTGTTTACAATCACCATAGTTCAAAGAATAACATTGTAAATCAACCATTCACTTTGGACATTTCCCTAGGCTTTTAACAGGCAAAGGTCTTTTAACAAGCACATGTGGCGAACGCCTTCGACTGATGACCGATGCTTTTGGGTTAATTTAGAACAACGTGACAGATTTGAACTTAAAATGTTTGGGTTTTTATTTGATTTTTTATTATAAACTTGATTTAAGCCCGAAACGGCCATACTAAAATTATATGATTTTTATAAATGTAACCTATAAATTATTGCGGATATTTCACGCTATTTTAACACCGGAAAAATTAAGAACTTAGCAATATTTCCCAGATAAACTGGAGCGCTTATAAAAAGCTGCCGGCTGCTACGAGAGCGCCAAAATAATACGTTATATAATTAAATAAATAAAATATAATAACAAAGAAATGAAAGACCTTTTAAGATATTTATTTATTATATTATATACGCCCTATATGGGCTTTTACATATTTAGTTAATTATAATTATAGTTACACAGGTGCAAAACACATCACAGTAGGTACATAGATAAAGTAGATAGCCTTCACGAAATACAACAACTAAATATTTCATTTGTCTCACGAACAAATACTGAAATAACATAGTGTAAGTAGCGTTCCATATAATTAGCTACGTAGGCGAATATTCAAAACATACCTCACATTCACTGATACTTATGCTCTAGACACACATTTGAAAAATTATTGAGGATATATGCAATAATCGTCTGTATGTATTTGTATTCCGAGCAGTTGAACATATCTATTATGTCTGAGAAAGTATTACCTTCTGTGTGAAGTCTAGGTACAAGAGATTTTTTTAATGACAGTCCTGAAATGATTGTTACAATTGAATAACATTTTAGATCTAGTAGTTCTAGTTGGAATATTAAGATTAATTAAGCTGACTATACATATCAGGACTGTCTATAATACCATTAACAAATTTGAAATAAAAGTTAGGTCAGAAACAAGTCTTCTATCTGAGAGTTTTAATAATTTCAGTTATTTAATTGAGTATATATATTACTCGTATATAGGTGTATAGAGGTTAGGTTGTATACAAATGTTATATTTTGGAAGTTTTTCAATCCAGGTGAGAGTAAATGAAAAAAAAAGAATTGCATTTGCCTAGAGAGAGAAATTGATACAAAATGAGTAGACCGTCTAAGAATATGTATTACAATAGTAATCAACAATTAATTAAATTTAGTGATTATTTCTATTTGTCTAGTCGTAGCTGGTAGTGTATTGAATAATTTACATGCTATGTATTTAAAGTGTCTTTGTCCAAAATCAGTTTTAGCGAAAGGAGTTCGGCGAAATTCTTTACTTTTGGTTCGTGTATTATGCAGAGTTTGAATTGATTGAAATTACATATTTTTAGTGCGATTATCAGGATCAGAAATATTTATTTTTAATCTTCCACACGTTTTTAACGGTACCCGTAGCTTGTAAAAATACCCTATTCTTGAGCGAAGTCGGACAGTAAAAATATAGTATAATTGTTGTAAAGACCGTGCGATTGATACGATGAGAAGTGAGAGCAATAACATCATTTGGACAAATGAGTTTTTCTTGTAAAGCGCCTTTGTTATATAATAGGCTCAGTGACAACATTAAAACTATAGATACGCTAAATTTATTTAAAAACATGGTCAAAAAGTCTATGTTAGCTGAGAGTGGTGATTTCGCTTTATCCGTGTTATCCCTTATGTTGTAATCAATGTTGAAACTTTATCTATGGTCGATATTATCATTACTATTTACCTATTATAACTTACTTATTACTATTTACTTATTTTTTTTACCTTCCTATTATTATTTACTTATTACTATTTACATAATTTTATTATAATGATATTGTTTTTAAAAGTTTTGGTTCAAAACCTAGTGTCAATTGAAGAATTTTCATTAATTTATTTGCTTATTATTATTTACTTATTACTATTTACATTATTTTAATATAATGTAATTGTTTTTAAAAGTTTTGGTTCAAAACCTAGTGTCAATTGAAGAAATTTCATTAATTTATTTGCTTATTATTATTTACTTATTACTATTTACATAAATTTATTTACTTCTTATTATTTACCTATTTTTATTATTATGTACTTATTTATCATCATTACTTACTTATTAATATTTACTTAAAACTGTGTGTATTATTATATGCTTATTACTGTTTACTGATTATTATTTATTATTATTATTATTGCTTACTAATATTTACTTATTTTTATTCATGTATTATTATTAGTTATTACTATTTAACTATTATTATTTAATCAGTATTTCTTGTTGACAAAAATATGGTCACCCTATGATTGTCGCTAATTGGAACACAGATACATTATGATAGTTGTTTCGGTTACAATGAAATTATTATTGTTGTAATGTATAAATGTAAGGCCCAACTTTACTGTAGATTTTATAGATGTTTATAGTATGAATAACTTTGGTGTGATTTAAAAAAAGAAGTAATATATCGTTTCACTAAAATTGTAAAGCCGCTCATCTCAACAAATGTTTTTGTTTTTTAAATTTAAGAATAAATACATAACTATAAAATAGTGTTTATGGTTTTCCAATGTCTCTTCTTCATCACCTACTCGAGATAAGACTATGTGTTTATTACAGGTTCTTGATTATTATTCCGAAATCCCACATTAAAATTTCTTTAAAATTATAAAGAAATTACACGGACATTTTCTTACCCTTGACTCTGTGCAGAAACTGGCGATAAGTTTGATAGAATCCACTATCTTTAAGAGATTTCAATCTTTAGAGGACAGGCATCAGGTGGGAATACTGTTTTTGATCTATCGGTATTTCACTGGAAGTTGTTACGAGGAACTGGCGTCATCGATCCCCTCGGCACCGGTGTATAGTCAGGAAATACGCCATAGACGGGTCGCTTCTACGACTCGTCCTTGTGTTTAACGGCTCGACTGTGGAATGATTTGTCAGCCTCTGAGTTTCCTCTCTCTCACGACTCCTTAAAAAGACCCCCTGCATAGCAGTGGCGTTAATGTAAACAAACCGACGAGTACAATACAAGAATATTCAAAAAGATGATTTTAATTTTGAGCGTTCTCTTCTGATACACGCGTTCGAAACATAATGCTCTTTCTGGTTGGAGGTTCAAAGTTCAAATGGAGTCGAAAGGTACGCTGCACTATAGCTGTTATATAGTACTCACGGACACAGAAAACCTTGTGCTGCATAGTACCCATTTTATTCATAACTGACGCGAAACGAGAAAAAAAATAGATCATTCACATAAAACGTACAATAGGGAATTTGATTTTTTTTGTTTTTAATGTTCTCCATCAAAGTTAATTACACTTACTTTTATTTTTTAAAGTTCTTTTTCAAGGTTAAATTAATTCTGAAAGTAAAAATTTTTAAACGCTGAAAAAACGGGCAGAATTCGAGAGGTAGCAGACGGAGGTGCGCGTGACATCATCCGTACTGAACGATAAAAAAATGAACTCATATTCCCTATTCAAGAAATATAGCGATACGAAATTGAGTTCATCATTTTAATAACCCTGCAAAGAAAAATATAATATGAAGGGATGAATCCACGGAAACCTTATTAACAATAAGAGTACCATTAGCAAAAATACCTTTTTATTTTGTTAAATCAAGGAACATCTAACGATGATATTACCCCTGAGAAGTACTAGTTCCGGTAACTGGAGGCCTGTGTTGCCTGGAAACAGTAAATTTTAATGACTATTTTGCTGATAATGTCAAAGGAAAGTTCCCGCAATAGCCACCCCCAAATAAAGGGCGGAACTACTGCATGGATGAACTGATAGAAGTGCGTTTTGGGCATGACCGCTTGTAAGAAGTAAGCTCAATTTCACCTCACTTGTGGTGAAATTTATAAATCCGTTTTTTTTCTTGGGTAGATGAACAATTTCATTGGCGTGAGTGGGGCGTAGGAGTCGAGAAGTCTTATGTAATTTGGCGACATTAGTATTTTGATCATTAATGATAAATAAATAAGGTTTGTGTGCGACTAAGATCAATTGTTAGTAGATTATTTAAATTAAACTTCTTTGTTCATATCTTTACAGTTCGAATAGATTATTTATCATTAGCGGAATCTGTTATAAGGTATGTAATTTACAGCCTGGGGGTTTTCCTGTAAAGCAAACATCAATCATTTTTAATCGGTGCAAAATTCATTGCTTTAATTATTAGCTATTTTTTATATTATTATTTTTTTTTACATTTGTGTAGAAATATTTTTGAGTAAGATTCTTGAGAAATATTTATGCTTTAAGTTTGTTACATATATTTTATTTTATATTTATGTATACATTATTTTGTAACCTTAACTGTAAATTTTGCGTTATGGATAACATACTCCCATTATAGAAACTACAAAAAAATTAGTTTATCGGGACTTTTTTGCAATGTATTTTTATTTAATGTAAAATATTAATATACATCAAATGATTAAAAACCATCACTTAAACGTTTAAAATAAAATCGTTTTAATCGTGTTTCGTGACTAGATCTGAATAGCTAAGTATTTCGTATTTATCAACCCCTTTCTTACCCATCTAGGCTCCTTTCAGCCTCAGAACGTATCTCAAAAGAGTAATTTCACTCTTTTTAGTGAAGAAAAAAAATAACGATAATGACGGCATTTTTTTCATGTTGACGAGTAAATTGTTGAGCCAGCACTCAAAAATGACTCTAAACATCACTTTGCAGGAAGCTAACTCAAGCGATACCCAGATGTTTTTTATCTGTAAATTTTATGGGGGTAGTTAGGAAAATGTGCAATAATAATAATAATAATAATAATAATAATAATAATAATAATAATAATAATAATAATAATAATAATAATAATAATAATAATAATAATAATAATAATAATAATAATAATAATAATAATAACAATAACAATAATAATAATAATAATAATAATAATAACAATAATAATAATAATAATAATAATAATAATAATAATAATAATAATAATAATAATAATAATAATAATAATAATAATAATAATAATACTAATAATAATAATAATAATAATAATAATACCAATAATAATAATAATAATAATAATAATAATAATAATAATAATAATAACAATAATATTCAGTGGTTTCGGTGTAGTCTGAATTTGGTGTTAATATATTATCTATTTCAGATCTCCCTATGAAATATATACAGCGTTTTATTTGATTTTTAAATTTAGTATGGCTATTCTGTATTTTGAAGGAAGTTTTTCTGTCCAAATATTGTGTTTGTGCTTCCATATTGTTTGTGTTTTTTGACTGTGAGATCTAGTGTTTTTAATACGTGTGATAGTTGTTATTTCTAGTTTTTTGTATTCATGAAAGTAAAGTAGTATTGTTTTAGAGTATTATTATTTTATTGACATTAATGTTAAGTTTGTTGAAGATTTTGTTAGTCTTAGTTCTTACAGGAACGTTTCAAAAGGAAAAACAATCCTCAAACTGTACTCTTTCCCAAATGTACCCAATTTATGCAATTACACAAACTGGAGGATGCTCTGCGGGACTTGTCCGTGTTCAACGCGAGGGTCTGGGTCCAGTGGGTGGTGGTAATCCGGGGAAGGTCTAGGGTCAGCGGTGGTCAAAGAAGAAGAAGAATGCTAGTAAGTAGAAATCAGAGCGGGGGTGGTCGAGGCAGAGCTGTTGTCGGAGTGGTAGTTGATGCTTGTCTGACTTTTAATTTTTTTCGGGGTCTGTTTATACCCCCAGTCAGGCGTTATCCTGAGCCCTCTGACCGGGATCCCGCTGCGCGATTAACACATTTTCGTACCGAACGCGCCGCGACACTTCTCTCTTTCGCACCCCATTGCCTCGCTCTCTCGTTTATTCCAAGTAATAACGGTTGCAGAATACTCGCGACAAACTGTAAAACATTTTCATTTTTTAACAAACAGTGACGGAACACTCCCCGCCAACTGCTAAATATATTTATACATAATTTCATAATATCTTTAGGATAGAGGTCGGTCCTGCAAACATCAAAAATATTTATTTTCCGCTTGGTCCTGGCCCCGTACAATAATAATCATTGAAGCAAGTTGCCGTATTAAACATTGCGGAAGAGGCGAAGATGTCCGACAAGATATCCTTACTTTGTGGAAATGCCCCATTATGAACGCCATTGTCTTCGTGACAATGAAAAGTTTGGACTCTTGTGCGAAAAATACAATAAGAAAAAATTGGCCTATCAAGTCAAAAAGATTTGACGAAATCAGTTCTCTATAAATTACATTTCTAGGTCTTTGTTGTTCGGTGGGCGGAACGGAGTTAAGTTTTCAGTAAAATAAACCCGCTTTTAGGAGTTGCAGAAAATATAAAAGGACCTTAGCAGTTTACTGGGGGAAAATTCACGAACATTTCTAAAAGATTCCAAGAAGAATATTTTTCAATTTTTAGAATTTTGAAAATTCCGATTAGGGATCCACGCTGACAACACTTTTACAAATACAATATGAATTATACAGCAAGACAACTTTGTAAAAATTGAAAAAAAAAGTATTTTGTGTACATAAACCATGTAACAATTTCTAGATATTTTGTTTGAATAGTTTTGATCACCATGTACTTTTGTTACTTAATTTTATTATTGGGCTACCGGTTTAGATACATCCGTGCTATTCACTAGCATTCAACTAAAACGTTAAAGCTAACTAGTACAGAAATAATTAGACATTATTAGGTGAGGGTAGTTGTGATGGTGATTTGGAAGGGGGGGGGGGGGAGTCAAAATAATTACGAAACACGGTTAACAAAGGTGATTTAAAGGGTGCTATTATTGCGTATACTAAATTAATTTTAGACATAATTTTTTTTTTCTAAAGCTTCTATTCGCACAATTTAAAATATGTATTAATATTAAAAAAAAAAAAGAAGTGGATGTATCGAAATCGGTAGCGCAGTATTAAAATTAAGTAACAAAAATACATGGTGATTAAAACTCTTCAAACAAAATGTAAAACGAAAAATATCGATCTTTTTTCCTTCAAACCCAATTTTATTTGTTTAATGGGCATTATTACAAAATATATCCTGAAAGACGACCTCTGTGGTAAGCTGGTTAAGTTCCTTGGCTATGGACCGAGAGGTCTCGGGTTTAAGGCTGAACGAAACGTGGTACGCGGTCACAGATTATTCCACTGTATGTGTTAGCGTTAAAATAAGATGTAAAAGTGCACACCTAATACTAAGTTCGATGATCGTGCTTTCGGAATATCAGGACATTAAGCCTGGAAATAACTGCGAATGATCAAAGACTCGACAGAATTCAAAACTAAACTTAAAACTCATCTTTTCAAACAATCATATCCATAAGTGGAAGAAATGCACACATGAATTGCTTAGCTAGGCTAGCAGGTTAGTGCGTACCGAAAGTCACTTATAGAATAAGTAAAAAAAAATCACGCATCGGTGCACAAATGCTTCCACAGCCCGCAACACTGTAAATAGCTAAATGTGAAAAATAAGTTATTATCTATTTATAACCTCTTACGCTTTACAAGGTCGTTTTTTTAAAATATTATAAATATTTCAAATAAATACCAACTCTTCTTGTGCCAAAAATCTTCTAATAAATGTAATATCACTAGAAAAGGAGGATAAAATAGCAACTGTAAAAATATCATCTCTATACTTAAATTTTCTATTAAAACTATGTTCATCTGAAGCCACCTGCCAGGTAAGTATGTTTTTCTGTATCTGTTTGTGCACAATTAGGTATAGTATACGAAGTAATATTTGTACAGCGCCCGTGAGGTAATTTTTCTATGCAAATTTTTCAAGTATTATAATTTTTTGTTATTATTGTATTTCATGTTTCCTGAAAGACTTAAGCTTTATATAAAAAAAATACTGAAGCAAAAGAGCACACTGGTTTCAGTAAAAAAAAAACCAAAAATTAAAAGCACATAGTGGGCACCTGTGAAATGTTTCCTTGTATTGACTTATTTATTCATTGTTGTGTGTGTGAGTGTATTTGTAGGTGTGAGAAGTGGTAATCTAAATATTATAGAAGTGATGCCATATGTATGCGCACTGAGCAGTTTTATATTATTGTCAAGATGCTCCTTTTAAATGTAGCCAGCAAATTCGAAAAAATGTCAATGTTAAAGTTGTTATGGTAAATATTATTAAATTAATGAAGAGAACAATTAATTGGGGAATTTGGAGCTGCATTTGTTTAGTAATTATGCGTGTGGAATAGTGCTGCATGGCGGGTATGTCTGAGAGGTGTGTTGAAATTAATTAGGGACTCCGTACAGTCGATATTATTATATGGATTTCTATGTAGAAATGTTAAATCCGCCATTGTTCACCTTTATTTCAAAGATAAAACGATACATAGAAAGTTATTGTTGAATTTGTAGGTGAGGTATTTTATAAATTTGTTTTTAACACAATGGTAATAAGAATTTATAATGTAATAAGAATTACTTTGTTTACACAACTGTTTTTAATATATAAATATTAACATTTAATATATAAATATAATCAGGATCCACAGTATAATAAAAATAATGATACGCATAGACCAAAGACATTAATAACTATATTTAGATGATTAAAAAAATATTATTATAATAAATATTACATAATAAATTGATTAATAATGACGCCACAAAGTAAAAAAAAACAATCGTTTTAAGAAATTAATTATTATGTATTAGAATTTAATTTATTTTTTTATTTTTTATTAATTATTAAAAAATAATCAGACCTAAAAAAATCAAAATGTACAAAATCTCCTACTTACGAACCCCTTTCTGATATTGTCGTATTGTTCATTGTGGCAAATTAATATTTTTAAAACATTTCAATAATTATGCCCGAGCTTTGAAAACAAAATAAAACACCCATTTTGGTGATGTTGTTTTGTGCGTAAAACTAATTTCGCCACCTGCATAAGGAGTGCGTGATTTCGTTAGAATTTTATGAAGTAGATCGCCTTAATAAAAAAAATTATTTAATTTAAGTGTCTGTTATTCACAACCTTTCTTTTCATCTCCATCTTCCACATTTCGGTCAGCTAAATAACACACCAAATTGAGGATGCCATAGTTCCATTGGCTCAGCCGGACAGTTGATATTGACACTCTCGTATGATTAAAATTAAAAATCAAAAAAATAATAATGAAAAACGTATTGTTTAGTATTTTGTTCAGTAGAATTCTTTAAGATAAAATGGGGAAAGTGTGTCAAGTATCCACTTGTCATTTTTCGATAATCTATTGCAAAATGGAATACTTAGCAAGGAATTTTTTTTGTTTCCTTTTCTTATTTTTTTTTCCTTATTTCCTTAACCCATTTATCTACTTTGGACATTTTTTTGATGGAGCTCTCCTTCCAGCAGGCTCCATTTAAATATCTATGGAACAGACTCAGCATGCCTACATTGCGTCTGCGCATCAAAGATGGGAGTCGGTCTGTTAATAACGGACTGTCAATCAGACGAACCGCCCCATTTTGCACAGAATCAAGCAGGTTTATCAAGTATTTGCTAGCTCCAGCCAAGAGCTGATTTCCAAATTCAATTGTTGGACGTACTTGAGATTTGTATAGGATTAGTAGTCGATCACTATTGAAGAATGTCGATTGATGGATGTCGACGCTGAGGAAGATCGCACTCTTGGTTTCGTAATCAATGTGTCTGTTATGAGTGCCTTTCCGCAGAGTTGTTTCGGCTTACGGTCTGCAGGGTGAAGATTTAAATTTAATTTTCAGTGTCGATAAATCGACGTTTATTGAATGAATGATTTTACAGTTTCATACAATACGGCATACGTGGAATAATTATATTATTGTATGGTTTACATTACCTACCTCACTAGGTGTAATCTAAAAAGATTGCCCAGACAATAGTGAACCTTCGATAGGAGATGGAGAAGATGAACAAAACATCAAAATTCTCGATTTGAGATGTCGATATGGAATCGACCCCAAACTTAGTTTTCTTTTTATTTGAAATTTTGTCGAACGTCTTTGAAAAGTTTTCATATTAAATTTTTCCTTCAGTGTGGTGTGCAGGTATTACCTACTTCTGAAATAAAGTCTACAGCAGCCATAGGTAACCAGTGGTCCGCGGGATATTTCATGTGGCACGAAATTTTTGAAAGTTCACAAAAACACAAAACAAATGGGTGTTGCCGTACACATTTGTACGTGCATACGCAATGTTTTTGCTTTCCGTCACTGATGGAAAACATTCCCCTTGCTGGTGAAGCGGGGAAGGGGGAAGTCATCGCACGGTGCGTGTCTATTCATGAGCCCGATACATCGCCTATCACATCACAAATCGGACGGCTTTTTTAGGTTATGTGTACTGAGCGAGATTATAATATATTTTTATAAGAACTTTGCTTATGTATCAGTAATAATAATAATTTATTTAACTGTGATATATTCACATCTTTTGTCTATATTTTGTAATAGCATTACAGTCCTCACATTCAGATTTTTTTAAAGGCACAATGTGATAAACACATCCATTGAAATTTATATTATTTTTTTATTCTAACAATATGTAGTAAATTCAAAAGATTATTGTAGAACTCGTCTTGTCGTCCGTGTAAATACTTTAGCAGGAGACGCTAAATGTATGAAAATACAAATTCTTTTGTGGTTTTTTGTGTAATGTTTCTAAAAGACATTCGCAGGAGACCCGTATTTACGGCGGTGGAAATGTTTTGCTTTGTCTTATTTTTGAGGCTGAGAATCGCGACTCCCATTTCAACAGCCCTGTCCAACCAGGTTCCTACACTCCCCACCACTGACACCAGAATTAATAGACGTGCCCTAATACGGTTTCGACGGCTGGAGGCAAAGGTCGCGTGACACTTATTTTGGCACCAGCTTTGGTGCACTGCCGTCTACCTTTGTTTCACGTGATTTTGACTTCATTAAGCAAATTACAAAATACTTATAAAAAGGGCAAAACTAACTCTAACAAAATATTCGGTTTTTGTAAACCAGCCGAACCTTTTACTTAGTAGCTGTCTTACCTAAATTAGCTGCACATCTAGCTCGCCCCCCGACCCTCTTATTTTGGTTTCTTCTCCTTGTACTTTAGGGCATCTCTATATTTTATTTGCTTTTTACTCCCAATGGTTCTGAGCCTCATGGATATTCCTCTGCTCTTCTTCTGCATACCACTTTCTCCAGGTTCGAGCTATCAGTTTGGCGACCAACGTGCTTAAATAATCTTAGGGAAAGTTTTAAACATACGGTTGATAGTTGACAGTTGATTTCTGTGTTGTAAAAGGCTGTATTCAATCATAAACCGTTTTTCCACGCAGTTAACGGACTATTTACATAATGATCCGCGGATTGAATGTAAATTTTTAAGGACCGACACTGAAAAATGGCCTTAAACCTCATTTTGCAGGTTGCTAACTCAGGGAATACCACAAATGATTTATCTGTAAATTTTATACGGCTTGTTATGAAAGTGTGTAAGGTTTCAAAAAACAAAAATCCTCAAACTGTTATCTTAAAATTCTGTGAAATACTTCCCAAAACGTCTGAAAATAGGTGGAGTTTGAAACCAGTGAAAGCAATTTTTAACGTTCTATCTGCATAGAAATTTACAGATACGTATGTCGTAGTATTTCTTGAGTTAGCAGCCTGCAAAGCGTGTATTTTTGGGTTCGAGCCGCTAATAAATATTTGTATCCGGCTTTCAAACCAAAAAAGGTTGCCAACACCAGTTCACAGTCTGGAAGACGTCAGGCCATATAAATTTATAAATTAATTTCTCTCAAAGGTTGCCTAGCAATGCCTAGACTGGCACACAGCACATGCTACCGATTCATACTTTAATGGATGGAATCAAATATATCAATATTGAGAGTGGTCGAAGTGAAATGATATACTTTATAAAGATGTATTTACTCAATTTACTTAGGGTTGATATTTGTGTTTCAGAATACTCCAAAGTGTATAAAGAATAACTAATTAAATAACTATTTTATCACTCCGCTTCTCCGCAGGAGTAGGAAGAGATAGTAGATCACCACACAACTCTGCCTTGAAATACACTCCTTGCTCCATTCTTCATCTTCTACACTCTTTTCTGTAATTCACTAAGTATAATTAAATTAACCCATTAATGTGCAATCCTCTTACAAGCAAATGCATTTAATAGAAGATGTAACAGACGTGTATTCATTCCACGTTCTTGAGATATTGATGCCACTGAGATGAAGTGATTACCCAGCTCGATAAGGAGTCATCACTTCTTTTATTGTTTTGTTTTTCACCTTTTTATAGGTTTCTATGCATTCCTAAGATAAATTTATATCTCTGATAAATTTATATCTCTGTTCACATGAGAGATTCGCATTAATTTAATCGAGTCATTGATTTTCTATTTTATAATGGGTTCCTACATATTCGTAAGATAGTACATCTTTGATAAGATCCTGCTACATGTATAAGATTTATATTATTTCAATCAAGCCATTTGTATTATATTTTGTTTTTCATCTTTCCATGGGATGTGTTATAACTACGAATGTGAGATTTGCAATTAGTAGTAATAGATTCATCTGGGTTATAGTTTTGTTGATCATATTTTATAGGCATTTAAAATATTTTTAAATAAATAACGAAACAACTGGTACCGAGAGTTAATTATCTATCAAGAGCCGAATAAGTGCTTTACTTCTTTTGCCTTCGCCTTCCCTGAAACCCTCCACATCTGCTGCGTCACCAAGCCTCTGGACTCTGCCTGAGGAATCCTGGAAACTACCTAGTTAGTGGTAGACGTCCCTGCTAGGGTTCACCAGGACCAGAATCAGGCAGAGAACAACCTCATCCGGTTCAGGCTTTCAGCACTTTCCGCACTCTCGAACTGGGTGCGAGAGGCCAGAAGAGTGGCATCCCCCATACAGCTTCCCCAGAAGAGATTGGTTGTATTTGGAACCAGCATCCTATTTTAACAGTTTTGTGCAGACATGCGTTCAGAACAACAGACGTCACACAAGCGTCACACGATCACTCTGAATAAATGTACACAGAAAGAATTTAAATGCGAACATCATCCGCGAGACGTCATTCCAATGAAACCAACGAAACAGGGCTTTTTGATGAGATAGTTTTTATTCACTTTTTAATAACGATTTATAAATTCCACGTATATGAATAAAACAAATTGTACCAGACGTATTGGCACACAAACGAACTGTATGAGGCGGCTAATCCCAATCTGCGGAGCGGGGCTGGGAGGGGAGGTAGCACTCCCTACCGTTCCCTCTGGGTGGAGGAACGGTACGACAAGACCCTTATTTACGACTTTTGCGCGCCTTGTCTGTGTGACGTTGCTTATTTGGGTTCAGTCCGAGGCAGTAGTCCGATGAGGGGTCCAAGGTAAGCGGTAGTTAGAATAAAAGAAGGCGGGTAGATCAAAAGTCAGAGCGGGCAGTGGAGAGAGAAGATGTTGTCACGCTGGCGGTTGAATGCTAACTCCCTCAAACTGGTTTTCGCAGGCTACTTAAGGCGGTCTACTACGCGCAGACCCCCCGTGCCCTGCGCACATTCGACAAGTCCTTCTCTTTCCCGCCGCCGCGCCTCAAACGTTTTTAATCAAGCCATTAAGTCTCAGCGGTCTGTGAGAACACGCTCGTCACACCGCCCGTTACATACATTAACAAAGGCGTCGGGGGTCGGAATCGTTTACGAACAGCAAAACAATATTTATTATTCGATCCGACTCCCTTACAAATTACAAAAATATTTATCAAAGAGGCGGCAAGGCGTTCGACACACTAATGTATTATTCAGAATCGGCGTTTGTTGATCCATATTTATTTATTCTTAAACTTATATATATGGCATACACTTCTTGCTTCATACATATTCATACATCGTCTCATACATTCTATTCTATTATTACGACTTCTGACATGGTCCGACTCAAGTATTTGATGCACTTGCTCGTGTCATGACTTCCTCGGGCGTCCTCGGCTTCTTCTTCGATTCACTTTCGCGTCATATATTCCCCTCACACTCCTTTCTTCGTTCATTCGCTCTACATGACCAAACCATTAAGCGTCCCTTTCTGAATCTTACTCATTAAGCTTATCTTTTAATTATATTTTTCACACGATCACTCACGGTTTTCCCGCACATTCGCCTCATAGATCTCATTTCTACGGCATTCAGTTTACTTTCTTCCCTCCTCTGCTAATTCCATGGCTCACTGCCATACATCGGTTTTGATTAATTAAAATCAAAGTGATGAGTGTACATATTCCATTTTTCATTTCTACCTTTCCATCACCCAATCACATCTCTCGTTACTACGGACGAGCCCTAAAATGAAACAGGATTGGATTCCCAGTAAGGTAATGTTTGGAATTACGTTCCGTATAAACCAGGAGCGCTCTTTTTGGCGCTTAAACTTTTTCTACCGCTGAGCGAATGTATTACTAACTGGCTGTACGAGGCAGTATCTCTGAGAGCTAACGGGGCACTGAATTAGGATATACAGAAGAACGCTTCACCAATTTAAAACGACCTTTTATAAATTTAAAAAAAAAGTGAATTTTGTTTTTGTTTTAAGCCACTTTATTAATTTATATATGTTTCTGAAATCGACCGGTTTGGGTTGGACTCAACCTTCTTCAAAAATGTACACATGTAAACTAAAATTAACTACATTAAACTGCATTCCTGAAGAAGGTTGAGTCCTACCGAAACCGGTCGAATGCAGAAATATATATAAATAAAATAAAGTGGCTTAAAACAAAAACATTTTTCATTTAAATTATAATGTCAACCCACAAAATGGTTGCTTCCTTCGATAAATTAAAAATTATTGAACTTAAAATAGTTCCACTTCACGTGGTCTAATATAAAATAATATATTTTTAACATTTTAATTTACATATTTGTTATTTCTAATACCTTTTACATTTTACTTTAAATATGCTTAATCTAGAAACATTTTTATTTCACTGGGAAGTGGGCTATACATTTTGATGCCTTTATACAAAAAACAATTTTGTGTTTTGGTTTTGCTTTTTTTTTATCAAATATCTTCTTTCTGTCTTGTATTATATATGGTGGAAGGTGGTTTGA
Source organism: Halesus radiatus (assembly GCA_022606495.2). NCBI lineage: Eukaryota > Metazoa > Arthropoda > Insecta > Trichoptera > Limnephilidae > Halesus > Halesus radiatus. The sequence continues at coordinate 165,261 of JAHDVE020008161.1, forward strand.
AGTGTTTGTTTTATTTAACATTATTTATTATATTCAATGGTAGAGTATATCATAGAATCCAACAGTGATTGTTGTAATCCAGCAGGTATATATGCAAATGAAAATATTTTATAATGCCTGCAGTTATGGGCCTTTCACACAACTGGTTTGCCCCATACTAACTTAAGGCACCGTGTCGAAAGGTTCGACCGTCCGGTTGTCCTTTCCTAAGCGCCCTTGAGGTGATTTTCCCACGAAAACGGCGCTATAGAAGTAATCCAATTATTATTATTATTATAAAGTCAAGCCTACCAACTTAACTTTGTGGAAGGGCCATTAGCTGCTCTTATAATAATGGTGTATATATTTGAAAGAAAGCAGTTCTCCAGCCGAAACAGTTCCGGTTGAACCTGCTCCAATTAAATCACGTGTGACCACTTGCAGATCCAAATAACATGGTTGTATGGTGTATGTGGAAGTCTTTACTTTAATGTAGTTTTCTTTTTGTCTTGTATGATGTATGGTGTATGTGGAAGTCTTTACTTTAATGTAGTTTGCTTTTTGTCTTGTATGATGTATGGTGTATGTGTAAGTCTTTACTGAAATGTAGTTTTCTTTCTGTCTTGTATGGTGTATGGTGTATGTGGAAGTCTTTACTGTAATGTAGTTTGCTTTCTGTCTTGTACGGTGTATGGTGTATGTGGACGTCTTTACTGTAATGTACTTTGCTTTCTGTCTTGTATGGTGTATGAGGAAGTCTTTACTGTAATGTAGTTTACTTTCTGTCTTGTATGGTGTATGTGAAAGTCTTTACTGTAATGTAGTTTGCTTTCTGTCTTGTATGGTGTATGGTGTATGTGGACGTCTTTACTGTAATGTACTTTGCTTTCTGTCTTGTATGGTGTATCTGGAAGTCTTTACTGTAACGTTGTTTGCTTTCTGTCTTGTATGGTGTATGTGAAAGTCTTTACTGTAATGTAGTTTGCTTTCTGTCTTGTATGGTGTATGGTGTATGTGGACGTCTTTACTGTAATGTACTTTGCTTTCTGTCTTGTATGGTGTATCTGGAAGTCTTTACTGTAATGTTGTTTGCTTTCTGTCTTGTATGGTGTATGTTGTATGTGGACGTCTTTACTGTAATGTACTTTGCTTTCTGTCTTGTATGGTGTATGGTGTATGTGGAAGTCTTTACTGTAATGTAGGTTGTCTCTAAAGTAAGGTGGTAGTAAATTCTTAAAAACTTTGGAATTAAAAATTAAAACACTGTGGATATTTTTCGTTTAACTCTCATTATATTTAAATAATTGAATATTTTCCCTATTGGTGAATGTTTATTACTTTATTCTGGAATATTTTAGGTTTTTTTAAGTTGCCTACACTACTTAGATAGAAAACACTAGAATGTGTGGCTCAATGATATCTGTACATAAAAATGAATGTTTGTCTGTTTATGCTCGATTTTATAAAAATTACTTTATCGGTTTCGCTAAAAATAGCACAGTTTATTGTTATTAATCCCGAGAAAGTTTAGAGAGTAGTTTGAATGGAATCCAATTTGTGAAAAATAAACCTTTCAAAAGCAGTATCAAAAACATTAAAGCAGCCATGTTTTATTTAGGTTAGCCAATACATATACCACTCTGGTTAGCCACAGATTAGATATTCAAAAGAAGAAGGTTAGTTTGGGTAGAATATTTTCAAAATTGAAAACACAATTCAACCTAGTTAAGAAGGTTTTTTTATTTAAATATGTTTTGAAAAAAAAAATATTTTGGAAAGAAAAAATTTTCAAATGCAAGTTTTTGTTGTTGTTTTTGTTTAGAGATTGCAGATAACTTTTAAATCAATAATGGCACCCAAACGATAAGCAAGAATTCACAGCTTCGAAATTTTATTTAAAAAAATAAAATAATCCCGAGCAAGGCCGGGTACACATCAGCTAGTTGTTTTATAAATTACTAAGCTTGTTTTTTTTACCGATATTTTTTTTTAAATTTTCCAAAGAAAGACACCTTTTTAGCCCCTTTTTGCAATAAAATTGGCAAGAGTCGTTTTTGAGTACAATATTATTCCCAAGTAATTTATCTTATTTACCTTTTCTAAGTTATCACCATCAATTATTATTTGATGACATCATTTGGACACATTGTTATGACGTTTATAACTAACTAACCATCACGCCGTTTCTCAGCAGCGATAGGTAGACAGGACTCGATCTAGTCATACACTTCTTGCTTCATTCACATTCATACATCGTCTCATACATTCTCTTCTATTATTTCGACTTCTGACATGACCCGATTCAAGCATTTGATTAACTTGATCGTGTTATGTCTTCCTAGTGCGTCCCCGGCTTCTTCTTCCATTCACAGTCGCGTCATATATTCTCCTTATACTCATTTCTTCGTTTATTCGCTTTACATGCCCAAACCATCTAAGCGTCCCTTTCTTAAACTTACTCATTACGCTTACAATTACAGCCTTGTATTCTTTACGAATCGCAATATTTTCTCACGATCTTTCACAGTTTTACCACACATTCGCCTAAGAGATCGCATTTGTACGCCATTCAGTTTACTTTCTTCCTACCTCTGTCAATTTCATGCCTCACTGCCATACATCAGGGTTGGTATCAGCACTCCATTGTGGACTGCTAGCTTCGCTTCTTTCGACAACTTTTTGTTATAACGTTTGTTTAAATAAGAACGAGTAGGTACCAATAGTTTTAATACGTTAATTAGTACAATTGGCTAAAAACCTTAAATATGTTTTTGACTGTTCATCTGATCGTCAAATTGAAAGACTTAAAACTTAGAGATTATCGTTACAGGAAAGTCAATTAATAGGAAGTCCAGAACAGGGGAACTATGTGAATTTATCTGCAGACCTTTTTATCACAGTAGGCAGTAGGAAAAGAGTGATTTCATTGATATTTAAAGACTTACAACGGGTTTTTGCTAAGAATACCTAAGCTTCTGGCTTCAGCCAATATCTGTTGGGATTAACTACCACAATACGTATAACAAGCCAATTGGAAACATAAAATTTTCATATTTTTTTGGATAGCAAGAAAGAAAGCCAATATAAAAAAAAGATAATTATTTCATTAGTAAAGTAAGTTGTACTAATTAAAAGGAGTACAAACAGATGGAACTGGTTGCTATATTTGTAATTTGTAACGATGAGCACGGCCTTTTGGGATACTAACAAAAACGAGTCTTCCCTTGAATGCGCATTGAGCATACATGTACATTTTTTTTAATCAAGAATACTTTTAAAAAATTAATATGACATTTTGCATACTTAGTTCCCGTTTTTGACACGTTAAGGCAGGGTGGTTGGTGGGGTGCGAGGGGCGCTGCGATTCGTAGATGGAACTTCGAGTGTATTTTTGAAAGTATAGATTGATTTTTTGCAATATTTTTAAACATTCATTTTTTTATATGAGCAAGTTGGGATAGGCAATGCCCATGTGGAATACACGCCTCTGCCTGCAGAGGGATCCAGGCAGATATGAAAATTATATACGACTCCTATCTACTTCTGCTGCAAAGCGAGCGTTTTAAATAAATTCGTTTTACTATTGTCAAAGATTTTTTTTCTGTAATTGGGAATTGTGACTATTTTTCGAGTAACATTTGACCGGGAATTAATTTTGAGTATCCCGTCAATTTCTATGTTTTCACCGCTCCCCGTTACTTCCTGTAATTACCCAAGTCATTATTGTAATTCGAACTCCCGCCACTGCAACTGTTACAACAAATCAATTTCTACTTACGCAAGCAGTATATAATTTACGAGTTAAGTGCTTCAGGAAACAATAAAATTGAGTGCAACTCATCCATACCGATTCCCGTAAACCATACGATATTCATACGGTATACACGACGGTCTCCGCGGTTGAGTGATTACGATCCTTGTAAATTCCAAGTAAATTTTATTTGATTTGATTCCAATTCACAATTAATTCATTTAAATCATATGTGGTATATTGGCGGTACGTTCTGAAGTGGTAAATACTGTCGTATATAGTATCGCCCTGGTGAAAGACAACCATTCAGAATCGAAACGTTGCTAGAAATGGCTTTAGCCATGTTTGGTTACCAGATCTGAATGAATATGTACCTTCTCCACCTTTCTCTTCTCCATCTCCTTCCTCCTCAATATCTCCAGCCTCATAATATACCCCGATTGGGATGCCATAGTCTCACTGGCTCCAGACGGATGGGAGCAGCTCTATGTCCTCACGTAATACCACGGTACACATTGGCCTTATTACTATTAGCATCTCATGGTTTGATTTACTCGACTGGATTTATGTTACATTATTTGCGCTCTTTGGGAAAAGATCTTAACTGGATTAAAACCCTAACCAAGGAACGGAAAAGGGACAAACATTTGGTTATAAACAATTTACTAAAGTTTCTTTTTGTACTTACTGAATAAAATATATTGAATATATTAATAACTATTTGCTGCATCCTCTTCGGGCTGCATCCCCGAGTTTCGTTGTCGGCTTATAAAGCTGAGTAATACGTAACTCAATCTTATCAATATTACCCAATAATATTATCTTTTTTTTTGTACTCAATTTTAAAACCATTTTTTCCCTCATACCACCAACCAGTATATACTATCAAACACATACATAATCTCTTTATACTTAATTATTATAATTTTTTACATATATTATATTACCATACTATGACAATACTATCTTTTTCCCTTATATTTTTGTATAATGGCAATGAATATGAACTAAACTTGTCAACTTGACTGTCCTAAAACGGGATTTGTTCCCAGTTGGGCAGTCAAAGATTTCTTAAATTTTGATGTTAAATAATGTGTGTTTCAAAAAAATAAATATTATTACTATTATTAAAGTTTGTTTACTCTTCCATTGAAAATTTTTCAGGAGTAAGAAACCACGTGTTATTTTGTTAAATTGTGATTGTATGTCTTAAGAAAATGATTACAATTTTTTTTTTTTAATTTTTCAATCGCAAACCTTAAGTTTATACCTAGTTATTCTATGTCAATGCACGCGGTCTTAAATCTTTCCTCTAATCCGAAGCGGTGAGATATCTCATGAAAAATCTGGTGGAATATCTGCTCTGCGGGACGCCGAGATTCCGATGCGAAAATACCGCCAAAATCTTTGGAAATCCTGCCAAATATTATTATTGTTATTTTTGTTTATGTGTTCTATCTAAGAATCGACATGCGAGATGCGATGGTGTACTGAAAACTAAAATGAAGATTGAATAACGTAGGGATAGTTTTTCATTTTAAATACTTATTTTTCGTAGTCTTCATAAAACAGATGTAAACTAATTGTTTTTTTTTTTTTAATTTTGTTTCATTACATATTTTTTCAATTTTTTTTCATTTAGTTATTAAAATTTTACAAATCTAATAAGACGATTTGCCATGTTTTTCATAGTTCTCCTCACTAGAGGTTCCTGTGATGAGGCGGACTAGGTATTTTTTTGAAACTGATTGTTTTTATGCTCCTACGAAGTTGTTTTCAAGATGCAGGAAAACTACTCTTTTTTATTACTTTGAGCCAGGTTTTGATTTGATTTTTGAAATCATTTGCCTTTTCTGTTTTTTTATGGCCGGTCGAAGCGAAATATATAGCATAGTGGAGAGATATTTATAATTCCTTTGTCCAAAAGGAGTTTTAAATTTAGGAATATTAATAATGGCATTTTGGTTCACTTTTGTGTGGTGAAAAATAAGTTTCTTTGGTTTTTTTGAACTTTTGTAATGTTTGATTAAAATATTCTTAGCATTGATATTTTGGTTGCTAGGTAATGCAAAATATTTGAAAATTTCTTGTGTTGACGTTCTTATGCGGACTTTAAAAATGGTCTTTATAATACTCTTTTGGGTTTTAGATAATTGTTTCATATATATTAGAGAGATTAAACTACATTACAATAAATGAAAAATAGTATAAAACAAGACAAAGACAAATATTAGTAATAAAAAGTAGTATAAGTATGTAAAAATTTGTATTTTAATGATTTAAACAATGCTGAAGATGATAATCTGTGTCAAACATGCAAGAACTGAAAGGTTGATAAGTAAAGTATAAAAAGTCGGGGCAGTTTTGTAACTGTTTTTTGACATTGGTCACATATTGAAAATTGATATTGAAAATGTCAACGGTCAATACAGCATCGTTGATCAGTTGACTCTTTCTGCTGATTGGTGTGTTCTGGTAAACACAAGTTACCAGAACACAAAAATATACAAAATATGTACAAAAGTTAAAAAAAATAAAATCATAATAAGATAGTAGGTGAAGTAGGTGAATACATCACACATAAAATAAATAAAAAATAAGTACATCAAAATAACGCTTTTGAGGTGCTGCGTCATTTAAATTGTGAGGGGCCAATAAGTTTCTCCATTGTGCGTTGATGCTGGAGATTGGACTGAGGCGGGCTTCCATGATGAGGATATTCCCGGAGCTGTTATTTTTTCCCTCATTCCAGCCACCCTGGATCTTATAATGGCTGCAGAACCGGAAACTCGCCCCTCCGTGAACACATTGGATAGAAGTTGTGAATACTTGCTTGTCATTTGGGTGCCACAGTTGATTTGACAGCGAAAATAATGCCTTGTGACAACTATTACCATCTCTAGACAACGAAATATAGAAACATTCTTTTGTAAATTTTATTTCATTTCAAACATTTATTTCAAAATATACCTAAATATAAGTAGGTACCTACTTTTGTTTTCCATTTTAAAAAAAATTCTACACAAACAAACCTAATTCTTTTCAATATGTAATCTATGGCTATCCAGAGTGGTATATCTATGGGCTAACCTCAATACAACATGGCGGGTTCAACGTTTTTCATACTAATTTTAAAACATTAAAGCAACTGTTCTACATATAAGATATCATTCAAACTACCATCTTAACCTTCCCGGCACTAATGAAATCAAACTATGTGCTATTTTCAGGGAAACCGGTTACATACTTTTTTATATATATTTAAATATATCCTATTGTACCTATATGGACTACATTGCTTTGCACAACCCCTGCATGTAGACCACAAAAAAATGTACAATTATTATTCTTTTACCAGAATATACTGTTGAAAATAATAATATAGAAAGCCTTTTTTAAATATTTTTACCTACGCCAGGTGTAGAATGCATGACATCTGGTTCCAGGAGTCAATAATTTTATATATTTTTTTAATATTTTATTTATGTTCGACTCTCGACATGAACAATCGCAAGAATTTGATTAATATATTTAAAAATCGGATAGGTATATCCGAGACACTATCCATCGATTACTAATAAATTTCGATAGAATCTTGTAGTCACAAAAAGGTAGCGGCCAAAATGTATGGGAATTAATTGAAGATGATATTGACAGAGAAGTCAAAGTATGATACCGATAAAAATGACGGAACGGATTGGGGTAGCCGTAGCCCAGCGGATTAGAAAGCAAGGTCCCGGATATATCCCGGGTTCGAGTTATGTCCTCCAATAGTTATGTTTTTTCTCTGTCATTTCGGTTTCATGTTTCATTTTGAGAGTTGTTAATATTATCTTCAATGATTAAAAAAAGATTAGACATAATAAAATAGAACAATGGAACAGTGAACGACGGCCTGCATGGTCGAGGGGTAAGGCTCTCGACTACGAATCCGAAGGTCGCGGGTTCAAATCCCGGCGTGCGCAAGTAATTTTTATTTAATTAATTTGTGTTGTTTCACAATTAATTCATTTAAAAATAGTATATAGTATATTTGCGCACGTTCCAGAGTGGAAGATACTCTCAGTATCGCCCTGGTGAAAGACCACCATTCAGAATTGAAACGTTGCTTGAAATGGCTTTTGGCCGTGTTTGGTGACCAGATCTGAATAGCCAGGTATTTCCCCACCTTCCTCTTCCCCTTCTCCTTCCCCTCCCCAATACCTTCACCTCACAACATTCCCCAATTGGGAATGCCATAGTCTCACTGGCTCCAGACGGTTGGGAGCAGTTGGGACTCTTGTGAGGTATTCATATAAAAAATAAAAAAAAGTGAAAAGGAGATAAGTTTACATTTAAATGGAAGATACAATATTATAAAAACTTCATTCAAAAACTATTCAATGATCCAATATTTAATTTTTAAAAATCAAACATTATTTTGAAATCAAACATTTATCCATTGCATCCGATTCGTTTGAAATATCGGCCTACCGCCGCGGGACTGCATCAATGCGAATGATTTACGAGGTTTGACGCAGGACCGACTCCCAACTCCGTACAGCCGGCGATTTTATCTGCCTGCCATCATACTGTATACTTTCATACGACCGACCAATCAGTCCATTCTACCGATTTACAGGGGGTTCTGCACATAACTGACAAATTACGTGAAGGAGTAAAGGCTGGATCAATATTTGTATGAGAAATTGGTGACAATGACGAAACCAACAGTTATTATAATCTTATCTTATGTATATATAAAAATCATTTGTTTGTTTATTGTGACTATATTAAGCATAGGGAATGTTTGAAATTATCAAAATATCTTCTTCCCACCCTCTCGAAGGTTTCTGGATTCTTACAACCACATGGAAATAGATCTGAATACCTATTTTACCATTACAAAAACTCTTAAGAAACTGTCAACCATATCACACTTTGGGAATGACATTTTGCAAACTATATATAGTTTTAATTAAAATTCAATTTTCGAATAAACTGTTAAAAATTAATTTAATTGAAGCACTTACCTAAATCGAATACACTTTGAATAACATCAAGAATTATAGGTACTTTAAATAGGTAACAAATTTGATGATTTTTCTTAAACAGAATTCGATTTTCAAATAAACTCTTTAACTGAATGAATTTTTACCGACAGTTTGTTTGTTTTTGTGTACTATGTTATGCAATGTTCGTAGATATATCCGCTATAGACTAAAAAAAACTACTGAACCGATTTACGCACAGTTTTTTGCAAAATGATCCGTTTTGTCTGGATAAGGTTTATGGGTAGGGATAGGGGTAGGGGTAGGCGTTGGGGTAGTGGTGAGGGTAGGGGTAGGAGTAGGGGTAGAGTGGGGGTAGGGGTAGGGTTAGGGGTAGGGGTAGGAGTAAGGGTAGGTGTAAGGGTAAGGGTAACATATCACAACCCCAAACCTTATACAAAACCATTTATAACCCCGAGCATCGCCGGAGACTTCAGGTAGTCTATATATAAATATGAATGTTTGTCTGTGTGTCCTCGATTTTTCTTGAAAATTACTACACGGGTTTCGCTGAAAATTATGTACAGTTTGTTCTTTTTAGTGCCGGGAAGGTTTAGAGAGTAATTTAAATGATATCCAATATGTAAAACTGTTGCTATAACGTTTTAAAATTAGTATGAAAAATATTGACCTCACCATGTTGTAATGAGGTTAGTATATAGTTATTCCACTGTGGTTAGCCATAGATTACATACATATTTTAAAAAAAATTTAAATTTTACATTAAATTTTTAAAAAATTAAATGGAGTTCTACGAATTAAACACAAAAACAATTAACAGATTACATATTTAAAAGAAGAAGGTTTGTTTGTGTAGAATATTTTCAAAATCGAAAACACAATTAGGTACCTAATTAAGAACTTTATTATTTAGATATGTTTTATATTTACAAATGATTTTTGTTTTTGTTTCTTTGTTTAGAGATAGTAGATCACTGTCAAATCAATTATGACACACAAACTACTAGCGTGAATTCAAAACTTCATAACTAGATTTTAAAAAATCTCGAGGAAGGTCTGGTACGCATTAGCTAGTTCTTAAATAAAATTATCATAAAAGGGCACAGATGTATTTACAGGTACAATTATCTACGACAAAAGACGCTCGATGTGGCTCCACTCAACTCAAAACCGTGGAAGTTTGCTGTAACGTGAACTTGCGAAATGTAATATTGTTTACTTTTACGTTAACACAACGGAAGCAATCTTCCCAACATGCCTTCCATTGATATGCTTCGTGTAACCTTAAGTGTCCAGCTCAGGTATGGGGCTCCATCGAAGCCAGAGTAAAGTTAGCCTCTCGGAAGCTGAGCGTATTGTACAGAGCCCGCAGATACTTTAATAGTACACAACTTCTGACTATGTACAAATCGCAAGTGAAGCTATATTATATATAATACCAAATGGATTGCAATCTTTAGAGCACAGGCGTGGGTGAGAATGCTGTCCTTGTTCTACCGGTAATTTAATGGAAGATGTTCTGAGGAACTAGCATCATTGATCCCTTCGGCACCGGTGCATGGTCGGGAAATATGTCAAATGCGCGCCCAACATTTGTATACGGTTTACATTTGTCACATGAGAACGGGCTGTTTCTAAGACTCGTTCTTGAATTCAACAGCTTGGTTGTGGAACAATTTGCCAGCCTCTGTGTTTCTTCCCTCCTACAACATGGGTCTATTCAAGACCCATGTTCACTCCTCCCTCTCCTCAAAAAGACTATTCACACAGTATCATCAAAGGTGACATAGGCCCTGATGGAAATTATTTTTGTTAGGGCCTCCTGTGTGCCATTAATGCAAAAAAATGACATACATACACATTTCAAAGGATATCCATAATTCTATTCAGACTACTTCTGGCGTGCATTTTTGGACATTGTGCTCCCTCAAATGTTTCCATTTTTGTTCACACACGGTTTTCGCCCGTACTAATTAATCCCTTGTTTCCTTTTCCCAACAAAGAATGCTATCGATGATACTTGTTACCAAACATCATCAATTAAACATCATCTGTTTTGAAGGGTCGTGGTACGCGGCTAGCAATAGACTCACTAAACTTGAGTATGGATATTCTAGTATTCCTGGCAACTAATATTTGTACAGCGCACTTGAGGTGTTTTTTCATAAAAACGGCGCTATACAAATCATCCAATTATTATTCTTATTAATCACTAAAATATCGTGAATCTGTTTCTCTTATCATTTTTTTATGAACAAAGCGTTTGATAAAAGTTCTGTTATGTATTAAATTTTATGTAAAAATGATCTTAAAAAAAGTTTATTATGCGCAATGCCACTATCGCTTCGAATATGGTATACTAAGATGGGGATCAGCAACTACTAACCATATGAAACAATTGTCTAAAATCCGAAAGGGTCGTTTAAAGCCTATTTTAAAAGTCCCCACAAGGACGCCAAAATTTTCAAATCTTTTTCAGTATCTAACATCCAAAATATCTATGCTAAGAATGTTTTAATCAAAACAAAAGTTAAAAAAAAAACCGAACAAACTTAATTTTCACCACATAAGAGCGAACCAAAATGACATTATGAATATTCCTATATTAAAAACTGTTTTTGGACAAAGGAATTTTAAATATCTCTCTACTAAGCTATATAATTCGCTTCCACCGGCCATAAAAAAACAGAAAAGGCAAAATATTTAAAAAATCAAATCAGAACCTGAATAAAATAAATCAAAGAAGAGGAGTTATTCAGCATCTTGAAAAGAACGTTGTAGGAGCTTAAAAACAATCAGTTTTTAATTAAAACCTAGTCCACCTTAGCACAGAAACCCCTGGTAAGGAGGACTAACAAATACATTGCAAATTGTCTAAATGAAAAATACATACTGAAACCAATTGTTTTTTTAAATATTTGTTAGAATTTTTGACAATACGTTATTACATATAAATAAAAATATTGCTCAAAATCAATAATTGGATAAGTATCAAGTATCAATTCAACTATCACAGCAATTTGTCACCCGCTCTAGGACGCTCTGTACATTGAATTACCCGCTAGACTGCTCCTGCAGTAGGTTTGTGTCAATACAGATTTGCAGCACCGTACACTGCAAATTTCACGTATCAGTAAAAATATAATTATATTGTGGAGATCACACCGGAATTTGGTGGCGTCAGCAGTCTGGGTCATTGCTTCTGAGGCGTGCGGGGTATTTGAAGTTTATTGTGCCACACATTATTATTAATAAAAGTGAATAAAACAAAGGTTTTTTTTAAAGTAATGATTATAAAATAATTATTCAAAAGGACAATATCCCGGAATATTAAACCCTCCCCTTAAGGAGGGTGCTAGAAACTTCTTCGAGCTTCAGTGATGTATACGCAGTGTACAGGATACAGATTAACGACCGTTCTTCCCAATCTTACTGAGCAACTGTCGAGCCGAAATTTTGCCTAAACACTGTTCAAATGCATAAATTCGCACTTCCCAGCGAAATTTTCGATGAAATTTACGATCAATTTAGAATATCCATTTTTTTGGATTAAGTTCCCCTCAGCAGAAGACTACTCATCAAAAGTGTCAACAGGGTGAAAAAACGTCACCGAAATGTCAAATGTTATTATTAGTTTACGATCTATTTTACGCGATTCAAATATTGAATGACAAAGTTTTATTTTAGTTTTCGAATGTCAAAATATGTTTTTTGTATGTTCTACTAATTATGAGCTACGTTTTGTCTCGTTTTTTCTCTCACTGAGACACGCTAATTGTCAAATATACAAAAAAAATGTGCCTTGCGGCATTATAAAAAGACAAGCTAACACTTTATTTTCAACAAAATTCGAACATACACGTTTGCGAAGTATAAAATGTTGGTTTATGTATTAGTTTTTTAAACAAATGATATGTATTCATAATAAATACAATATTAATTCTATGTTAATTTTACATGGAAAGTTTTTATTTTGTTGTCATTTTATTGTTTCAAAAGTGGGAGGCTACTATCTTATCGTGATGAAAGTGGGCGGGTACTATTTTATAGTGGATGGGAACCTCAATAGACAATTTAGGAAAAAAATGCTTGGAGCTGGCAAACAGAGCGAATACTTAACAATACACTTCGCTGATCAGTGACTCAGATTGATCATTCGAAAAGTTGGAAGAACGGCCGTTGGACTTTCGTTATGTTAAATTAGATAAAAATGAATAGTTTACATTTATTACTTATGTAAATATTTTGATTAATAGTACATATATGTAATCTTTTTTTAAATTATTCTTTAAAAGAAAGACAAATATTCCCTGGTTACGAATAACCTGACAATATTTAAAAAACTCCTACTACCATCACAGTAAGCCGAAGATGTTGCTTGTGTCGTAATGGAGGACTTAGCCAGCCGAGGAATTGAGCTCACGACGCCTGGGTGAGACCCAAACGCGGTGCCAACTCAGCCACTGACATATGTAACATAATATTATGTGTAAGTGCTGAAAGTGAGTGCACTATTGATTTTGGCAGCCACCTCTGGTCTGGAGCCCTAAAAATTTATTTTCTGTTGCGAGCGATAAATACTTATATGTTGTAATTATTTTTTACAACACATAAGTTTATTGGGTGTCTAAAATATGACCCCCGCATTTAGTACATTTACAGATATCTTGAAATAATCAGTTGACAGCAGAAGAGTTTTAATACAAATATTGACGTACAATAATTGCATAGATATCAAGTGAACTATCACTACAATTTGTCGCTCGCTCCAGGACTTCTGTACATTGAATTAACCGCTAGACTGCCCCGGAGCAGGTAAGTGTCAATACAGATTTACAGCTACGTCGAATGAATGTCAGAGGACAGTGAAGTGGTTAGATTCTATGTCCCGGTAAAATTGCAATTACATAGCGAATCGGCGGCGGGATTTGCAGATGACATATACTTTACTTTATATAAATACTACCTGAAGTAGGAATACGATATGGCTCGGAGTAAAGTTTTGAGGTTGTAATGTGCTGCTGCTACCCCTACACCTACCCCTACCTCTACCCCTTCCGCTACCCCTACCCCTACCATTACCTCGACATTTATCCCTATAAGTATAAGTGTGCAAAATTTCATCAATAAATATCAACATCATGCTTTATGGGGTGAGAAAGGGGAATGGGAATGGTTTTTCAAATTTTAATTTAAACAGTAACCTTCCTCTTATTTAGAAAATGAAGTGTGCAAAATTTCATCATGCTTGGAGAAATACTGAAGATAGAAGAAGACTGCACGAAGAAGAAGATAAAATGTTATATTATTTTTATACGATTGCACGTATTGTTCAATCTCGGCTCGGTATTGTATTTGTAGTGCAATCCCGGCTCGGTATTGCATTTGTAGTGCAATCCCGGCTCGATATTGCATATTTTGTGCAATAATTTTTTGGTTATGGAGAAATATGTTTATCTGCTTAAATTAATCCACTTTGTAGACACGTACGATACACTTGTTCCTCACCAGGATTATAATGGGATTATACATTCAGTACTCAGGAAAATGTTGTAAATATTACTTTATGTGAAATAACACCGGGTTCCGAACCCATGACATTTGGATTCGGAGCTAAGGATCTTAACTGCTCGGCCACGGAGGTCATGTAACATCGTTAACCAAAAAAAAACAACTTTAACTCATAAATTAAACTAATTTTATGAAAATGTTTATAAATCCATTTTCCTCAATTTCGTCCATGAATTTTCCGTAAAACAATTACCCATCAATATTGATTTCACTGCGACAGATTTCAACCGCCGCCATTTGCAATCCACCGCATTACAAAATGGCCGCCGAAAACTGAAATTTGATTATTTCATATCACTCGAGTCGCTAAACCGCACAAATACTAAGCATAACCTTAAAGGCACATAATTTCATTTCGAGTCCCAACTCCTGATTTGTTGACAGAATCGAATTTGAACAGTAATTTCCCTCACCCGTCTAATTTCCTAGTCTCTCCCGATTTCGTATTCCGTATTGAACTCATTAACGGTTCGCTTTTTATTTCTGCAATTGATTACGGCAAAAAGGCCTCTGGCTATATGGGGAAAGTTTATTTGAAGTAGGAGGAGTCAGGGTAAGTTGTCAACGAATAGATTTATCGAACCTTACTCCCTTATGGGCGGGGATGCAGGGGTAGATCGGGCCGCGGTGATTTACCTTCGGTAAACGTCTTGCGGGGTAGACAATCTTTTGCTAATGTGGAATCCTGCAATTATCTTGGCGGGGAAATGGGTTAGGGGTCGGTGACCTTGGACAAATTTATTTTTTGGTGAGAAATTCGAAATCTCAGTTGTTTGAGATTTTAGCACTTGAAAACTGCTTCTTTGATATAAATTGATAAACACGCGTTTTTTCAATTCTACGAAATATAAGTCTAAGTAATTAAATCATAAAGATTTAACTAGAGGTTGTTACTTGTGCATTATTTTCTAGACTTTTTCAGCATTTTTGTTTTTGTTTTTTAGTTTTTTTTTGTTTTTGTTTTTGTTTTTGTTTTGTTTGTTTGTTTATTTTTCGTATTTTTTTTGTTTTCTGTTTTGTTTTGTTTTATTTTGTTTTTTTTTTCCGTTTTCCGGTTTTTGTTTTTCGTTTTTGGTATTTGAATTTCTCCTACTTCGATCATCATAGTGGGAAAATATTACCTGTGTAATGATGTAGGAATGAACTAGCACATGATTGAACCCATAACGCATGCATTTGTCTTCTCGGCTATCCAACCGGTTAGTAATATATCTATATGAAAATTCTTGCTGTTTTGGAATGAAAAAACGTTTTAATGTAATAACTTAGCTAGGATTTGTTAAGGTGTAATTGAAATAATCACGCTACTCGCTATTCGGATGACTTCAGCGGCCAAGCGGTTTAAAAAATCTCCGGCATCGGATCAATAAGTCGCAGGTTCTAATCCCGGCATGCGTAAATAATAATTCATCAAAACGAGTTTTCTGAGTCGTTCTTTGGACGTATATCTGCTATATTTTTTTCCAGCCTGCGGTTCTTTTTCAATCATTAGCCGATCTCATATGAGAATGATGTCTGCTTCTCATTCCTAGTGAGCAGAGATTATTGCACAGCTTTAAAAGCCTTTTTATGACCTCCTTGTTGGTGGTTGTTTATCACCTCTCCAGACACCACCGCTGAGCGTGTTTCTTTCATCCTGTTAAGGGATGTCGATTGCGGGCACTGCTGTAGCGCAGCGCCGGTATTGGAATAAGGGAGGTATTGGCGGAGAAATTGAAGGAGGCATATTGGAGGTAACCTTTCTAATTCACACCCACCATCTCATAATGTGTGTAGGGACAAGTCGTGTTCCTCTTTATTTGGTTTATGGTAAACGTATTTTCAATTTACAAAATTAACTCTAGAATGAAAGCGTTCTTCTTTACCCCATTAATAAAAGCGAGAAGTATTTATTTATTCGTAAATTTAAAAAAAATCAAAACAAAACATTATCCACTCATCTCACTAGGAGAGTCCTGTGTTGAGATGAACGGTTTTATAATTTTAGTGAAACGATACTGTATAAATCTCAAGTACGTCCAACAATTGAATTTGCGAGCCACCTATGGGCTGGAACTCCAAAATACATGATAAATTTGATTCTGTGCAAAGAAGGCCGGTCCGTCTGATTGAAAACTCGTTGTTAAAATACCGGTTGCCATCTCTAATGCACAGACGCAATGTGTGCGCTGAGTCTGTTCTACAGGTATTTCAATGGAGCCTGATCGAAGAAACTAGTAGTGGTTGAGCACCACATCATTTTATTTTATATATTAGATTCAGATTTAATATTGGTAGTATGATATTTATATTATTTTTATAAAAACATATTTTACATGTTCTCTCTCGGAAATGGCCGTATTCAGCCTCTATGCTCTGGAATCCACTCTAATTTGTTTGGTGTTTCCAAACTGCACAACAGAGGTCAGGGACGTGCCCTTTTGCCGACGATTGACGGTCAGAATAAATCTCTTTAGTATTGTACTCATCCTTACGGAAGAAACAAGTATTTCTCTCTCCAACATATTATTGCCTTGTTGCCGAATGAACCGACAGCCAATTATTTGTGAATTCGAGGTAAATCTGTGCTGTGACTTATAATTGAAAATTTTAAACAATTGTGATCTTCATAAGTGGACCAGCTGGATCCAAAGGAGATCGCCGATCAGGTTAGTGGTGACATTTATTTGTATGGAGGGTATTTCTTACGGTTAATTCTGGAGAGAGAATATTCATGTTGTATAAAGCCCACTAATCGATTTGGCAACTTTCACACTACATCAAGTAGCAATTGATCGCCAATGCATCGGCTTCATGAGAACGGGTCGATTTTCCGACTCATTTTTTATAAGGCGGCTCATATGTGGAACTAGCTACCGGTATTTGTTTTTCCTCCTTCATATAATCCGGGCCTCTTCCTACAGCCGGGTGGTGATATAGATCCCCTGTCTTTACACCGTGCAGACAGGGGCGGATTAGAACTCATGGCCTCAGATTATTTTACCAACAAGCCTGAGGCTTGCCAGAAGCTATGAATTCTGTTATTGTATCTTACGCTGCCATGAGAATGTGAGTGATTTTTCTTCTAATGTATGTCACTCTTCATAAATGTTGTATCTTCACTAGATTAAGAATAGGAACTGACTGCTTTGGATGAGAACAGGTAAATGTTTTGGTGTGTATAAATCTATGTTGTGCCGTGTAGGGACAGTCGTGACTTTTCGAATCATTTAATAGTAGAACGGTTCGGGTCTTGACGTAAGAACCAAAAGAGGGAAGATTCCTTATCCTTTTCCTTAGGCCTAAAGACTTCTTGCTTAACTGCGGTTCCGGTTCTCTCGGATGATAGTTGTCATTTGAATTCAGCGAAAGACATTAATTAAAAATGTCAATATTTGCATAGTTTTGATAAAAGAAAAACTCAATATTAAGTAAGTTACCAATGACATTATTATTTACTTTAAACATTATTCAATCTTTGGCAATTTAGGGTAGCCGCGGCATAGAAGAGAGTCGTTCCAGCCAAACTGAGTCCAATGAATCCGTTTCCGAAGGCGGTGAGTTCGCAAATCTGGATTCACTCGTTCCGAACTCACACTCAAAGAACAACTAAGGTATCGGAGTCAGAAACTATTCAATAGTGTAATATGAACGATTTTTTGCTTCCGGAATGGCGGACCTGTGCTGACCGAAAGGAACGAAGTCCAAGTCCACGGAATCGAGTCCGTGTGGCCGAACTAGGAATTGGAAATAAGTTCGTAAAATAATTGCAATTACCCACCTCTACGGTCGGCATAGAGTAACAACAACGGAAAATGTCCCTTTTAGAAGTAGTGACAAAAAAGGCCATTACTATTTGGTGACGTTGGTACCTTTTTACAAAACGAAGTACTGCGTTAAAATGCGTATTTATTGTTTATAAAAATACAATAAAAATGTATTACGACGCATTATAATATAATGTAATTGTTTTTAAAAGTTTTGGTTCAAAACCTTATGGCACTTGAAGATATTTCATCAATTTGTGTTTTCAAATGATCTCTTAACAATCTGTTTAGGATTTTTTAACTATGTCTCTCCGGAATTCCGCAGTTAATCAAGAAGTTTTTAAGCTTAAGAAAAAGGATTAGGAATTTTCCTTAAAAAGAACGGGAATTGTTCCTTAAAACGGTTCGGGAAAGTGGTGGATGCCCTCGACTGCTCTATCAATAAACCTATAGAATGACATTACGTATGACACGCGACAAAATAAATGAAGATGGGGTGATTCCATGGATAACGAAGTTGGACCATTATTCATAGTTTTTATAAATGGTAATCTTTCATATCCATCTCTTTAAAAAAAAGTTCTCATATTGCAATGTAAGACAGTTAGACATGTGATTTGTTTTTTTTTGGTGACTACGAAATTGATGAATTCTTCAGAGGAAAATCATTAATATCTGTTTTTTTGATCTGATTAGATTATTATTTTTGGTTAGGTCCGTTAGTCAAATTATGTTTTTGTTGGTCTATTCAAATAATTAACAAAAAAAAATCCGTGAATACCGCACAACCGTCTGGAGCCGGTGAGACTATGGCATCCACAATCGGGGAATGTTGTAAAGGCGGTGGGGAGGGGAAGGAGAATGGTAAAAGTAAGGTAGGGAAATACCTGGCTATTCAGATCGGGTTACCAAACACGGCTTTCAATTCTGAATGATCGTCTTTCATCAGGGCGATACTGAATGAATCTTGGGGGCATTAGCTTCTCATCGTTCAGCTCAGGTCGTGGATCGATCGCAATCTTATAATTGGGTTGAGGGCGTTTCTAATTCTACGTTAAATGATTACAGTGAAGTGCTTTCATACTCAGAGTTTATTGTACGGTCAGAAAAACATTGTAGGTTAAGAACAATTGAGTAGTTAGTAAAAAGGTTCTATTCTAGACATGATTCTATCGTAAAATTTCTCTCTTTTTGATTCGAATCTCTAACCGGGTAATGCAAATGTAACAGGGGCTTGAACAACACAATAAGGGGAGATGGAAAATCAGCTTACATGAGGTGATCTGGTCAGATGGCGAGTGTTGCTGGCATTGATGCCAAGGCTGGACATCTCTGCACTGAATTTAATTGGTTTTTTAATTAGTAAGTCACCCTAATGAGTGCTTTGGCAGCAAATGGTACGACCAGCTGCGGGCTTCAGCTCGCCTGCATAGTACTTGGCCGTAATAAACTAGTAACACAAAATAGCCGCCGCTTTTCAGAGACGCAGTTATCTCTTCGAGCTCCAGGCGGAAAGTGCGTCTCAAGGGCAGCAAGGAGCGGCCGTCAAGCTGCCGTGGCGCTGGCGTCGCTTCCTTTTGTTCTGTTGTCAGATCGTGCAAATGTATGCTCTGATTGGTTTAATTTGGGCGCTAGAATCGCCTGATTGGTTAATTATGGAGGGAAATGATGTGATTGCTTGCCTAGCTTATTTGTTAAGACGAATAGCTAGAACTCATCTCAGGGCCATCCTTAGGTTACATAACAATATATATGTATATAGAGTGGAAGATACTCTCAGTATCACCCTGGTGAAAGACCACCATTCAGAAATGAAACGTTGCTTGAAATGGCTTTTAGCCGTGTTCAGTGACCAGATTTAAATATCCAGGTATTTCCCCACCTTCTTCATCCCCTTCTCTTCTCCCTCCCCAATACCTTCAGCCTCACAACATTCCCCAATTGGGGATGCCATAGTCTCCAGACGGTTGGAAGCAGTTGGAACTTTTGCGCGGAATTCATATAAAAAAAATAATTAAATGGTGGTTCATGAACGGGCTGCCACCATCTTACTCGACATCTCTGTGTGAGGGACAATTTTACTCAGTGACCACTCATACTCAGGTCGGCCAAGTCTGATCCGTTGAATAGACTGGTTGAACCCTCTCCTAAAAATGCTGTTAAATTAGGAGACAGAGGTTTCAATGTACTGGGTCCCTATTTTTCGATTTGGTGTGAGGTCAGAAAGCAATTCCAAAACCTTTAGTAAAATTCTCAAAATATAATTATTGAAAAGGGGCAACAAACTTTAACAAGATGTAAAGCGCCCTTGATGATTCTAGTTACTAAACGGCGCTAAGAAAAACTGACAATATATTTATTACAAAATAATTTTTAACTAATTAATTTAATTATTGCCTTCATTATGTCTACATTACAATATTTTATTTACAATATAAATTCAACCATATTTTGGAAAGCAATCATTCCTTTGATATAAATAAAGGTTTAAATTTTTTACATACAAAATACAACCGGTTTATAATTAGACAAATTAGAATTTTTTTTAATTAGAAAAAATATTAATAGTCGATTAAATAAAATGAATAATATTTTTTTTATTTAAAATATCTATCTCTTGAATTAACATTAATATTAAAAATAATTATTTTTTAATTTCTAATATAAATTTGTTATTCAATGTTTTATAATAATTTTTTATTATTGTAACATTTTTGATTAATTATTTTTTAATTTTATGTTTATAATTTGCCTATTCTTACATTATCGTGTTCAATGTTTATCATTTATCTATACTTGATATTATAATTTTTTAATTTTCTGTATATTCCTGATGAAGAAAGCATCGCTTTCGAAACATGTTGATATGTATATTATATTTTTTTTATATGAATACCGCACAAGAGTCCCAAACTGCTCCCAACCGTCTGGAGCCAGTGAGACTATGGCATTCCCAATTGGGGAATGTTGTGAGGCTGAAGGTATTGGGGAGGGGAAGGAGAAGGGAGAGAGTAAGGTGGGGAAAAGGGTAAATACCTGGCTATTCAGATCTGGTCACCAAACACGGCTAAAAGCCATTTCAAGCAACGTTTCAATTCTGAATGGTGGTCTTTCACCAGGGCGATACTGAGAGTATCTTCCACTCTGGAACGTGCGCAAATATACTATATATTATTTTTAAATGAATTAATTGTGAAACAACACAAATTAATTAAATAAAAATTACTTGCGCACGCCGGGATTTGAACCCGCGACCTTCGGATTCGTAGTCGAGAGCCTTACCCCTCGACCATGGAGGCCGTCATGTATATATTAATAAAGTGGTGATTACAAAGTTATTTTTGATTAATTTATATTTTATTTACCATTTCTTTATAATATACTCGTATATGTAATGTTGTCTCGTTCTTACACATAAAACCTATCAATTGTTGCCTCCTTCTAATATTTTGTTCTCTTCCTTTTTTCGTTGTTGACACTGTCTGTTTTCTGTACCTATATATAACTGAAAACTCCGTATTATTGGGGTTTAAATATAATAAATTCGGGGTTTATAATAAAGTGATCGTTTTATTTAATTAATTCTTGGAGTGAGTACTTCAGACCAGCTCAAGTATCGGGGCTCTATAGAAGCTCGAGTAAATCTGGCTTCCAAGAAACTGAGCGTCTTGTATTTATAGGGATAGCAGATTCTTGATCAACTGCTAATCCTGTACAAATCTTAAGTACCCCTAATAATTGAATTTGGAAGTCACCTCTGGGCTGAAGCTCCCAAATACTTGATAAACCTGCTTGATTCTGTGCAAAGGAGGGCGGTTTGTATGATTGATAATCCGTTGTTAACAGATTGACTGCCATCTCGGATTCAATGTAGGTATGCTGAGTCTGCTCTCTAGATATTTCATTGGAGCCTGCTCGAAGGAGTTGATCCCTTCCTAGCCGGTGCACGTGCGTGAAACTCAACGGACACCAGCGGAATATCCATTCGCACTTGATGTTGGCTTCATGAGAACTGGTCGTTCCGCCGACTCATTTTGTGTAAATCGTCTCGTATGTGGAACGAGCTACCGGTATCTGTCTTTTCTCCAACAATTAAGCCGAGCCTCTTCAAGGCCCGCATTAAAAAATTCCTTCCTACAGTCCCCTACTTAACCCGCCTCATAACGTTGCCCAACCGGGTAACGATATAGTTGTACCGTGTGTTCTCTGTATATACAGGGGCGTTCTTGTGAGGTTTCACATACAAAATACATGTATAATATTAAAAAAAAAATCTCAGTAGTTTCCATAACAGATAGAATTTACAGATATAGAACATACTACAGTAAATGAAGAATGGTACAAAAAATATATAAATAAATGTTAATAATAGCAAATAGTACATAATATTTTTATATTAACTTTAATTCGTATTGTTTAAGATGCCATAGCACATTCCACCTGAATACTTTCAGAAATAATAAAGCTTACTCGTACTTTGGCCCTCTGCCTCAAATGTGTCGACTATATAATAAGATAGAGTATAGACATTTTTGTCGATAATTTGTGCAGGTTCAGAAAAAATATCGTAAAATATGTAACAATGATTTAGCTAATTATATTATGTATCACTTGTCCCTCTTGTTTATATTGTACTACATATCATTCTGTGAGTTTTACAGTAATTTTATATTTTATGTATCCTTTGTCTGATTATCTGTGTATATGAACTGAGTTTTTATAACTGGATTTTTCTCACGTAAGCTCATTTAATATGTTAATGATGTATTAAATTTTCTTTTAAAATAAGACAATGGAATCATCGTGTAAACTCCAGTTGAAAAACTGATGACATCCCTTGAGATAAGACTAGTATGATAAACCTTCATAATAACTGGTTTCCCTCCCCGACTCGTTGGAGGACAAACGGCCTCCTAATGACTGCCCACTTCCGGTGGGTATATACCATATACGAGCAGAGTTATGTCGGACGACAGATAGCAGAACTATCATAAATCGACGAGATGAAAACGAAGGAGAAATTCATCATTAATATCTATGGGAATCTTGGACTTAAATATTAGCATGATAAACACAAGATAGAGAACATAATTACTTAATTTATTATCACTTTTTTTTTTTTCACAGTGATAAATTCTCTACTAGAATTAGCAGCCGCCTCTAGTCGGGAGCTTCAAAATATCTGAAAAAAACCCTTGACTCTGTAAGATTAAGAAGGGGACGCCTAGATGGTTTGGGCATGTGGAGCGAATGAACGAAGAAAAGAGCGTAATGAGAATATATGAAGCGAATGTGAATGGAAGAAGAAGCCGGGGACGCCCGAGGACGACATGGCATGATCAAGTGAATCAAATATTTGAGTCAGTCCATGTCAGAAGTCGGAATAATAGAAGAGAATGTATAATTCTTTGAAATCAATATAATTTTTTTTTAATTTGATGTAGGTCAAAAGTTTTCTATTAAGTTCTGGAAGAATTCTAGTGTTTTTGTTGTTGTGACAGTTATGTCAGCATTCTAAGAAATTTTAAAACTGTAGTTAGGCCATGTTGGGACGACTTATTCATACGATTCTATTTACCCCCACCCGATTTTAATTTTCATGGCGCCTAAAATGTTTTATTACCGGTGAAACCGATTTACTGAGAAAATATTTGTGATAATAGATTCTCTATTCGGGCTCCAAGAATTTCTTGGTTTATGTTTAAACAATTTATATTAAAAATAACCACGCTAGTTTTCAGAGTTTAGACTTGTAAAATCATCACTCAACGCTGGCGTATCTCTACACCGTACTCCCTAGAGCGGTTCATTGTAGTGGCTCTTTTGTGAAACAATTTGTCAGAAGAGTTGGTACAGCCTGGACATGCTCCGATCGCGTTTACTACTAGCGACAAAACACCACGACTATGGAATTTGAATAATAAATCTTATAATAAAATGCGACATCGTAGCGACAACGTTACGACAACGTAGCGACAACTATCCGATGTCTTGGACGTGAGACTGCGACGCGTAACGTTTTTTTCGAACTGGATCGCTATTCGTCGTTTGTTTAAAAAAATAATTATTCATTTATTTCTTTTAAATTTCTATGAAACGTTTTTGATGGTTGCCATGTTTTCTTTCTACGTAATATTAGATTTAAATTAAATGTGTTTTTTTTTACTAATTATAATTGTTATTCATTTTAAAAACGGCTTAGTCATAAAAAAGTTTTGATAGGAAATTATTGTACCAAAATGACAGCTAATCAGTAGTCACTTACAGATGATAACTTAAATAACGACGTTCACCAACATAATACACGACGACGCCACAAACTACACATATCAAAAATACACTTTACAAAATACGGAGTGAAATTATTGGAATATATTGCTTACACCAGCTATAACAAGTTGCCCGAGGAATTGAGACTTGTGTGCCCTTCGGACAAATCTCGAAATGATATTCTCAGATCTTATTTTAAAAAAATACTATTTGGAAAACCATTTATCATACATACCAACTTTGTTCTGATAGTCGTCCTTAAGTTTTCCAGATTCTGATGTAGGTATATTTCTCTCTTGTAAAACGTTTACACCTATAATTAGAATAGGGTGGGAGTAAATAAAATCATATACATAAATCGTCACAATGTGGATTAACCGCAGTTTGAAAACGGCCTTGAACGCTGAAACAGCTGTCACAATGATGAAAACTAAAAATACTCGGAGAACTCAGTAATAACATCATTAAATTTGATTTGCATTAAATAAAAAAAAAAAAAAAAAAAATCCTATTGTTTATATGTACTTCTCACGTGAACTACCCTGCTCATTAGGCGAAAGTGCTGCCACTGTGGAGAGAATATTTTAGGCTATCGAATTTATATGAAAATTATTATGATTTTACTTACAAAATGCGAATCAATATACAATGGTTATCTTCAAGATTATTATTACGAAAAATACATTGCATGAAGAAGAATATCAAATGAAATCCTAATCAGATTGTTAAGAGATGTTTTTTTTAAGGTAACTCCATACAGGAGACTATTTTAGAGGATAGGAAGGAGTGAACTTGGGTCTTGAAGAGACCCATGTTGTAGGATGGAGGAAACACAGAGGACGGCAGATCATTCCCCATCCGAGTTGTTGAAAACAGGAACGAGTCGTAAAAGCGACCCGTTCTTATGTGACAAATGTCGACTGTGTGCAAACGTTGGGCACGCGTTTAGCGTGTTTCCCGACTATGCACCGGTGCCGAAGGGATCAATGACGCTAGTTCCTCAGAGCGTCTTCCATTAAAATTCCGGTAGAAGAAGGACAGCATTCCCACCTGACGCGTGTGCTCCAAAGATTGCAATCCGTTTGTTAAGATCGGCGAATCTATCAAACGGACCGCCCGTTTCTGCACAGGGTCAAGAGTTTTTTCAGATATTTGGGGGCTCCCGACCAGAGGTGGCTGCCAAATTCACTTGCGATTTGTACAGGGTCAGCAGTTGTGTACTATTAAAGTATCTGCGGACTCTGTAAAATACGCCCAGATTCTGCGAGGCTATTAAAAAAATAAGCAAATGGTCGAGTAATTGTTGTAAATAGCTTTCCGATATTCCAATTGTGAACCAGGAATCAAATGCAGAAGTTGATTTGGATCATTCTAATAATATTAAGATCTTAGGTATTGTGTGGGATTCGAAAACTGATTCGATTTGAAAAGACAAATTAATGTAATACCTTCAAGTGACACAAGGTTTTGAACCAAAACTATTAAAAACACTAACATTATGTTATAATGCATTTTAATGGATTTTTATTTTATTTTTAAATTGCATAAATACGCCTTTTAACGAAGAATTACGTTTTTTAAAAAGGTACCTACCTCACTAGATAGTAATGACCTGCTTATTCTGTCACTACTTCTAAAAGTGACATTTGCCGCCTGCATTTGTACTGCCATTTATAATTGAAAAATTATATTTAAAGTTGATAATAACGTGGTTCGTAACAGTGTAAAATAATATTTAAAGTTGATAAAAACGTGGTTAGTAACATTGTAACTTACTTAATTTCGGGTTTTTGTATTGTTAAAACTACGCAAATATTGATATTTTTATAAATCTCATTTTCTGAACGACAGCTGTCAGCTGTCGACAGAACCGGAACCGCAGTTAGGCTAGAAGTTTTTAAGCCTAAGGAAAAGGATTAGGAAATTCCTTAAAAAGAACGGGAATAAGCCTTTCTTTTAAAAAAACCATTGCTCGCTTTATGCAACATTCTACTTATCGTTGGGTTCTCTCATTTTCATTCGTGGAAATCTGTCCTAGTTTTTAACTGCAGAACTTACAGAAGCAATATATACATTTTCTACTCTTTCATGTGTAAACCAAAACTCGTTGGTTGTTGGTATCATTGCCAAAACAAAACCACACATCCATATGTAGTGAATATTGGGATATACATTGTATATTGGAAAGCATATAGTACAGTAAAATATCGGTTGTATCGGCTACGGATAACAGATTGTTTGATCAACCGGACTTCCCGTTTTATACTGATTGAAAACAAAATAAACATAAATATTAAAAGCTTTCTTTTTCGTTCATAGAACAGAAAGCTTTAATATTTTTAGTCAAGTTTTACAATCGGATAGTATTCTTAATATGCATTTTTTAAACGTTCATTGAACTTATTTACAATGAGATTAATTCAGTTGGGGAGACACAGAATAATGCACTAAAATTAAGATTTCACAAAAATTAATATGCAGATGAAAATCACGTTATGTTTATAGGAAGAGACCAAACTCAGTGTAACATCTTCGCTAAGGGGGCACAGTTGAAACAGGTTTACCAATTTGAATACCTAGGGGTTGAATTCTCAAGCGATGGCCGACAAGACGGAGAAATTGACCGTAGAATAGGTGCGGCAAGCGGTGTGCCGCGTCCTCTTTACAGCTCAGTGATAAGGAAAGCTTTCGAGATAAAGTTGGCAGTGTACAAATCAGTGTATCGCCCACGCTTACTTATGGTCACCAGATCTGGATGTTGAACGAGCGTACACGTTATAGCGTTCAAGCTGCCGAAATGAGATTTTTGAGATTAGTTGCAGAAATCACGAGATGGGATCGAATAAGAAGCTCGATGATCCGGGAGGAGCTTAACATCGAATCACTATTACTCTTCATAGAAAAGTTGCAACTGAGGTGGCTTGGGCACGTGTTAATAATGCCAGAAGGTCGAATTCCACTTAAAATTTTGAGTGCTATTCCAGAGGGAAGACGTTCAGTGGGCCGCCCCAGACACAGGTGGGAGAAGCAACTCCAGAGGCTGTGCGAGGAGAGGCTGGACTTACTATGGACGGATGCCGTAAAGGTAGCACAGGACAGGGACGCCTGGAGGCGCTTTGTCGATGATATGGATTCCCGACCCGAGTACGATAAGGGAGAAAAGAAAAAGAAGAAGATAAAAATCCCAAGAACCACACGACGCCACGTTTAAAGTTATTTGATATGATATTTGCCAATAGCTAGGTACTGCAAACCCTGCGATGTCATATAACCAATTCTCCTATTTTTAAATAACCTTACATAACCTATAAGCTCTTTAATAAATTCATGGTATGGGTTTTAAAGAAAAAATAAAAACGTTATTTTGCGTCTCCCCCAACTGAAATAGCTGTTTCTTATTGTAATTATGTTAAATCAAAAAGTTTTTTAAAAACAGAACGCTGTACGATTGTAAAAGATTACCACACTTTTAAAAAAATATATATTCACACTAGACCGGAGGCCTATTCTAGTCTATAAGGAAGATTCTTTATCATTTTCCTTAAGCTAAAATACTTGTAACAATTATTTTTATAAACAATAATTATTAGCCTGAAACACTCATCCACATTGAAAAAAAACCTTTCCGAGCAAAGATAAATGTTGCCGACAGGACTCGAACCTGCACCCTTCTGATGTCCGGTCAGATGCTATTATTTGAGGGATTTAGCCGTTACAAGCCTTTCTCATATTAATAAAGTTGGTTGTTTACAGGTGAAAATATAATAAAAACAGTAATTATTGAATGAAACACTAGTATATATTGATTAACTTGGCGGGTTTGCGATAAGCCGACGTAGCTCAACGGTAGAGAATCTAACCGGACATCAGAAGGGTGCAGGTTCGAGTCCTGTCGGCGACATTTATCTTTGCTCGGAAAGGTTTTTTTCAATTTGGATGAGTGTTTCAGGCTAATAATTATTGTTTATAAAAATAATTGTTACCCTTTGCGCTATGCAGAAAAATCTTGTCTTATGTTTTTAAGAACTTTAGTTTATCAATTAATAAAATACTTGTTGCTTAAGTGCAGTTCCTGTTCTCTCGGATGACGGCTGTCATTCAGGGAACGACGGTCGTTAAAAATATCTATATTTGTATAGTTTTAACAAAAGAAAAACTCAATACTTTCCTGCGTATTGACTTTAAACATTATTAGTGAGTTATTTGTCGTACAATAATGCTAATAAATGAACCAAATGAACGACATTATGACGTTTGTAAAGTACCTATGCCAAAAATCAGAAATGTCAGATAAAAGTGATATTATTTCTAAAAATTATACTAAACTGTGGAAAGTGAGTACCTAATAATAAACTACGCATAGTGTTTAATGATACTCTAATAATGAAACTATAAACTCCTATAAAAATGTTTTGTTATTGAAATGTAATCGGGATCGCAGTTAAAAAGAATCGGAATAGTCCTTCTGGACTTATGTCGTTTTTGAGGATATGTGAAGGGTCTTAGTCAGAGAGAAATTCGGAGTCTGGGTCATGTTGGGTGAGGGAGGAAACACAGGGGCTGGAAAATCATTTTACAGCCGCGCTGTTGAACGTAAAAACGAGTCATACAAGCGGGCAGTTTTCATGTGGCAAATGTCAACCATGTACAAATGATGGGCTCGCGTTTGGCGCGTTTCCAGGCTGTGTTCCGGTGTTGAAGAGACCAATAGCTAGAGATCTGAAAATACCGATAAAATTGCGATAATCCAAATTCTTACGAGAATTTTGCAATTTTCAGATAAACAGTTATATATATATTCTTTTAAATTTTTTTCATATTTTTCATGAAATTTTCTAATATTTTATAAAAAAGATAGTAATTATTATTATATATTCTAAATATTTTATAGTGTATTTATTTATTCTTAAATTTAAATATAAAAACAAAAACATTAGCCACTCATCTCACTAGGACATGGTTTTGAAAAATTTATATCGCCGTGAAATGTCGCGCAGCTTCAAATCGAAAACAAAGCGCACTTTCGTTCTTTCTTTTATTAAAAATAAATAAATTTATAACAAAAACAGGCTTAAAATATAAAAAAATAAAAAAATAATGATAAGACAATTTTTCCAAAATTCCAAATTGGGAACAAAACCCGCAGGCAGATCATTCCACAGCCGAGCTGTTGAATACAAGAACGAGTCGTAAAAGCGACCTGTTCTCATCTGACAAATGTCAACCGTGTGCTAATGTTGGGCCCGTTTTCCGCCTGTGCACCGGTGTTGACGGGATCAATTACGCTAGTTCCTCAGAATATCATTAAAATACCGGTAGAACAAGGACAGCATTCCCACCTGACGGCTGTGCTCCAAAGATTGCAATCCGTTTGTTAAGATAGGCGAATCTATCAAACGGACCGCCCATTTCTGCACACAGTCAAGGATGTCAGAATGAAGCGACAGTGTAACCCATTCATACAGTTTCACGATTTTGATGACAGTTGCCAGTGTGCCAGCTTAATTTTTCCTAACTTGAAACCCTTCTTCTCCCTTGGGTGAAATTGACCACAATATTTTAATGTATTGAAATTCATTTTTGTGCAGAAAATCAATTTCATTGGTCTGTCTGAGGCGTAGGAGTGTTGAGGATTTAACTAAGGACAATTTTTCCTTGGTGTCTTCTGGTGATGCCGGCGAATCCGATCGGCAATGTCAAAATATTGTTTCTCTGACTATAAGCAGCTATTCTGGGGGAAATGCATATGATAGATGTATATACAATTTTTATAAATGTATAAACACATTATCTTGTAAGACGGTAAATTATAAAAAACAACGTTTTGCGAAAAAAAAACAATCAAGTTATTACGAAAATAAAATTTACCCATGGCACACTATGGAAGTATTAAATAAGCAAAAACAACGCCATTTCTATCATGAGCTATGGAGCTCTAATATATCCATTTAAGCATCAAAAGATAAGACGAGACGTCACATTGATTGTATTATCGAAGAAATATAACGATGTATGTGGATTGTGGGCGTGTTTGTGTTTCTTTCAAACCGGTATACGGCCGTAATAAGTAAAAACACAGTAATTACCATCGGAGACATTGTCCGGAACGAAGGGTCGAGTTTTATTTAAAGTTTTTAATGGTTTTAATGGATCTTTAAAATATATATAACATAATAAAATATTTTAAAAACCCATTAAAAATGTACCTGGTTACCCATAGTTCATGTAACTACAGGACAAAAACTGCTATAAAGTTCATTTTAGCAAAATTCACAGGAAAAATCAAAACCAGAAGTAAACATCTATTCAAATAAAAGCTGACACGAATGACTTCACATAATTTTTTAAAAACCCATTCAGTAAACGAACACAATGTAATCCGTCTTCCAGAGGGTAACAAACCCACTCGAAAGTAGCTTATAAAAACGTAATAGTAAACAGTACCGTCAGCAATAAAACAAATTTCAAGTCATAAATAAAAACAATATTGGAAAGCAGGAGGACTCACTCCTGACATCAATTTAGTTTTAATTGTGCCAGTCTGGCGATGCCCACGATGGGGTGAAACCGGTGCGGTCGAAAATAAATAAGTGGAAAAAAGGAACAAAAGTTTTTTAACCAAAAAAAAAAAAAAATTTAATTTGAATTTCATCACGATTTGACAGTTTCAAAATTAGAAATAAATTGGGATAACGCCAAAAAATCATCTTATATAATAGGCAATATAGATGACATTTCTAGAAATTACATTTTCAAGGGATTCCATTTTAATTGACTTGGACATTGGTTGCTTCGTTAAAATTACGACATAATACCATCAGAAAGCTATGAGTTTTCCACTCACATTTTTACCTTTTATTTTAATTGTTATCAACTCGATTCGATTAATTATTTGGGCAATACATTTGGCCGTATTTTCCCATCGTACAAACACGGCGCAGAGTGCATGGTATTTGAAGAAGCGACTGCAATTATATGGATTGGCGTTCGTTTGCCAGTTTGCAGTACGATTAATTAAATAACATTACTGTTATTTTTGGACGATATGAAATTTGAATTATTCATATTACAGTGTTTATATCTAAATTAGTGAAGCTCTTGTGACCGCTTAGTTAGCTGGGTGAATAAATGTGTCGGGTTTTTTCATCTATACATCGTGAGTTCATTTCTTCAACTGACCAAGACCCCCAACATTTTAAATTTAAAATTAGGATAGCCTAAGATTCGTAAATCCGGATTTTTACGCAATAGTGATAATCGGGATTGCAATCTCTAGTCCAGAGTACGTCCATTTACATAGTGCCATGAGGCGAGCATGGACGTGTAAAGCAAAACAAGTTTCCAAGTGTGGTCCCTTAATG
Organism: Halesus radiatus; assembly: GCA_022606495.2. NCBI lineage: Eukaryota > Metazoa > Arthropoda > Insecta > Trichoptera > Limnephilidae > Halesus > Halesus radiatus. The sequence continues at coordinate 196,930 of JAHDVE020008161.1, forward strand.
CGTAATTATATTGCATTTTAAGATCAATTAATTGCTGTTTAGAGCATTGTTGAAATCCTGGGCTAATCCAACTTTTTATTAAAGAGATGTGGAGGATGAATCAGTGGCGTGCAGTCCATCAAGGCTGAAAATCTTCGACTACCCCAAGAAAAATTTAATCAATAAAAAAAGACGAGAAAAAAATTTGAGTTTTTTTTCACACTCGTTCTACATCAATAAATTGTTTTTATTTGATGAATATATACTTTGGCAGTACAATATATGACTTAATCTACTCTTTTAATCGGATACATAACAAAAATTTGTGCATCTGTATAACAACTGCTTGCACAGTTTGCAGTAAAGGCTGTGCTGTACTTCTTACATTGCTAGTAATTGTCACACAATATAAAGTTCGTTTTGAAATTAGTTCCATAATTTCATCCATCCACTAACAGTTTTAACCTTTTTATGAATTGTTGGCTTTTTAGTTTCTAACACCACCGTTATGTTTCAAACTATTATCAAAATGCTGTTTTGCAGTTCCATCTGTGGAAAGAATAATTAATTAACAATCTTGACTACAGAAATATAGTAGATATAAGAGTATATTAATAGGTAAGGAATTTGTTCACTCATTTGTACAGTTTGTCATAACAATCGCGAGACCCTGTTCAGAAACGCGTGGTCCGTTTGAGAGATTCGCCTATCTTAACAAACAGATTGCAATCTTTGGAGCACAGACGTCAGGTGGGAATGCTGTCCTTGTTCTACCTGAAGATGCTCTGAGGAACTAGCGTTATCGATTCCTTCGGCACCAGGGCATAGTCGCGAAACACGCCAGACGCGCGCCCAACATTTGCACATGGTTGACATTTGTCACATGAGAACGGGTCGCCTCTACGACTTGTTATTTTATTCAACAGCTCGACTGTGGAATGATCTGCCGGCCTCTGTGTTTCCTCCCTTCTACAACATGGTCTCTTTAAGACCCGAATTTACTCCTACCTATCCTCTTAAAGACCCTCCACACAGCATCTCTAAAGATGATATGGGGCCTTGAGGGAAAAAATACTGTAAAAAAAATCAATTCGTAATTTATTACGGAAATTGAAAAACTACACACACACCACCCTTAGTCGTAGAGCAATGCACGCCACTGGTATAAATATGTATTTTAGAGTATATTACCAATACTATGTGGAGGGTCTTCTTGATGACATGAAGGAGTAAACCTGGGTGGAAGAGATCTATGTTGTAAGAGGGAGCAAAGCCAGAGGCCGGCAAATCATTCCACACTCGAGCTGTTGAATATAAGAACGAATCGTAAAAGCGACCCGTTGGCATGAGAAAATTTATTAAAAATAGAAAAAAAAATTATAAAACATTAAATATGTAATATAGAATAATTTAGAAATTTTTATTTTTTTTCTATTATTTTAATATTTTTTATTAATTACTTATATACTTTCAGCACTTATTGTTCATTTTTTTTGTGTGTGTAATTTGTCTATTCTTATATATACATTATTTTTCTATGTTTATCATTTGTCATTATTTTATTTTTTTAGTAAACTGCGTATCGACCCCTTGGAATAATAAGGTTCCATCTGACACGGCAATGTTATGCGATAATGAGCCATAAAATTACTTTCCTTAAAGCACATTATCGCATAACGTTGCTGGGTCAGATGGAACCTTTTTATTCCAAGCTTCGTTTCCGAAACATGTTGTTATTTATATATTAAACAGTAGTGTAAACAAAACACGGCTGATTAATTCTATAATTACGCCACTATACATCTATTTTAGTTTTTAATATGAACAGTGACTTGATCGGTCAAATTTGTTTATCATGTACTTTGAAGACTATTCTGTATGAAACCATTGAAAGGTAATTTTCTCACAAAGTGTGGCTTGATGGGTTTTACCTTTTTTACAGTTCATAACATAATTTTAATCCGTATCCCCACAACTCTTTTTCTTCCATTCCCTCATAAGACATAACATAAAACATGCACATTTCAGTCGGTAGAGTAGACACAGCGCAGTTGCAACAACACTCTGCTAGAACAAGTTGCCACAATTAATTAGGGACCGGCTGCAGTCCGCCTAGTGCACCTATACACAATGCACAATGGGCACTGATCATGAAATTCCTAGAAATCTGACCTTATCCGATTTGAAAGAAACTAATTTACTACTTTATTTTCATTTATACAATAGAAGGAAGAAATCACTTTGTGGCTTGACATGGTAATTTTTTGTTTTAAGCCACTTTATTTAATTTATACTTACGCATTATCGACCGGTTTCGGTTGAACTCAACCTTCATCAGGAACGTACAAATATAGACTAAATTAACATACAGAGATATATCATAATGAAGACAGTGAACGTGGGGGAAAGAGGCAGTATATCAGTGTAGAACAGGATAGAGCAGGGCGGGTAGAGGGGTATTGGAAGGGGAGAGGAAGAAAGGAAACATCCTTAAAATCGGACTTTGGGTTAAGTCTAATTGTTTATTTAAATTGTGGCAATTATTATTATTATTTGATTTTGATATTTCTAATGCTTCCAAGTTATTAAGGCGCAAACCTATTCCACTTTTACGTATTAATTGTACTCTTGTATTTCTATCAAAATGATGATTAATCAAGTGTTCGGCAAATTCTGAAAAACCTATACATGTGTCAAAACTTCTACTTTGTTATTTTACTCTAATGTTCACTTTACTTTAATGTTTCACTCGGTTTTACCTAAATAGATGGCCGGGCAATTGTTGCAACGTGTAAAACAAGCAGCAAGCGAGGGCCCAGTACAAACACACTACTTACTGCTGCGTTACAGGCAAATCACAGAAATCGGTCGCTTAAAACTTACTTACAATAAAAAAAAAATCAATCCACATCCTCTGTTACTGTTCCTCTTCTCTTCTCTTGTAACACATTACATGAAACATGCATATTTTAGTCGGTATAACACACACAGCGCAGTTGTAACAACACTCCGGCAGGACAAGTTGCTACAATTAATTAGGAAACGGCTACAGTCCACATAGTGCACCTATACACACAACGCATAGCGCACTCTGAACATAACATACCTAGAAGTGCTATGTATACTTACCCATTTGAAAGAAAGCTGATGTGGCCAATTTATACAATTACCTCGACTCTTAGCCTCTAGACAGGCCCAAGTTGAGTTTGGTAGCCACCTCTGGTTTAGAGCCACAAAATCAACGAAAAATACTTACCTGTTTTTACGACATGGATCAGTTCGGTCTTTATTTAAATTAACTGATTGCTATTAAACTCAGTCTTGATTATTACTAAATCAAATCATACTTACATTGTTACCCCTGGATCAATATTAGGAGATGTTTAACGTGTTTGTAATACGTTTACGGTCAATTTAAGGAAACCGTCGCTTTCCGCAAACGCATTTAGAAGTAAATTTACTGATTTTAAATTATATCCAAAACGAACCGTAAATAAAATAAAAAATGTAACGAAGTCAAAATGAAACATTACCCCGGCCATGGGTGGCTACCTCCAAGTGCTGCAGCATTTCCCAGAACTTAGGCAGGAGACGAAACCACAGAGTTGATAAATTAACATTAAGATGCAAAATGAGATTTTCATTCTAATTAAAGAAACACTTTCTGAATTTCAGTTAAAAAATTATGATTTGACTCAGAAATAGGAGCGGACCAATGCGACCGTCCTTCGATGCAAAAAACCATAGAGAAGCCTGGCAGGGTCTCCTGCCGAAGCTGCCCGTTGCAGCCCCCTCCCCTTAATACGATTGACCAATGACAACATCCTTCTGTGTTACCATCGGCCGAGATAAATATTAAATATCGAGTATTTGACGTTAATAACACAATGAGCCCAAATCTGAAACTTTCTTGTTATGAGATATACTTCATAATACAGTGCAGAGACGGGCAATCCGCTTGGTACACAAATTCCTCCAACATAATAAACGGATTACAGTATTTTGATCACAGATATGCACAGAGCAATGGAAGATGTTCCGCGAGAAGTTACCGTCACTGATCCTTTCGGCACTAGTTGAGGTTACCCATCACTTTCCCGCCCCGGTATAAGTAACTCATGGTTACTCCTTCAGGGTGTACGCCAAAGACACTATTTTTTAGCTCAACGAAGCTAAGGTTATAAATAATTCTAAATCTCCTGTACCTGCATAGGGTTAGCTTAGAACGAGGTTAGTAAAATGCCACGTTACCGAATGGTTAGTACATATTTACGGTCATCAAAGGTGGCTCTATAAGAATAGAAGTAATCGCTTCTTTCTCCCCTTAATTTCCATGCATTACCATGTTAAAAATAATAATACAATTAAAATGCTATTCTCTTTGATCAACTTTACAAGAAGTTTAATAAAATTTAGTTCACTTCGGGCACACACACATGCCCACACCACCCTTCTATCGCTTTATGTCTTCAGTGTGTATGACTACACAATATACAATGCACAGAGTGTTCCTGTGTTCCCTGTTCGCTGTGTGTGTTCACTGTGCTATATCCCCGATGAGGGAAGATTACACTGATTTGTGCACATCCTATGAACGTGGACAAGAATACGATTTTGAATACAATCAAAAGTTTTTTTTTTTTATTATTCACACCGCTTCTGCGCAGGGGTAAGCAAAGAGAATGGAGCGCCACAAAACTCTTTCTCGGTACACACTCCTTGCTTCCCTGTAATTCTGACTCCCGACATGATTAGACCAATATTATAATAATTGACAAACTAAAAATTAAGTATTGTCAGATTGTTCATAACCCGGAAATGTTAGTTTTTATCATAGAGATAAACAAATGGAGTAAATATCAGCGTTCGAAATATGGGCATTAATGAGAAGTCAATTGGCATCATAGAGATATGATAAGCTTCAATCGATTACAAGCACTCGCCGGGTATGGATCTCCAGTGATAAACGCAAAATGCCTACATGAGATGTAGCAATGGTGTAACCTTTCATCGGTTTTAACATAACCAATATTTGTATAAATTGACTTTTTAAAAGGTTAAAAAACTCAAGAAGCAAATAATAAAGTAGGCACACCGGTAACTCAAATGCTCCGGGCAGCGGCGACCGCTGTGCGGCGCGGTGTCTCCGTTCTTTAAGTTCGTTTGCGGTAGAAAGGATTCGGGCCACATCGACAGCCGCTTCACCACCCTTCCTACTTCACGCGCGGAAACAATATTTTGGACTGATTTTGAAAGGAACGTAGCGTTTATTTATATAACTCAATGGGTTATCTTCTATATAAAAAAAAATAATATTTCTGAACGAATTGATTCAACATTTTTAGTATTTCTTAGTCCGCTTGAAGTGGTATTCTCCTCGCTGCTCCTCAGTAATGCATGAGTGTCCCGAAGTTATGAAGGAAACACAAACAATCACCCCTGGCCGAGGCGAGGCTGAGATGCAAATCTTCGCAAGTTTGTACCCAGATCTGTTAGCGGGTACAATTAAAATTACGGCAACTTAAACAAAAAGGGTGAGCTTAGATTTAATTATTATTTTAATTGGAACACGGACAATGCAGGCGGCTAGGGTGTTAGGATCGAGTTTTGATTGGGTCGGATTTATAATTGTTTGATTTGTTGGCGTTTTTAAGACGCCTGTTGTGTTGATTTTAACGCTTTGCTTTCGATGCGGAAGTTAAGGGGTCGAATTTAAGCTACGCAAAAAGTAAAGGTGTATTTAAAATTATGCCGCTTTGGAATATCACTGTTAATTAAATATTGGTGGTAGTTTAGGTTACCCACAACTTTACCACCCCGGTATAAGAAGCTTATGGTTACTTCTTCAGGGTGGACGTCAAGGACTCTATTTTTTTTAATTAAACGGATCTATAATTTTTAAAATACTCTAAGCCCCAGTGTCCTGCACAGCTTAAGTATGGAAGGAGGTTAGTAACAAACGCACATCAAATTGGTTAGTACGGATACTTACGACGACAAATTATGTAATATTTATTATAATATCTTTATTGTTATTAAATTTAACTATAACTAAAAGACATGTATAATATAATAATATAAGAGTACAGTGGTTTATAAAGTAAAATAGAAAATAATATAATAACAGTTATAGTTGAATTTTCACATAACCCGCCTCACTAGGTCGACCTGTGTTGAGGCAGTATAGCCCTTAGTGGCGTAATCCAAGATGGAGTGCACCAACAAACCTAAAAATAAACAGACAATAAACATAAAAATAAATTTTATCCAAAACAGACCGTAGCCACGAAACCAGGGCAGTCCCTCCAGAGCAGTGCAAAGCGGCTTCCTACTTCCGACACTCTTCCTAGTGAAGCATTGCACCAGTCATCCAGAGTATCCCTATAGAAGAGGGCATCTGGGAGGTGGGATGAGAAACATCCAAAGACCCTAGGGATATAGAGGGAATCCCGATGGCCAGGAGTGTGCCGTTAGGTTGATATATGAACATCGGTGGCAGTTCCAAAGGGAAGACATTTTTTATTTTTAAATTTGATGTAATGCTATTATTAAGTTCTGCAAGTATTTTTAGTTTAAACTGCGGTTTATCCACATTATGACGACTTATTTATATGATTTTATTCACTCCCACCCCATTCTAATTTGGACGGGTATTTCAAAATAATGATTTATTATCGGTAAAACCGATTCCCATAGAAAGTAATTAAAATTCTCTATTCTTTGAGGTTTTTACATTTATAATGTGTTTCCCCGTATTTAACTGATAAAGTTTTCTTAATTGATTTATTTAAACGTGTTACATTGTTTTGATAATGCGAACATACTGAGAAGCGGAGAATATGTAATTTTCCTTACTTTATTAGTTAATGTTATATTAGGATTATTAGTAACTCCGGAGGCTGTGCCCGCAATGAACGGAGGCCGCTGAAGTATCGTAGGATAGGGAAGAAAATCCTAAGAAAGCGGTGCTATTATCCCACGGTCGTAATATCCGCCTGTTCTTAAATGAGCGCCGTCGTTCGATTGAATCATATGAACATATTGAGCTGGTACCATGACTCCCGCTCTTAAAAAAATGAGTCATGACCCATCGCTATTAGCTAAATAATTTGTGTGTGGATTCTATTTATGGATATGATTGTCTAAAAAGATGAGCTGTAAGTTTAGCTCCGAATTCTTTGAACATTCTTAAATCATGTGGCAGTTAATACAAGAACAAACGCAAGTGCAATTCTGCAGAGTTGTTCTGGGCAGCCTGTAAAGTTCAGGTGAAGATTGCCCTGATGATAATCAACCTCCGATAGAAGACGATACCAAAAGTAATGGGAGAAGAAGATTTGGGTATTTTTTTTTAAATTTCCCTAAAGAATTTTCAGCATTAATAATAATAATAAATGTTTATTTCGGTATGCGGGGAGGTTAGTGCAGTCCCATACATCCCATGCAAAGTATATATACAATAGTTATAAGAATATACAAAATATGTACAAAAGTTAAAAAGAAAATAATAATAAGAGAGTAGGTAAATGATACATGATAAAAAAAATAGTTCATGAAAATAAAGCCTTTAAGGTGCTAATGTATTTATGGGGCTAGACTGGGGCAGGCCTCCAAGATGAGGACATTCCCGAAGCTGTTTATTCTTTCGCTCATTCCAGACACCCTGGATCTTTAAACCCGGAAACTCGGCCCTCCGTGAACATACTGGAAGCGCTGCACTATCTGGGAAGGCCAAACATTATGGGGAAGGCGTTATTGTGCGCTACACGAAGTCTTTCCATACTACTGTTATTATAGTTTACCCAGAGTTTGCACGTGTACTACGTTACGCAGAAGGCAAGGAAGAGAGTCCCTTTCGCAGTGGTATTTCAAAGGCGAAATCTTCTACAGAACATGTTCGATTTTACGCTAAGACCTCGTCTTTGCCTATCAATATCATCATCATCCATCAGATTACTGGTGATTATATATCCTAGGTATTTATTACATTCAGTCACTTCCAGAATCACACCGTTCACGTCAGCTGGGTAGCAGGGTAGTTAATAAAAAGTTCGTATGTTTGACCAGTTTTTTTGGTCAGATAAAAAGTATTGACATCATCCAAGTACATAATTTTTACAAAAAACCTATAGTAGCATTGCGTGTTTTTTCATGTGAATACCGTACAGGAATCCCAACTGTCTGGAGCCAGAGAGTCTATGGCATTCCCAATTGGGGTATGTTGTGAGATTGAACGTTCATTTATTTATTTTGCAAAAGCAGTTATAAATACCATACAATTCAGAAGCGATAAAAAAAACAGTTTGGATAATTATATAATATATATGTAAAACAAAAATAGTTTTAAAAAGGTTTTAATTAGGTACATAATAGCTAGTTTGTGCTTAATATTATTGTAGGTCATTTGGAAAATATCCACATTCCCCGCGAGGCAGTTAATTAACCTAGCATGTGTCTTCCCAGAGGTATCACCATTGGTATGTTAGTTCTGCACCAGGGAAAAAACAGAAGCCTGTGTTGGCGGCCTCGCGTGAAATTATCAGGGAAATAAAATACTATTTCAGCCAGGTATTGGTAATACACCGTTCAATATATTATGAGCCATAATCGGTAATGCTATATCTCTCCTAGAACTTTGGCTGCAAATACCTAGCATTCCGGAGAAAAAAGCTGTTGGAAACAGCCATGGGTAAAAACCGAACTCTCTCATGTAGAGGCATAGCAAGAATTTCTTTTGGATTTTCTCGATCATTAGTACATAGACGGTGTCCTCTGGCCCCATACCTGATCTCAACTCTCGAGAATGCTACGCACTAAACTAAAGTATAGCACCCTTATAACTGCAAGGTTTGTCAACTTCAGGTTGTGAGATGGGGAAGGAGATGAGGCAGAGGAAGGTGGGGAAATATCTGGTTTTTCAGATCTTGTCATAAGACACGGCTAAAGCCATTTCAGGCATCGTTTCGATAATGATTGGTGGTCTTCAACCATGAGGAACTGACGTTTTGTTACCCACATGTCCAGAAGCATTTGCTTATTTTTAGTAGTTATATTTCATTATTTCCAAAATATCTGAAAAAAACCCTCGACTCTGTGCAGAAACGGGCTGTCCATTTGCTAGTTTCGCCTATCTTAACAAACGGATTGCAATCTTTGGAGTGCAGACGTCAGGTGGGAATGCTGTCCTTGTTCTAACGGTATTTCAATGGAAGATGCTCTGAGGAACAAGCGTTATTGATCCTTTGGGCACCGGTGCAAGTCGGGAAATACGCCAAACGCGCGCCCAACATTTGCACACAGTTGAAATTTGTCACATGAGTGTTCAACAGCAAGGCTGTGGAATGATCTGTCGGCCTCTGTGTTTCCTCCCTCCTACAACATGGGTCTCTTCAAGACCCAAGTTCACGCCTTTCTATCCTCCAAAAGACCCCCACACAGCATCCCCAAAGATGATATAAGCCTTGAGGGAAATTATTTCCCTCAGGGCCTTCTGCGTGGAGTTACTGTAAAAAAAATCTTTTGTAGCGTTTATACATTATACGAACGTGTTATACATCATTCCTTTCTTATTGTACATTTTCTATATGTAATCTATATTTAGGGTGAGATAATCACATGACTCTCTATAAAACATCCCACACCTCTCCTTTCAGAAGTGCACACGCGTGAATAACCATTCAGACGAGGAATTTTTTAAGCTTCGGTTGGGAATGAAGCTTAATACGTCATAAAGAATTTATGTCCAACTTGGTCTTCACAAAGGCTTTTTACGCAATGATTGTATACGTATAAATCATTACACTATATTCAAATATTATACTTTTGTTAGTGTAGTTAAAAAAAATATGAAGAATACTAAATTCGTTTGAGAACAGAACCGAAAATTAATAATAATAATGTTTTATTATCTTCTTTTTTTTATAACAAAATAACAAATAATGGTATCCTCAATGGGATTTCCCGTGCTGAGGATTTCATTTACAAAACATTAAATTACATTATGTTAAATTGATGTGCTTGATGAAAAAAACAATAATATTGTAAGGTGAGGTGTTTTAAGTGCAGTTGGGTGGTTTCGGTGTTAGTCTGTATTTGGTGTTCTATTTCAGATCTCCCTATGTATAACGTAGCCAGTGTTTTGTTTGATTTTTAAATTTATTTTGGTTGTTGTGATTTTTAAAGGATAGTTGGATTTTGTTGTAGAGTTTATTACCATACCATAAAAAGTTTTTTTGTCCAAATATTGGGTCGATTGTTATATGTGTTTTTGACTCTGAGATCTAGTGTTTATAATATGTACAATTGTTGTTAATTCTTGTTTTTTGTATTTATGAACGTAAGGTAGTATTGTTTTAGAGTATAATTGTTTTATAAATTAAAAATATACTTTGTATTTACCACTTTAATTAAAATATATAAATATTTCTCTACATGTTTCGATAGCAATGCTATCATCTTCAGGAATAAATGAATACTATAGTATTATTTATATATTTTAATTAAAGTGGTAAATACAAAGTATATTTTTAATTTATATAATTAATAATGCCACAAAGTTACCAAATATTTGAAGAAATTATATAATTGTTTTATTGACATAATGTTAAGTTTGTTAATGATTTTGTCAGTGCTAGTTCTTACAGGGATTTTAAGGATAAGTGATGGCTTTTTGTGTTCTAATGAGAAAATTAAGAACATAATCATTATCACTGCCCCATCCGATAATACCATATTCTAATAGTGATTGGCAGAGCGCCAAATAGATCTTAATCAAATCTTTTTTACTGAGGACAATGAAGCGAATAGAAATAAAACCGATGTTGCCAATTTACATTAGACTTCTGCCATAAGTGGTTTGCTACGTTTGGTGTCTTAGCAGTGTTAGCCGTTCACGGGGTGAAGTTTTCTCGGGTCTTGGCGACGTATAAATCTGCTCACCAGATGCGTGATGGGCCGGATTGAGAGAGACCGTTGAGGGAGAGTCCTCGATCTCTCCAGCTGAACTCTTTCAACCCATCGCCTTGAACCGCAGTGGGAAGGATGGATTAATATGTCCATCACTGGACACACTGACCCCCGGAATCCAACCCACCCCTTATACTTTTACAGTTCCAGAACATCTTCTCCTTCGTTTCCTTAAAGAGAAAATAGGAAAGGAATATCCAAATTTGTATGTGCATAAATATAATGAAAATATTTACATATTTAAAAGCGTCAATCTCGAAATAATAGTCAACAGAGATTTATTTTTATATTAACGGACCATTCTCCAATTACAAAAATGCGAAATCAGATAAACAAGAGCAACCTCTGAAAAGAACAACACGTACATAAAACATGAATGAAGCAATTACAAAAAAAATAATTTGAGAGAACATCCAAGTCAAAGTCTGAACAAGGTTTTGGTACAGTCCATGATGTTAGACATATTAAATGATATTACTCGAATAATAATAAAATTTACAAGATTATTAATACAAATTTTAATAACAATAACTATTATTATTTTATTTTTTATGCCTTGCTGTATTATTTATTTTAAAAATACTTTCTTTTTTAAAACATACTCGTATAACACTTTTTTTTTAAATTTATTGCTTTATAACAAAAAAAAATTCAATTATTTTAACATTTTTAATTATTTCCTTACCCGCTTTCATCACATATTTTAAATTTTTGTTTGTGTTTTTAATTTTCTTATTATTTGTCAATGCTTGTTATAATTTTTAGGAGGTAAATTGTTTATCCTGAATAGGGAACTTTGCTCCAGAAACATGTAGATATTTACATATTAAATACATTGGTTTTAAACAAAACAATTATTATAATTTCGTCATTTTTAAAAAATGAATAAAAATATACTTTTATAATTTCTTCAAATGATTGATAACTTTGTGGAGTCATTATATTAATATTCATTTATTCCCGAGGATGATAGCATTGCTATCGAAACATGTCGAAATATTTATATATTTTAATGAAAGTGGTGTATACAAAGTGTATTTTTAATTATATAAAAAAAATACTTGGTCATCACGAAGAATTGATTACAAAGTACTTTTTAATTCATTTATTAAAGTTATTATGATTAATTTAATTGATATTCTTTGAAGTCAATCTTTGTAAAGCTAGAAAAAAAAATTTAGGCTGAACAACTCAAAACATCTCAAAAGAGTGGAATGAATAATAATAATAATATCTTTATTGTAATTAAATTTAACTATAACTAAAAGACATGGATAATACAATAATGTAAGTGTACAGTGGTTTATAAAGTAAAATAGAAAACAATATAATAACAGTTATAGTTGAAGTTTCACATAACTCGCCTCACTAGGCTAGCCTGTGTTGAGGCAGTAATTTTGCAAATTATTTTATAATTTTAAAATACCTATGAATATACACTTACATTAAATTAATATACACTTCTGTTACAATTATTAATGATCAAAGTTTTTCCTATGCTTTTCTAATGTCTTTTGTGGTGTAATATTTTGGCGTGAAACTATTGACTTTTAAAAATTATATCAAAAATTGCGTTCTGTTCGAGGATCGTGAAAAAATATCGTATTGTATCCACCTCATACCCACACCCACTCGCTTCACAATGGAGTGGATTTTAGCAGAAAAATAGGAAAATCCCAAATCCCAAGATACCGGGCGTGCCCGGTGGCCTGGAAAAAAACAGCACGGCGAGTGAAATGACGCGCCGCTAAATCCCAGCAGCTAGATAAGAACGAAAGGTTTTTTTGGGCCGCCCGTCCTCTATATGGTCCATACTGTACGGGGTGTCACGCTGTGAAAAACATAAAAAAAAATTCCACTACTCTGAATATAATGGCCAAGGTAGGCTGAAACCGGTAGGGTCCAAGAAAAAAACAAATTTTAATTGTTTTAATATATCGCTAAATTCTTGCTATAATAAATAAAAATTTATCTAAATTGAGTGTGTTAGTTAATCCCTTTGGTTCCAGAAGTTCCGTATCGGGAACCAAATGACAGTCCTCATAATACCCGTTCTATCTCCCCCTCCCTTAAGGTCAGACACGTGCTTTAGAAAGGGATAACTCCAGATCTCACTTTACATCATATTCTGATAGTAGATCCAAGGTGTCAAATAATAATATTTTTTTATGTGATTACCGCATAAGGGTTTCAACTGCTCCCTACCGTCTGGAGCCAGTGGGATTATGGCATCTCCAATTGGGGTAACTTATAAGGCTGAAGGTAATGGGGAGGGAAAAGAGATGGGGTAGAGGAAGGTGGGGAAGTACCTGGCTATCCAGATCTGGACATCAAACATGGCTAAGACATTTCAAGCAACATTTCGATACCGAATCGTGGTCAGGGCGATACTGAAAGTATCCACCACTCTATGTGTAATTAATAAAATAAAACATAATGGTATGTTTGCAACACGTTTTAGCACGGTAGATATTCTCAGTATCGCCCGGTGAAAGACCATAAACTATGAACATTACGTGATTCTATAATTTATTTTAAAAATTTAAATTCATTAAATTCCTCCAATCCGAAAACACTCAACAGATTTAGCCAAAACATTATACTCCAAATTAGAATCGAACTCGAATTCCTCTATATCCCACCCCTAGCACCTACCCCCTCCATCGCCGCCCAAATTCCATCTTATACCTTCCATTACCTTAGTGAGCGGGCTTAAATATAAGGTTGCTATCAGCAAGTGCCGCTAGAACATGAAACACAGTTTACAATACTTTGAAATAAAAATAAATGAAAGCCCTTCAGTAGCAATAGGCAGTCCGCTCACTGGGCAGAGATGATTATCTCCACATTTATGCATCTCTAACCACTATTGATACAGGAAGAGGGAGAAATGTTCCTGGCACTGTACACACAAATTTTACAATACGATATATATAACTTTAATTCTACCATCCATACAATAATATTAGTAACATATCCACAAAAACAAACACTATTCCCATAATAAATGTATGTCTTCCGGAGTATTTCACCCTGTGTGATAAGGGGTGACCCGTCACTCTAAGTCTCGATCTCTCTAGTCTTTGGCTTAGTTCATCCGGCGTTAATAAAATATCAACTTTTTATTTGGTAATGCAGTTCAAGCCATTATATATATATATTTTTATTTTTTATTATAATATTACTTTTTAAATTATCGAATAACGACCGCATTTGTTTAGGGCCAGTTTTATAAACGAACTATCAAATTTCTGTTACGTAACGAACCGTTTCATTATCTTGAATAATTGCCATTCGCTTGTCATCACTTTCACTGCTCGATGAGGAATCCATTTCACAAATGCAAATAACATATTGTCTTTTTAATTGAAATAGTGCACGGTTTCAAATCAGCGATCGTCGGGTAACAACTGACAGCTGTCAAACGACCGGTAATCTGACGTACTTTTATAAAATAGGTGGTAGACCAAATATTAGTTAAAAACACTATCAAGTATTACGAACGCATGGTTATAAAAGCGGCCCTTAGTGGTGTATTTGATTACTAAGTCCAAAAAAATAATTAACTTTTTTTTTACAGTAAGTCCCGAGGGAAATAATTTCCCTCAAGTTTCCCTCAAGCTGTGTGGAGGGTCTTTTAGAGGATAGGAAAGAGTGAACCTAGGTCTTGAAGAGACCCATGTTGTAGGAGGGACGAAACACAGAGGCCAGCAGATCATTCCACAGCCGAGCTGTTGAATACAAGAACGAGTCGTAAAAGCGACCCGTTCTCATGTTGGTGCCGAAGGGATCAGTGACGCTAGTTCGTCAGAAGGTCTTTCATTAAAATACCAGTAGAACAAGGACAGCATTCCCACCTGACGTCTGTGCTCCAAAAATTGCAATCCGTTTGTTAAGATAGGCGAAACTATCAAACGGACCCCCCGTTTCTGCACAGAGTCAAGAGTTTTTCAGATATTTTGTGGTTCCCGACCAGAGGTGGCTGTCAAATTCTACAGTTGGGCGCACTTGCAATTTATACAGGGTCAGCAGTTGTGCACGATTAAAGTATCTGCGGCCTCTGTACAATACGCCCAACTTCTGAGAGGCTAACTTTACTCTTGTTTATTGGGAAGATTACTTTACTCCCAGATTACCTTCTTTAAAACAATAACGTTTCTTACACTTCTACTTTTGTATGCTTTACCACTGACAGCACGGTCAACAATCATAACAGGTATTTATAATATTGTAAGTATATGTCTGATAGTTGTAAGACTATACTTTAAAGCCATAGTTGTTTTCAGTTTCAAGTCATTTTCCAGTATTGTATGTAAAATATGCTTTTGGTCATAGATATGTATTAGTGTTAGTCACTAGTTATATTTAAGTTTAAATTTTTAGTCAATAGCTATAAGTTTTAGTTATTTATTTTATTTTGGTACATAAAACAGAAATATGCCCAAAACTTACATACATAAATGTTGTCATAGCAATAATAATCAATAAGTACAATAAACAACGACAAACATTATCTCGCAAAAATGATAATAAGAATGAAAAGCACTGAAAGATCGAAAACAGATTATAAAGTAGGTGTATAAACTAACTCCTTATTGTCACCTGTGCTGATGGCACACTGTTTTGATACTTAGTAAAGAGCATCATCACATTATCAGTTTGATATTTATCGTTAAAAAAAATTAAATTGATCAATTGATTAATAGTGTAAAAATTATAAATAAATTAATTTTATGAAGGTTATTTTTTATGCGACACCTCACAAGAGCGTCATTGTATATACAGATCACATACAAGGGGACTGTATCGCTACCCGGTTGGGCAACGTTTTGAGGCGGGATAAGGAGGGGGGGGGGGAATTGTTATTGTGGGCCGGATTAAATGTAGAAGGAATGAAGCCAATATCAACTGGGAACAGGTATTCGGCATATCGGCGCGGAGGGGATCAACACTGCTAGCTCCTTCGAGCATGCTAGATTAAACTCATTTCTTAATTATTGTGACAGCTGTTTCGGCGTTCAAGGCCAGTTTAAAACTGTAGTTAGGCCACGTTGAGATGACTTATTTATATGATTCTATTTACCCCCACCCGATTTCTATTTTAAATGGCGCCTAATATGATTTATTACCGCTGAAATTATTTTACCGAAAAAATAATTCTGACAATAGATCCTCTATTTTGTGAGATAATTTGAAATCTGTTTTCCTTGCATTAAATGTAAATGTTTTCTTAATCGTTTTATGATGACGCGACTGGTATTGACTTACAATATATATATATACAATGGCAACAGAAAAAGGTAAAACTTTATTATTCTCGTATAGGTAAAGACGATTCTTTAGTTCCCAATAACTGATGGGGACATGCAGAAATGGAGTCTACGGAATCAGTTTCATTTCAATATCTCGAAATGCGTAGCCCTGTCTTTCGCCGAAGTATTTAGTTTCATCTGCCACAGATTAAAGACACTGGTATTGTGTATGAAGGTAAACTTGCACTTCGTATTCATGTTTTTCGGGAACCCGCACTCTTAGAAAATTGTATTTCTCTTTAGTTCGCAAGTAGGTTGAAGAGCGGGTCAGATATTTGAAATCTTCAGAAGGTGGGGTGCTCCCCCATATTGGAAAGGGTTCAGGAAAAGATTTTGAGATTTATTGACATGAGGGACTGCGGCCACTATCCGTTGCTCTATCCAACTAACTTTCTCCTGGGCATACTCTGTTTTCTTTCCCAGTATGCCGCTAATATTTTTTTTTGCTGCGAGGTTGTACAGAGAATTCAGCTATTTTGGAATGCACAAGTCCCCATATTCCTAAAGACTTTATAAGACAGCGATCATCATAGTCTCTCTTCCTGTCTACAAAACCAACCTGCCAATATTTCTATATTCTCGTTGGGAAAGAGTATATTGCACCTGAACAAAATCTCACAGGATATGCAGATGTTTTGCGTCGGTGAGGTGAGATTCAAAAGGGATATATAATTGATTCTTGACAGAATCGTTCCACATTGACGCGATCTTCACCACTGACATTTTTTTTAATAAAAAAAAAAACAATTTTTTAGTTTGATATGTGTGAAAAATTTAAAAAGAAAATTAATAGTATTATTATTATCATTAAAAAATGCCAGATACCAGGACACTGAAAATTAAACAGTGTGGGTGCCCCAGTGGAAGCGACCCAGAGTGAGCTTGAAAAGGATGAGAAGGACTGAGGACTGTAGGCAAATGGCTGGGGATATTTGTGAAAGAGGAAAAATCACACTGGGATGATTTGCATAGCGCCGTTTTTGTGAAAAATTACCCCAGTGGCACTGCAAATACTATGATTAGATTCTATAAAAGTTTTTTCGTTTTACTCGACGGATCTTAAAGTGAGAACTTACCACTTTTTTAAGTAACACTGCATTAGAGTTTCACTACCCTGAACTAGTAGAACTATAATATCATCAATTGGATAATGTTGTAAGATGGGAAAAAGTAAGATAAGCAAAGAAGAAGGAAATAATAAGAATAAGGTAGGATAAACTACTGAACAGTGAATGGAATATGGAAATCATAGGGCTATTAGTCTGCTAAGTTCAGTTGGTTGTCGAACAAGTTAAAGAAATGTTATTATTAAGTTCTGCAAGTATTTTAGTTTATTTTAACAGAATTCAACTGTAAGTTCCTCACAGAATTAAGAATTTTACTGATTACATTTTTTTTCTGTGTTTCTAAAATGTTCTTAATAGCTAACCTAAGATAAGAGAAGAATTAAAAAAAATTCAAATGAAATGTCGTTTAAAGCTATCTTCTCACCTTTGTAAGTAGTAGATGTTTAGACACGATATATGTTCCTTAATTCCGTATAATAATTTTATGAGTGGGACAAATTGCCTCAAAGTTACTGCGGAATAATATTCATATTAAACTGTGAGGGAGTTATGAATTCTGGAAGTACTTATTAAAACAAACAACCTCCCAAGTCTAGGCAATAATAATTATAAAATAATAATTGCGATTTTAGATGAGTACCGCTATTTGATATTCTAAACATACAACAAAAGAGGACACGTAACGTGGTTTTATATATTCTAATAATTAAATATTTTAGAATCAGGATGCCCAGTCTATATCTTTTATACAAGTTAAGTTTGGGTCTACGTTAAGAGATAAATCCTTAACGTAAAAGTAACGACGCTGTTTTTATGAAAACTGTCGAAACGTGTTGTTTTTTGCCCGATTTAAGTTGCGTTTGCTATCGCATTAGATAAAGACTTGGCCCCAGATTGGTTCGTAGTTGTGTTTTCTCTATTCTTCTATACTGCATGAAAACCTGGATCGCAATTCCCGTTCTTTTTAAGGAAGATACTTTATACTTTTCTTTTGACTTAAAAGCTTCTTGCCTTACTGCGGTTCTGTTTCTATCAGATGAAACCTGTCAGCTGTCATTAAGTGAATGACATTCATTAAAAACTTCAATGTTTGCATAGTTTCAACAAGAGAAAAACTCAATATTAAGTAAGTTACCACAATTACGTTATTATTTACTTTAAACATAATAAGTTAATAAACATTATTAAACACTACATACATGTTGACATTTTCGTCAATTAACAGCAGACGCAGCATAGAATACGATTCCGAAGGCGGTGTACTTACTCCGAGTTCGCTAATCTGGATACTCGTTCCGAACTCACCCTCAAGGAACAAATGAAGTTTTGTATCGGAGTCGGAAACTATTCAATAGTGTAATATGAACGACGGACCCGAGCGGACCGAAAGGAACGAAGACCGAGTCCGACGAATCGAGTCCGTGAGGCTAAACTCGGAATTGGAACCGAGTTCGTAAAATAAGTGGAATGGCCTACCTCTTCGGCCGGCATAGATTAACCTCAATGGAAAATGTCATTTTTAGAACTAGTGAAAAAAAAGGTCATTACTATCTAGTGTGGCAGGTACCTTTTTACGAAACGTAATTCTTTGTCAAGAAGCTTATTTATGCTATTTAAAAAAAAATCTAAAACGTGTTATGATATAATGTAAATGTTTTTAAAAGTTTTGTTTCAAAACCTTAGGTCACTTGAAGATATTTCATCAATTTGTGTTTTAAAATAATCTCTTAACAATTTATTTTGGATCTTTTTACTATGTCTTATCGGAATTCCGTAGTTACTTAAGAAGTCTTTAAGCCTAATGAAAAATATGAGGAATCTTCCTTAAAAATAATGGGAATAGGCCTCCTGGATACTGAACCAAGAATTACCAAGGAAAATTGAAGCCTTTGGTATGTGGATATTGATTTATTAGTACATCTACCTGTGTTGAGACAGGCTTGTTTACAAATATTTCATTTATTTTATCAATAACTTATTCAATAATATGTGTATAATAATTAGAAATATTTCAAATAGTTATTTCGCAGTATTGGTAAGAATAAGGTGTTAAGTGGGCGGAAAGGCTCCTCGTTGGGAACCAGTGTTAAGTGGGGCTGATTCCATCCACGTATGGCGCCAGTGTTAAGTTGGGGATGTGGCCCCACGATGCAGCGTCAGTGTTAAGTAGTCAGCAAGGCGGCCCCACAATTTGGAGCCAGTGTTGAGATTACAGGTTAGGAAAGGTTAGGTCATGATTCACCCTGAGGCCAGACGAGGGAGCGCCTGACTCAGGGCTTACCTGAATAGCTCAGTAGACCGAACAAATCTCTTTTCTGCAAGGTCAGGAGTCGGCGGGCGGCCTCATATCTGCATCAAGGAAAGGGTACTCGAACTACCAAATGAAAAGATATGCGTCTTCTAGCCAGGGTTTATTTACAGGAGGGCAATCACAGTTTGTACATATGGGGATTATACACTAACAATTGGCAGTACATATCCTAACTATTGGTCTAAAATTCTCTTTCTCTCTTATACATCTAGAATCGGGAATGTTATTCTTAAGCACAGTTAACTATAGCCCAGATAAAGAGGAATCAAATACAACTTACATAGGTGCATCGGTCTGGAGTTGAGACAGCTTCCAGGCAGGAGCGGTGTCGACATTACGGTTCACAAACCTGGTCTACTATTTAATAACTGACACGGGTACCTGGGTTAACAATAGTTAGGGCCTTTAAATTACGGAAACAGACGCCATTACAAATTTGACAGTTGATCCCCCGTACAGTTGATCCCCTGACAGTTGAGGGCAATGCAGCTAGACTTAATAGTTTTTGGTATACGATACTTAATTGTTGCACCAAAACTCAACACCGAAAAACCGCACTCATAATTTTACTAATAATAATAATTACTATTATTTTCGATTAATTAACGCGTGTAACACGGTATCACTTTTACATATTTAAATAAATACTTTACAACAATCTACACTGGACACTGCTCTGATGATGGACACTGTAACGCTGTCCGAAACCTTGGTTGAAGGAAGATGATGTGCAACACGGCGAAAACATACCAGGGGTGTTAGTTGAAGTTTGCCGGTTTTTTCAATAAAGAAAACGCTTAATTCTCAAGGGAATCTCAAAAAAAATTTATTCAAAGTATTGACCATCGGATTTTATACATTTTGCCCATCTTTGAGGCAAATCATGGATACCATTCCAAAAAAAAAATTCTCTTTCGGTAACCAACCAAAGGTAACCAACTATGACACTATTATTTTGGCAGAATGTAACTTGTGTATTTTTGAAGGTTAATGTCCATAGAAAAATATGACATAGATGCCAAATCATAGAAATGTATACATATCTCTAGCGACATCTATGAGTAAAACCGGAAAACTTCAACTAACACCCCTGGTACATAAATTTGAATATCGCACAAGATTCCCATTTGCTCTCAACTGTCCATAGCCAGTGGGACTATGGCATCCCTCGTTTAGGTATTTTGTTGGACTGAAGGAGGGGAGAGGGTAAGGAGGTGAGGAAGGTTGGGAAGTATCTGGCTACTAAGATCTAGTAAATCAACGCTGTTGTGGCCATTTTAAGTAACAACATTTCCTTTCTAATAATATAATCACAGCGCCCTTGAGGTGATTTATCACAAAAAACGGCGCTATACAAATCATCCAAGTATTATTTTTATTATATATATTTATTTTAAACACATTATTTAACATCAACATTTAAGAAAGCTTTGCCTGCCCAACTAGAAACAAATCCCGTTTTAGGACAGTCAAGTTGACAAGTTTAGTTCATATTAAGTACCATTACACAAAAATACAAGGGAAAAAGCTAGTATTGTATCTAGAAAAAAGTATAATAATTAAGTATAAAGAGATTATGTATATGTATTTGGCAGGTACTGGTTGGTGCTATGGGGAAAAAAGCGTTTAAAATTGAGAACTAAAAAAAGGATAATATTGATAAGATAATATTCTCAACGGTGGTTTTTCACCAGGAGAATAGTCGGTAAAAGAAGTTTTTTTACTCGTACCATCAACATAATGTCATATAATATTCTCTTGATCTGTTGTTATTTGTACCTACTTTATATTTGATTATTTACACCCTTAGCTTCTAAATTGTTATATTGAAAAATTTAAAATGTTTATATAAGTTAATCTGCTATTAGTGAATATTTAAAATTATGTGTTTAATTTGCATGCATGTAATATACGAAGATATTATGTTATTTTCTAATTGAATTAGGTTAGGTTATTTTGTGTAGATTTTCCTGCTCTTTTGATTTTTGTACTTTACATATGATTATTTATACCCCTAGTTTATTCTAAATTGTGAACGTAAGTGAGTCTGCTGCTGATTTTTACATGAATACCGCACAAGAGTCTCAACTGCTCCCAACCGTCTGGAGCCAGTGAGACTATGACATCCCCAATTGGGAAATGTTGTGAGGATGAAGGTATTGGGCAGGGGAAGGAGAAGGGAAGAGGTAGGTGGGGAAATACCTGGCTATTCAGATCTGGTCACCAAACATGGCTAAAAGCCATTTCAAGCAACGTTTCAATTCTGAATGATGGTCTTTCACCAGGGCGATACTGAGAGTATCTTCCACTCTGGAACGTGCGCAAATATACTATATATTATTTTTAATTAAATAATTGTGAAAAAGCAAAAATTAATTAAATAAAATTTACTCGAGCACGCCGGGAATTGAACCCGCGACCTTCAGTTTCGTAGCCGAGAGCCTTACCCCTCGACCATGGAGGCCGTCAATATTTGATTTTTTACTTGCTCGTGAATATTTTATATCATAGTTTTAATTTGCATGTATATATATTATAGTAACAGATATACTATATAGTATATCTATTATTTTACAATTATATTAGATTAGGTTAGTTAGTAGAAACCGCACTTGAGGTGAACCTTCACAAAACAGAGCTATAGAAATTTACCCTTATTATTATTATAATTAAAAAAATAGGTCACACGCAATGATTTGATAGTTATTTGGCAATCTCTACAGTTTTGGATCTCACATACTCTAGCCGATATTACCCCCTTTGTACCAGAAAATGACTACATTACCCGGGATCAAGTTTACAGTTAATTTTAACGTTAGTTTTGAATGCGAAACTAACTAAACTTTGATGTCTCAAGATTAAACTCGATGTCTTGCTATGGAGGAGTTAATTATTATTATTATTATTGCCTGACGGATGGTAGTAAACCAGTGAACATTATATTATCAGGTTGGCCTTATCGATACTAAAAATGACCTAATAAAATATATAATCAATGAAGAAAATAATATTAACATAACCAAAACGAAACATGAAACTAATCTTGAATTTGAGATATGATATCGATGAAGATGACATAAATTGAACTGGTCTCATTAGCTAAGTTAGTAAAGCGGTTGCCCAGGATAGGCAGAGGTCCTGGGTTCGAGTCCCAGATGCGACTGGAATCTTTTTATTTTCGGTTGTTTTTTCCGGTTTCATATTTCATTTGGGTTATGTTAATATTATTTTCTTCAACGATTAAATATTACAATGAGGTTTTTAAATCTCAATAAAGTAATTAATAATTTAAGATTTAATAAATTTTATGAATTTTTTTTATTTTTTTAAATTTTTTTTATTTATAAAACATAACACATAAGGGATTGATTGATGTCTGTCTCACGAAAAAAATCCTGTGTCGAGACAGACGTCATATCGTCACTGGCACCATAGACGAATGTTTCCTTCTATGATACCGAATCCTTAAAATTCCATAACTTCATCACGCTTCAATCGCGACGCTTAATATTTGATCAAATCTTCTTATTTAAAACTATGAATGATGGCCTGGACTCGACAGAGCTCATTAACTTTATAAACATTCACATACTACCAAGACCAACCAACAAACTGAGTTTTTATTATTTGCTCGCATGCAGGATCAATCTTAGGATAAATTCTCCATTTTCCCCTATTTGTGCGCAATATAACACACAATTTCACAATATCGACATTCTTCACAATCCCCTTTTAAAATATCGAACCGAAGTAATACGTACGACCACAAATTGATGCACGAGTATAAAATGTATCGAGAGCATCTCCTGTCCCGATCCTATCTTCATCTTCCTCTCCCCCCTTCCTTATTATTTTGTTTTTTTCTTTCTTTCTAATAAAACACCCGTACTTAACCACTGTTAGCATAAGAAACTTTGTTGCCTTGCCTTATTAAACTTTCTTTGTATATAAATTTGTATTTAGAGCGGCTTGTTTCTTACAAATAAACAAATTATTGTTCGCTTTTCATTCGTATCAGCTGCATGTTTTTTATGAATATCTATCCGCACAATAAGTTGCCGGAGGGGTTTCCCGGTGCGTTGTTTTCCAATGCAAAGCAAGCTTTTAAACTTAGGTAGTTAAACAATGTACAGTGTACAACAATGTTTCATAGTTAAGTTATTACTAGAAATTGAAATAATTTACTCCCCTAATAGTTTGATGAAAGTATCTATGTATGTACCAAACGATACAAAAGTTTGCAACTATTTTTAGATGGGAAAGACTTCTAGAAATTTCAGTATTAGAGTTAAGGAACACTAAAGGTGTTTAAATAATAACAATTATTCTGAATTTGAAAATCATGTTTTGGAAACCAATCATTCTTTTGATATAAATAAAGGTTTAAAAAATTTACATACACATACAACCGGTTTACAATTAGACAATTTTTTTCATGAGGCTCTAGGTCCAGTGGGTGGTGGTAGTCCAGGAGGGGTCCAGGGTCTACGGTGATCAGAATGAAGAAGAAGGCAAGTCGGTAGATGCAGAGCGATGTGTGGGAGTCGAGGTAGAGAAGTGTTTGTCAGGGCGAGAGTGGCTGGCTGACTGACAAATTGCCGTTTTGCGCTCTATTTGTACCCCTAGGCAGGTACTATCCAGAGCACTCTGGTTGGGTTCTCGTGATGCTATCGGCACATTTTCGTGCCGGTAGCATCGCGAAAGTTTTTCCGACGCCCCGGCCGATTCTTAATTAGCAGTGATGGGACACTCCCGCCACCTGAACAATATGTTAATAAGTTTGCTCAAGAGGACAACGTTTCTTTTAGCTAGGAGAGCCGGGCCAGTTACGAAAATCAAACATTTATTTACCTCTTGGGCCCGGCCCCATACAAGTTCAAACAATATAATTAAATTATTTATCATTCTGGAATTGACGAAGAGGCCCAGACGTCCGACACAATTGCTTCTGTTAGCGTTCTTATAGGGCTTTAAGGATAGTCTTTATAATACTAATTTTTATTTAAAAAATTACTTAAAATAAATACTCCACGGTTTTTCTAGTTTTCCTGACTCGTTATTTTTTTAAACATTTCATAATTTATTAATAATAATACATTTCTGCTTAATGTTTTTAGTTTTTGGCTATAATTAAAATGCTGTCTTTTCAACACTTTCATAAATTATTTATAAAGCGGCATGGCTGTTAATTTTCTGAATTTTTACATGGATATTTTGGTGGAAATATAATTTATGTAGATTTAAAAAAAAACGTAATTTAAATACGTAGGTTGTGTATGAACTTTGTAAGGATATTCCGTCCCAGCTCTGAATACGTAATATCCCAAATCATAGTTTCAATAATTCTGATTATTTAGCTACCGTATTTCCAAATTTAGCATATTATGCAACAACGAATTTGCCCAGGAGGAATTAATACGATACATTATTGAAATCGCTTCAATAGATAATATCAGAAGGCCGTTTTACTATAAGCTCTCTATACTCTACCAATCTGACTCAGCTGTCACAAATCCGTCATACACCTAATATGGATTCTGTAATCTTTGCTGATTTTGCAAAATATGTTTTCTTATTAATATATAATGTGGGACAATGATTTGATGAGATCTCAAAATACGCATTTTTTCATCTAAAAACGACTACTTGGTATTTTTGAATCACGCAGAAACGTCTTATCAGATAACATTCACTCACTTTTCTGTATTTATTTATTTTTACATTAATGACATGCAGGAGACATTGAGAAACATAATTCCTCTCAGAGTCGATGTGATTTTTGGAGGTCCTGTGTGAAATGGATGGTATTTTTAAGGAAAGAAGGTTCTAGTAATGAAAAATATATGAGAGGTAGGTATAAATCTGGGAGTCAGTGTATCCAGGAGTGACATAGGTATGGCGATGGGTCGAGAGAGCCTGGCTGGAGATGGTTAAGGGGTCTCTCTCAACCAGCCTCTTCCGGTCCGGCCCATCACGCAGCCGGTGGGCAGAAGTATCCGCCGCCAAGACCTGAAGAGCTATTCTGGTTGTCTCTAAGGAAAATTCCTTATACTTTTTCTTTAGCTTAAATAATTTTCGTTTAAAGGCGGAATTTTGGAGAGATATAGTAAAAGTATTTAAAAAAGCCGAAAACACAAATTGATGAGATATCTTCAAGTGACAAAAGATTTTGAACCAAAACATTTAAAAACAATTACATTATATTAAAACGCATTTTATCGATTTTTATTTTATTTCTGTATAGAATAAATACACCTTTTAACGATGAATTACGTTTTGTAAAAAGGTAACTAGTTCACCAGATAGTAATGACCTCTTTTTTCACTACTTACAAAGGCAACTTTTTCCACTATGCCAAACATAGAGGTGGGCCAATCCACTTATTTTACGAATTTGCTTTCAATTCCGAATTCAGCCCCACGGACTCGATTCCTCGTACTCGGTCCTTCGTTCCTTTCAGTCCGCCCGGGTCTGCCGTTCCGCCAAATCCGGCGTAACGACAGAAGTCATCGTTCGTCCGTTTTTGGGGTTCCGGAAGCAAAAATCAATAATATTACACTATTAAATAGGTCGCTTTTCGTTTCTGACGCCAATACAAAATCTTATTCGTTGCTTGAGTGTGAGTCCGGAACGAGCGAATCTGGATTTGCGAACTCGGAGTGATTCCACCGTCTTCGGAATCAGATTCATTGTACTCGATCCGGCCGGAACGACTTTCCTCTATGTGATCGAAATTAAACCACAAACTCCTTTGGAGATGTATTGTCACGGACATGTAATCGTCACCGCAGATTAGCTAAATGTCTTTAAGCCCAAGAAAAAAGGATAAAAAAAATTCCTTCAAAAGAACCAGAATAGGCCTCCA